>CM064911.1:19645565-20077409 GCA_032727855.1 Quercus ilex subsp. ballota | reverse complement strand
GATGATGGGGGGCGCAATAAAGTAAATATATTTCTTAAGAGAATTTGCAGTGCTGTTCAGCCACAATTTTTTTTAAAAAATATTTATTTGAATTTTGTTGGATGAAAACTTGAATTCATTCAAATTTACAAATGTATTGGATTTTTGGTGGGCATTCCTAGGTATTGGCAGAACAACATGAATAACGTTAAGGCTAATAAATCTGCTCATAAAGAATCTGTCCGGGACTTAAGGTAGTTAACCTTATGTATTATATTTTCTAGATGAGTATTCTCCATGAGGTATATCATTTATGACTATTTGAACAGCTTTTGTAGGACAGACCTGAAGTTTTGCTCCTGCTCAGATGATACAACTGTTAAAGTTTGGGATTTTGCGCGGTGCCAAGAAGAGCGTTCATTGTCCGGTAATGTGCTTTGAAGACTCAAAAGAATGAAAAATATATATTTTTTCATTAAAGTTACACATGCACCCACTGGGTTTTGAACCAAATACCGCACTCTCCATCCCATTTTACTGATTTCTGGATTTGCAGTTATGTCTGATTTCATCTCCTACTGAAGATATGCAATGGCACAGAACAAGCCTTTGTTTGCTTGAGATGAACATATATGATGTGTAAAAAGGCGTCTAATGCTTCTTTTTTTTAAGTTTCTTTGTATATTGTTTTGTGTAAAACATTCTATACATCAATGAAATAAATAGACTTTTTTTTGGGGGATAAATGAAACTTGGTTCTTATGTAGGAGTATAATTTTAGACTTTAAAATATATATATATATATATATATATATTTTTTTTTTTCTAATTGATTTTTTTTTTTTTTTTTTTGTGGGGAATATATGTCCATTAGTACCTTGCTTCACACATATGTAGTTTCCCCATTTGGTGGGATTGGTTGTTTGCATATTCTTCTAACAGATTGTTCCTCTTATTCTTTAGCTGAACAATATGATAAATTTATTCTTGCTTGCATGTAAAATTTCTTCCTTTACTATGTTCCTTATTGTTATATATCTGTTTAATGTGCACGAAGTAACTTAAGAATATTCTATGTGGGATTTGAACTCAGGCAGGCCATGGTTGGGATGTGAAGAGCGTTGACTGGCACCCTACAAAATCTCTGCTGGTTTCAGGTGTTTACTACTGCTCTGTTGTGAACTTTGTTAAAATCTTCATGTAGGTTGTAATAGCAAATTTATCGCTGCTTGATTGGTTGTTATGTAGGTGGTAAAGACAACCTTGTGAAACTCTGGGACGCCAAATCGGGAAGAGAGCTCTGTTCGTTGTCAGTACAATATTTTCATTGTTAAGCCCTTAGTATAGTTAATTAGTTGAATTCTTATGAGGACTCATACATTTTGTTTGCAGCCATGGCCACAAAAACATGGTTCTTTGTGTCAAATGGAACGAAAATGGAAACTGGGTGCTAACTGCTTCAAAGGATCAAATCATCAAGGTAGATAACATGTTTCTCACTTTAAAACTGTCAGTCAAGTTGATAGGGCCTATATTGTTTGTTACTTTTTATTTATTTTTTATTTTTTATAACTATCCTTTTTAATCAATTTTCCTCTCTCTCTCTCTCTCTCTCTCTCTCTCTCTCTCACAATGATGTTATTGCATCTGCATTTGTAGCTCTATGACATTAGGGCTATGAAGGAGCTTGAATCTTTCCGTGGGCATAGGAAAGATGTGACTGGTAAGTGACAGCCTTCTGTTAATACAAATCCTTGTGTGAAAAGAAATTGTGGAAAAATGCTATATTTATTATGTTAATTTTACTAAAGCATTTGACAATGTTGCAAATTGATGTGAGCTTGTGTAAATATATGGAATAAAGCCGTGTACTTGTGATGGAAAATTATGAGGTTTTTGCATTGCCTGCATTGTTTATTCTGCTGTTATTGCATTCTAGCGTTTCTTTTTGTGCCTTAATTATATGAGACTTTCCCGTTCTAACTTAGGCATCATATCATGATTTGAATATAGTGATGTGGGTTTCTAAATATCATATGCCTCAAATGCATTTTAAAAACTCTGTAGTCTGTGTTGGTGTTGTTGATAATTATTTAAGGAATCTAGGTATTTAATGCTGAAAACATAGTTAACCTATTCCAAATGTGGCTCTTCAAAGGGCTTTTTAACGAATTACTGATAATGTGATTATGAAAGCAGTAAACCCATTCCAAATGTGAATCATTTGTCAATGCTGAAAGCTACTATTGCTCAGTAATACTTGATGTTCATCAATGGTGGTGGTTAAAGGTAGGCAGGTGGGATTCCTGATATTGTCATGTTACCTACTTTAAATTAACAGGGTCTCTCATAGAGCCTTGAAATTTGTTAATTTTAGTCCTTGATTGGATTTAATTACTACAATTAGAAAATTTAGGGAAGAAAATTTTCTTAAACCCTAACTGTAAGGACATGCTTAAAACCTGCCCTCAATCATTGTATAATAAGATGTGTCTAATCCGTACTTACAAAAAAAAAAAGATGTGTCTAATCCTTATTATCATTATTGCTGTTTGTTTTCTATCTGGTTGCTTAAATCTTTGGGTGTGCATCTTGTACATATCTTAAAGTCTGTCAGAACACTAATGTGAAGTCTACAAAGGATAGTCATTATATTCGTTGTCTTGTGGCTACATGATAACATAACATAAAAAAGAATTAACTGAAAAATTCTTCCCTAAACAGGGAACAAACGCATTTTAATTTTTAAGGAGTGGTATGGACAGCATAATAATAGGTTTTGAAAACTTTAACTATTTAAACTAAATACTATACCCATAAAGGAACTTATGCTATATATTAATCCAAAAATAATTCATAAGATTGAGGTTATTGCTGAAATGATCTTGGTGGGGGCTGGGTATTTTTATTGTCAAATATTAGCTGCTTGGAATCTGAATCTTGGTTGAGTGAAGTACTAGACATAATCATGGCGAATATAGGTGATTGGATCAGATTCTACATCTATAAGAATTTACGTATTATCCAGGTTGCATTGTATTTATATCCCATAACCATATCAGTGCTTCATAAGGTATAATATAACCTCAAAAGTGGTTTGCTTCACATGAGAAATTAGCATCACTCATAAAAAATGTTGCAGTTTCTAGTTGCATGCCATTTATTTTTAGCAACTCATTCTTTGTGGCTAAGTTAGTATGGGTGGACTAGAAAATTTCATATAAGTTTGCTGAAAAGATGCATTTAACTGGCTTTGGCTGCTAAAAATTGAAGATAGGAGTGGTTTTGTTCAGTAATTTGCAAGTTACTTAATTTGCACTGGGCCCATGTGTTTTGATAGTCTGATACTGGACCATGAGTGCGGTAAAGAGGGGGGGGGGGTGTTACATTCATGCTAATCCGTTGCTATTACCTTTAGATGCATACGTTGAGAAATATTTCATGATTTTTTTTGTCAAATTAACAGCTGTGTGTGTGTGTGTAAGTCTTATTCATAAAGAAAAAACAGCTCTTCACAATTTTGGCACTGCACATTAACCATTCTGCTGAAGTTTGAGGTCTTATTTGGTTGTGGACTAAAGTTAGGGTTGTCAATTGTCATGCTTCAGTATTAGTGGTAAAGCTATTGACGAGCAAGTTTTGACCAACATCACTAACAACTCACTTGTTTAATATGCTAATGCATTTCTTGTGTAATTTGCATGACATTAATTTCTGCACCCCCCCCCCCCCAAAAAAAATAAATGTAATTTTTGAGACATTGATACTTATGTGGCATTTTTGTTTTCAATTGTCAGCTTTGGCTTGGCACCCATTCCATGAGGAATACTTTGTTAGTGGGAGTTTTGACGGGTCCATTTTCCATTGGCTTGTTGGGTAAAGTATTTTTTAATTCAGGACAGTTTCCTTTACTGGTTGCATAGAATTTATTGTTCCTTAGGGTTTTTAAAAATGTGTGTAATGACTTCATGTTTTACCTCTTGTATTCTTCCATTGTTCCTTCCTGTACAGTGCATTGAACATATTTTACAAGAAAGAATCCATATTGAGGGAGGAAACCTATTGCTATTCACCTATTTTGGATTTGTTTAGTAATGTTATAAAATTGAATGAGAATTTAGATTAATTTAGTGAGAAGTTTGCGATGAAATTACTCTCTATATGCTAACAGAAGTTCATTCTGATGAATCAGATTTTAGTTATGCAGGGTAAGGGAAGAGAGGAATAGAGTTCTGTTTTTTTTGTTTTGGGGGGGGGGGGGGGGGGGGGGGCTGTTGGGGGAAGTGGGCTGGGAGAGGATTCTTAAATTGTGGTACATGGTCTCATTGTCTTCAATTTTAGAATGTAAGATTTAGGAGGCGTCTGAGCGCACACCCCTCTATCGCTGGTTTATTTTCCTTTATTATTGGCAAATATTTACATGTTCATAAAGTAAGATCCTTTGCATAGAGGTCTTATAGAATTCAAATAGGTGTATTTCTCTACTAATGAGGGAAAAGAGGAGAGAGAATTAGGGTACATCTGATAGTTGAGAATAATAGAAATTGGATTAAAAAAATAGTATAAAATAAGGGATCTGCATAAGGGAGACTTGATCAACTATTGTGTATTGGTTATGACAGAATGTGGTGAATATAAAATAGGTGGTAAGATCTTGAGGTGAGAAGGATCACTCTCATTAAAAGTATGCTATCTTCCCTTCCTACAAATTTCATGTCACTTCTTGCAATGCCAATTTATATAGCAAACATACTGGAAAAACTTGTGATATTCTTTGTGGGAGGGAAGATAGCATACTTTTTGTATGACCAAAATAGATGAGTGATGTCACCTACCACTCCTCTTAATACTCTTAGTTTTCTATTTGGGTTCTATTTACATGCTTAATGCTCTGTGTATATTCCTGCTGGAAATTTGTGTCTTATCACTGTTTTTGATCCTCATGAAGCAGAGGTCACTAGTTTGAATCCCCCCTTCCCACACCACCCCCCCCCCCCCCTCCTTCTTTGGGTCAAAAACTTGCATATAAAAAACCAAAACAGAAAAAGAAAAAAGTGAAGGTATCTTATGGCTGTTTCTGTTGCACAGGCATGAAACTCCACAGGTAGAAATTCCCAATGCACATGATAATGCTGTGTGGGACCTTGCATGGCATCCTATTGGATATCTTCTCTGCAGGTGAACTCAATCTTCTTGTTTATGATCATTTTGGCAGTCCTTATTTATATGTTTAGAGTTATGAATAATCTTTTACAGTGGCCTTGTTTTGCTGTCTTTCCCAATAGTCGACCATGTTATTAGATGTGTGATGTTAAATTCATTTAGAGTGAATTCTATGATACTTATAAATAAACTTAGAATCTGTTTGAATACCGCTTATTTTGCTGAAATTGAAAACTTATTGCTGAAAGTACTGTAGATAAATGTAAAAGTTAGCTGAAACAGTACAGTGGGATCCATGACTAGTACCAAAAAGTGCAGTGGGCACATAAATAGTAGTAAAAATAAGCTGAATAGTAAAATAATTTTCATTTATAATCCCAATCCAAACGTACGCTTAATTATTTTTTTTATCCTTTATTTGTGGGGGGGGGGGGGGGGGGAAGAAACTTAGAGAACACACAAATATTGAAAAAAATTTAACTATGGTTATCCAAGGAAAATAACTTGTAAATTAGTGCTTCAAAAAAGAATAAAATATGGCCAAAGATTTTAGAGGCCTGATCAAATTGATATATTGCTTTCTTCTTTAGATGACTTTTCAAAGTTCAAGTTGAGTAGAAAATTATATGACAATGCCTTATTGGCTAGGGCCTGTCCTAAATTATTTTTCTGGCCATGAGTTTGCTGGCTATGGTGAAGGATATAAATTAACAGAACAAACATCGAGCTAGCTGGTTTTTTTTTTTTTTTTTAATACGTAAATAATAATAGCCAATAGCCTTTGGGTTAAATGGCAACTCCACCCCCGTAAGTATTGGTTTGTTGGCAAAGGTGGGACTTCAAATCTCCTTTGGTGTGTGAGTCTTTACCTAGAGGAAAAAAATATTTTGTGATTTTTGTTTTTTTAGATAAGTATATAAAGAAGTTTGTGGGTTTTTTTTTTTTTTTTTTTTTTTTTTGTATATAATTTTTTTTTTATCGTATTTATAAAAAAAGGTCTTAACTGTAATAGTGGTGTTATCCCTTAAGGTCTTGTGTTTGAGTCCTGCACTTGCCTGATACCTGTGTTTATATCTAGATTTACCCCGGCCCCAATAAGTGGGGTCCAGGGTTTCCTAGTCATCAAAAAAAGTAATGCCAATAAAGGCAGCCTTTGGTAGAGTATAAATCGAGAGGAGCTCTATTGAAGGCCTCATGTTGTTTCTATTTTAATTAACTATCTGTAGGTTTTTTCATATTTGTGTTTTAGTTTTATATTGGTGCATACATCGTCAAGTTGTAGCTGTTTATCAAACTTGTGTGGTTTCTTCTGCAGTGGTAGCAATGATCATACAACAAAGTTCTGGTGCAGAAATAGGCCAGGAGACACTGCTCGTGATAAATTTAGCATGGGTCAGGCCCAAGGTTGTAACTCCCTTCCCCACCCACCTAGAGAGCTGACCCTTTGATCTCCTGTTATTGGGTTTATGAGTCTCAATATTCCAAATTTGACTTGTTGGACTGTACGGTCCAATGGAAAGTAAAAACTTTCCTCGAGTATTGTCATGACTTTAGGCGTAAAAACTTTCCTTGAGTAAAAACTTTCCAATTCAATTTGGTGTATAGTTAAGGCGTTTGTGAATATATGGGAAAGTATGCTATACATTCCTGAGTAGAACTGTAAAAATTTTATGAAAATTCAGAATTGAGGTAGAAATGGGTAACATGTCTCATTATCTTAGTATTTTCATCTGTATCAGGTTATGGTGAGCAAAACCCTGTTATTGGTGGTCGCATGACTGGTAATTTCCCAGTACCTGAAGGGCCAACGACTCCAGGACCATTTCCTCCTGGGTTGACTCGAAATGAAGGAACCATTCCTGGTGTTGGAGTTGCGATGCCATTACAAATTCCTCTTGATGCATCAGCTCAGGGAGAGCAAAAGCAGCCTCTTCCACTGTCAATGCCATTAGGGGCTCCTCCTCTCCCTCCTGGTCCACATCCCTCTCTTCTTGCTTCCAATCAACAGCAAGCATATCAACAAAATCCACAGATCCAACAACAACACCACCACCAACAACACCAGCCACTCCCACAACAAATGGCTCCTTTGCCTATGCCCCCTCCAAATATGGGACAGCTACAGCCTCCATCTCATTTACCGTTGCTTCCGCATCCCCATTTACCTCGCCCTCCACCCCAAATGTCCCCACTTGGTATGCCTTCATCAATCCCATCTTCAATGCCAGGATCGATGTCCATGCCTTCATCAGGACCTGCCTCTCATCCATTGTCAATGCCTCCAGTGGTATGATTAGTGTGCAGTTTTACTTTTTGTTTAACCTTTTGAAACTCAGGTTTCCAGTGTGGCAGTCAGTGTGATCTGCTTGCGAGCAAGGCTTCACACGCAAATGTGTGTGCTCGCTTAAAAAAAGAAGATTGTTTGTTGGTCTGCATGTGCTGCTTAGTAATTACTAGGACATCTTTATTCTCCAGGCTTAGTGCAAGCCTTGAAGTACCTTAAGCGGGGCCACCTTTAGAAACTCCATTTTTTGCATTAAACTCCATTTTTTGCATTTGTTTTATTCGTAGCTGAATGTGAATAAGATGTGTGTATTTCTGTGCGTGTGTTTCCATTGTGGCAGTCAGTTTGATCTGCTTGTGAGCAAGGCTTCACATGCAAATGCGTGCTCTCACTTAAAAAAAGAAGATTGTTGGTTGGTCTGCATTTGCTGCTTTGTAATTACTAGGTGCTGCTGGGTGTCCTTTAGAAACTCCATCTTTTTTTGCATTTGTTTTATTCACAGCTGAATGTGAATAAGATATGTGTATTGGCAAAATTATCGTATTCAAACCATTTCAGTTCTCCCCCCCTCCCACCCCTCACCACACAAAGGTGTACCCCTCAAATTAAACAATTTGTGAAATGGAGGATTCAAAGTGGGCCATTTCTTTTTAAAAGTAATGTTTATAAGGCTTATCTGCAACAGTTCACCCTCCCTAACACTCTTACGATGTCTCTTCTTTCTTTGGATGGGTGATATTGGGTCCGTTTCGATACAACTTATTGTTGCTGAAAACTGATTGTTGTTGAAAACACTGTAGCAAAATAATTTTTAAATGTATGAATAGTACCGTGGGATCTATTTTTAATATTTTTTAATGCGTAAACAGTGCAGGAACAGTACATAAACAGTACATGCACAGTACTTTTTGTCTCTAGAAAGTCAAGAACTCCGGCAAAAAAAAAAAAAAAAAAAACTGAAAACGCAGCTTACACAAAACGCAACGCAACTTTAAGCACAATCCAAACTCACACACTATGTGCTATGGCATTGGATTTTTACTGGCATGCTTGTGTGTGACAACATCAAAATCATTTTATAATTTGATGTGGCATGTAAGCTTTTTGAAGAAGGTTATACTTTCAAAAAGTTTTCTCTATGGATTTGTACTGTCATCAATCATCAACATGATTCTCTGTAATGTATACTTGCAAACTACCCTTGTGACTTTTTATTTCACATATTATTCTGAAAAATCATTCATCATTGCTAGTTTTAAGGGTGTTGCTTATTGAGCATTCCTCTTTCTCATTTTTGAAAAATTCTTTTATTGGTACTTAAAAAAATAATCTCACTTCAGGGAATGCAAGGTACAATGAATCAGATTGTTCCTCCATTGCCACAGGGCCATTTCATGGGCATGAACCCTATGCACTCCGGACCCTTGTCTACAAGTGGAGTACCTCCAGTTGGAGGTTTTCCGAATGGCTTGCCAAATATGCAGGCACCATCAAATGCAAGTGGGCCCCAAATGTATCCTCAGGGTGGGACATTTAACCGGCCTCAAGCTGGACAAATGTCAATGATGCAAGGGTATAATCCCTACCAGGTAAGATAGAGAGGTTTGTTTTTGTGAACTATTTGTATGAGTTTATCACTTATTGTAGGAGTTGTGGACAAAGTTTTTAGCATTATAAAATTTTCTTGCTTTTGGTGGCTGTTCTTGTTTCAAGAATCCCTAGCTAAAACCCCTTTTTGTTTTCAAAAACTGATATGCTTCAACATTCTTGTTATTTGGCCCACCAAAGTTATCATTGTTTCTATATGGCCTTGATTTTTGTGGGACTTGGATTGGAAATTGGAACCAAGAGTACTTATTATCAGTTGTAAAAAGAAAAAAAAGAAGAGATAATACTTTGTGTATAATGGAAGGTTAATAGTGGTGAGCACATGGCCATAAAATTTTCAATTGGATAAGTGTAAAGGGGTAGATTTAATCATACATGAAAGAACTATCTCAGGGTCCTTGCCTGTTTACACCTTTTTGCCTCAGGAAGGATCTTTCAATAGCATTTTGACATGCAATAACCCCTGGCTTTGACTTCAGTGTTATGACTATCACATTCTGCCCTTCCCTACTTTTATGGCTTGGCCTGTTAGGTGAAGCCCCCTAGATGATCCAGCAACTAGTTTTGGCGAGTAGAATCAATTGCCTATAGGTTTTATTGGTTAGAGGTGAGTCCAAAAATCTCTTGTTTGGAAAGGTTTCTTACGATAAGAGTGTGTGTGTATAAATATCTCCAATGCCTCGGAAGAAAAAGGAAAACCTTGGCTCTAAGTGGAAAAGGGTGGGGTTGACTGTGTTTAGGTTTGTAGTTCAGATCTTACCAATATATTAATCACTAACGTCAGCTATAGTGATTTGTTATGAGGTTTATAGCATTTTAGATTGCCTGATCTGAATCATGTTTACTTCTTTTAATTATTATTATTATTTTACTTGCAATAAGTGGGAGTGGGGGGATTTGTTTTTTAACATTGGTTTGTTGGTCATCATTGACGATGGGGGGTGGCATTCTTTGCCAAAATTTATAGGTAGTAAATGTATGACTCAATGTTGTGAAGTCGGGGGGTCCTATTTCAAGTCCTCCCCGAGATTGGGCTTGTGTGCAATTGTAAAATAGTCTGGCTGAAACTAATGTGTTCTACTCTTGCTTATTACAGTCTGGGAATCAAGCTGGTCTGCATCCACCTCCACCCCCAGGTCCGCCACCTCATGGCCAAATGCCTCAGTAGACCATTTTTGCATCGGATTTTTTTTTTCATTGCAACCGCTGCCATCTATCCCAGAAGAACGCGATCCTCTTTTAGAGAATTTGTATCAGTGTTATTCCTCTCATTTTGTCTCTGTGTTTTTTTTTTTTTTTTTGGTAGTCCTTGGTCAATAACTCATTTTTTTTTAGTCAATGAAATCATTCAAATATTTAAAGAATTTCCTTTAGTTGAGCTATAGATTCATGGTATTATCATGTGGTTGAGCTCTTCGTCTTGTTTGCTGTATGGCTGGTTTATATGAATGAGAGGCCCAGGATGGTTCAAAAGTATCCTTGTTTTTTACCCCCCCTTCCCAAAGCAACTTGGATCAATTGCATAACTGTTACACAGTTTATTATACATCAGCCCATATTAACATGGCAAACTTCCTCACAGCCGCACTGTTTTCCTTGATGCCCAATTATTAATAGGAGCTCTTGAACTTTTTAGTATTTTTTAATAGAAAATAAAAATGAAATAGAGATTATGGAATTATGCAATAAATAAGTTATTTTAGGGTGTTAAGTAGCTCTTAATAACCATACCCACATTTGTTGTTTTGTATCTATGTACTAAATTAAAAATAATTGCCAAGAGCTTGTAGTTCAACTGGTTAGTATTTTTTGATGTTTCTAATTGATAAATTTAAGGTTCAAATATCTTTTCTCTCATGGTAACTATTGAATTTTAAAAAATAAAAAATAAAAATTATTCACCCTACAAACTATGGGTTTTTCGTTTGAAACTTTATTGAAAGTTAGATTTCCCTTGTCCCTAAACATTGTAAAGTGTTTTTTTTTTTTTGGTCTCTCTTCAAAAATTTAGGGATAAAATTAGTGATGTAAAGAAAAACTTTTGTCAATATTTTAGGGGGCATAGTGATATATTTTAAAGTTTAAGAATGGAAAATGAAACATTTTCAATAGTTTAAGGATAAAGAATTTTATTTTTTAGAGTTCAGAGACAAAATGAAATTCATGCAAATATTAGGGATAAAAATAATATTTCAGTCCAGTCAATATCAATCACAAAATAGATTTTACTGAAATTGGGATCATCCAATTCAGTTTCGCATGTTTTCTTTTTCGATGAAAAACATCCTTGCTCATGTTCACATTTGCTTTATTTTGACTAGGCCTAAGCTTGTTGACGGTTTGTTTTGCCTTTCCGAGGATAGTAGGAATGAGATCAGATGGGGTCAAACTTTGGTTTAGATTTGGAAGACAATTATCAAATCTGCAGTATTTTGTTGGATCCCAATTTGTTAGTTCAGAGAAATCATTGCCTATACTTGCGTATGTTGTTCAGATGCTAGTGTATTGTTTGATACAGGTTGCTCTTTGATTCTACTCATCGAGTATGCAATGATAAGTTACTAGGAAATGGACTAGGATTTACTCATTTGTTTTGAAATGTAGAGTATTTAGTTCTTGAAGATTTTTGTTTATGCAATTTTAGTGCAAAATAGCGAGAATAGGAAGATGAAATCAATATAGAGATTTGCGTGGTTTGATAAAGTACTTACACTCATGGAAGCAAGTGAAAATAATTTCACTCTCTGAATATATGATTTACAACATTATTAGACTGCCCTTATGAAAAACCTTAATCTATATTGATGCTTCATTTGGCCTATTACGATCCGTCTTTGAGACCTCTAAACTTAAAAACCTGTGTTACTTTCTTATTCAAAATATGAGACATTATCTCTAACACTATTTTATAGTGAATATTTAGTTTCATGAATTTTGAAGGTATAGTATCTAATTTAACGAGACTTTGAGACATTTATTTTTAGATTTATGAAATAATAAATATTCACCAAAAACCTTGTAGCTCAACTAATTGAGCCACCTAATTTCCCCTCAAAAAATAAAAATAAAAATTGAGCCACCTAATGTGTCTATGATATTTAAGGTTCAAATCTCCCCTCTCCATTGTAACTATCGAATTATTGAATAAAAAAAACAATTGAGAGCAATTATATAATCATTTGATCTTCGTTGTCAATCAAGAACAAAGAAATGAAAGGCAGAGAGTAAAGAAAGGGGTGGAAAAACCAAGAAAAGAAAATTCCTTTTTCTAATTTTAGGATACAAATTCGTAGAATGAGAGCCACGATGTTAAAACTATCATAGGCAATTCAACCTGTCGCAGAAACAATAACTACTTATCGTGATCAATTGTATACAAAACCAGTCTTATATTATTTATTTATTTATTTTCATTAAAAAAACAGTGAAATAACATTTAAAGAAGCTCTGTAAGGATCAATCAAACACTCCATCTCCATCTTCATACTGGATAGAACGAGCAATACCATCAGCAACCAAGAAACACGTAGAGAGCCATTCACATAGTCCCATCCAAACCTTTGTGGCCACCCAAAGTATTGCACTTGCTCTCATTGGCATTATAAATCCGTCTTCTTGTGCTTTTTCTCTCTTCTTCCAAATACTTGAACATAAACAAAAACAAAAATGAAAATAAAAATAATAAAAGAGGACTCAATAGAATGGCATGATACAGCCTCTAATTTCAATAAGTCTCCCTTGAAAAAAGAAAAAAGAAAAAGAGATGCATACAAAAGAATTTAGAGAACAAATTCAAAACCTCTTGCAAGTATTTTGGAGCCCTCCAAGGGATTCATCCCTGTAATAATCTGATGTGTGTAATACTGGGGGACTGCATATATCAGAAGGAATAATTACATGCTCGAAGAGGTTTTGATACTCTTGTTTGTCCCAGAAAAAAGAAAAAAAGAAAAAGAAAACTAAACTAACAATATATGTGGGTTGTTCTTATCCTCATTTTAGAGAACAAAACCTTGACTCATACGAAGTTATAGGTTTATCCTGCTTAATAGTTGACATTTTTACAGGTATTTATTTCCTCCTAACTTAGGACAGTGACAGCCGTACTAATGAATGTGTCAATGTGGTTAAGCTACTTACCAATTATGAAAAACATATATAGTGATATGAATAAAGAGATTAGCATATACTTTGTGCACAAACTATGTCAAAAGGATTTGCACAAATATTTATAAATGTTTTAGAGTACCTGGATTCTTCCTCTAAAAGTTGAGTCTATCAAGTATCAATCCCTAACAGTTACATCTGCTTGGGTAATGATGGTGGCATGTGCTATTGGCGTTGGGATTTTAGAGTTGCAATAGTATGATAGTACTAGTTGATTGTAAATAGTTTGTATACCATTTCTCATTTTTTTTAATCACTTTCACCTTTGTCTCTCATTAACACAATTTTTATTATGCACTAATCATATTAGATCTTAATCACGTCAATAATTTATAAAAAAAAGATTATGAACAATGTTGTGTTACTAAAATTAAATCTTAAATTTCATTGGCCGATTATTTTCACTGGGGGAGTTTTTATTTTATTTTATTTATTTTTTAGGGGTGGGGTGTTCATAAAACTCTCAATGGTAAAATAGGTTAAAACTTAAAATCCCTTGAACATTTATATCGTCACGCTGTTGCAAAAAGATTTGCATAACATTTTTCCACCCCAATTTTGTACAAAAATCTTGATATCATAACAAATAGATCCTTTTTGTCTATTCTCTTACTATTTAAATTTTTTTTGCCCATAAATTGTTAAAAAGAAAAATGAAAAAAATGACTAAATCAAGTTAATAACGACTATTATTCTTCTCAGTAAATTAAAAAAAGAAATTTAACGATTATTATAATGGTTTTCAATATTGGCAAAAGTAAGAAGAATACATACACATATAACTTTTAATTTGATTGAAGATGGTACATACATATAAAAAAAAAATGAAGATGGTACATAAGTGATTTTTCTTAGAAATTCTATCATAAGCGTATCGCATTGTATATTTAAATATATATCTTTGGAATTTAGTCACTTGAAATCTCAAATTGTTTTAATAATAAAGTGTACTGAAAATGTTAAAATGCGTTTGCGTCTAAAAAGAAAGAGATAATAGAAGATAAAACAAATCTCAAAGTGTCGTTACAAGCATGAATTTATACATATCTGCTCTGATTTGTGCAGGGTAATCCATTGTTTCATTGAAAATATGGGAATAGATTGATGTGGCTCATCTCTGAAGCAGACAACAAAGAAACCAACCGAAAGACAGTAGTGGCCCTCATCAATTAATCTGAAAAAAAAATAATGTTTTCAATATCGTAAGCATGTGGAAAGATTCTCAAAATTTAAAATAGAATTTTACTAATGGATGTTTAGGGCGCACATTAATTTTTATTAAAATTTTTTTTTTCAAAACTTAAAAAAAAATAACAATTTTTTTAATTTTTGAGAAAATAGTCCCACAAATAAAAAGCTTAATTTCATAAAAATTGCCATGGACTTTCTTCCAACGAATACGATTACTTCTCATTATATTATTCACTCTGTGCCAATCTCTTATTGGCCATTTCTCCACCTCCCATCATAGTTTATTGAACATTCACGCGTGTTAGGTGAAGTCAAGTAGGTGGCTAGGTTGTATATGTGCAACCCATCAACTCAGAAAAAGGATCTCTATCTATCCAAATCTGCCAAGAAGTTTAGACTTTTACATCACAGACTGCTTTCTGCCTTGTTGCAATTACTTCTCTTTACTTTCTTTCAACCTTGTTCAACCAAGAACAGACTATGGCTGGGGCCTTGGTGGGTGGAGCTGTTCTCTCAGCATTTCTTCAGGTGGCGTTTGACCGAGCGGCTTCTCGCGAGGTCCTAGATTATCTCAACGGAAGGAAACTGATTGATCGTTTGGTGCAAAAGCTGAAGCTACAGCTGATGTCTGCTGGTGCTGTGCTCAATGATGCGGAGGAGAAGCAAATTACAGACCCAGCTGTGAAAAAGTGGCTGGATGAGCTCAAAGATGCTGTTTATGTTGCAGATGACCTTCTGGATGAGATTGCTTACGAAGCTTTGCGGTGCAAGTTGGAAGCTGAATCCACTAGTACTAGTACGGTAATGGGTTTTCTCTCTACTTTTGTTAATTCTTTTGACAAAAGGATACAATCCGAACTAGAAAGCATTCTAGAACAATTAGAATTTATTACAAAACAAAAGGATGTTCTCCGTCTAGAAAAGGTTGCTGCTGCTGCTGAAGTGCCATCACGACCATTGACAACTTCTTGCCCTGAAGAATATGGTGTGTTTGGTAGAGACAAGGATATGGAGGCGATATTTGATATGTTCCAATCAGATGATGCGAGTGTTAATGGTATATGTGTTGTTCCCATAGTAGGTATGGGTGGGGTCGGTAAAACAACTCTTGCTCGACTTATATACAATGACAAGAGAGTCGAGGAGAGTTTTGACCTCAATGCCTGGGTTTGCGTTTCAGAAACTTATGATTATTTTAGAATAGCAAAAACTATTTTTGAAGAGGTCACTTCTTCTGCTTGTGACATTCAAACCATGAATTTGTTGCAAAATAAGATTAGAGAGAAATTCAAGGAGAAGAAAGTTTTCCTAGTTTTAGACGATGTTTGGAATGAGAACTATGATGATTGGGTTGAGTTACTTAAAGTTTTCATATGTGGGGCACTGGAGATTAAGATTATTCTTACAACTCGCAGTAAAATAATTGCATCAAAAGTAGGCACTGTTTCATCTTATATTCTAAATGAATTGTCAATTGAAGAATGTTGGTTGTTATTTGAAAAACATGCATTTAAAAATGGAAGCTCCGGTGAATTTCCAATCCTTGAGGAAATCGGTAGAAAAATTGTCCAAAAGTGTAGAGGTTTGCCTTTAGCTGCAAAAGCACTTGGGGGTTTGCTACGGTTTGAAGAAAATCCAAGAGAGTGGACAAAGATTTTGAAGAGTGATATATGGGATTTACCAAAAGGAAACATTAATATCCTTCCAGCTCTAAGATTGAGCTATCATTATCTCCCACCACATTTGAAATGTTGCTTTGCTTATTGCTCAATCCTTCCAAAGGATTATGAATTTAAAAAGGAAGAATTGGTCCTATTGTGGGTGGCAGAAGATTTGTTACAACAATATGAAGGAAATAGAATGAGAGAAGAAATAGGTGAACAATACTTTGATGATTTGGTATCTAGATCATTTTTTCAACGATCTAGTAGCAACCAATCATGTTTTATAATGCATGACCTAGTCAACTACTTGGCAATATTTATAAGCGGAGAGTTTTGTTTCAAGCTGGAGATCAATGAGTCTTGTGTAATCACAAGAAAGACTCGTCATTTGTCATATGTTAGAACTGAATTTGATGCCTCTACAAAATTTAAGGTATCCTACACAGCCAAGAATTTGCGTACCTTTCTTGGAATAGATTTGACACCGAATCACTGGAATAGGATATCAACGATGATGATAGATGATTTGTTGTTGAAATTTAAGTGCTTACGAGTTCTTTCATTTTCTAGCTATAGAAACATAAGGGAGTTACCTAATTCTATTGGCAGCTTGAAACATCTACGCTATTTAAATCTTAGTTACACTTCAATTAATCGGTTACCAGATTCTCTATGTAATTTGTATAAATTGCAAACCCTGTTATTGTTGGAATGTAAGTTCCTTATTGAGCTACCTAGCAAGATGTGGAGATTAGTCAACTTGCGCCACTTGAATTTGGTAGGTACAAAATTAAAAGAGATGCCATTGCATATGGGTAAATTGAAAAATCTTGTGAAATTGAATATTTTTGTTGTGGGCAAACTTTCTGGGTCCAGTATTAAGGAATTGGGGGAGCTCCATCATCTTTCTGGAGCATTGTCTATTTTAAACTTGCAAAATGTTCATCATGCTAGAGATGCTAGGGAGGTTAATTTGAAGAATAAGCAGCAATTATCTGAGTTAGTGTTTCAATGTGGCTTTGACATTGGAAATTCTGAAAAGGAAAGAGATGTTCTTGAGCAATTGTGTCCTCATTCAAAATTGGAGTCTCTCACCATTGAAGATTACGGGGGTACAAAATTTCCAAATTGGTTAGAAGATTGTTCTTTCACCAATATGGTGTCTATACGCCTTACCAATTGTAAGAATTGCTCATCCTTGCCTTCACTTGGGCACCTAATTGTCCTCAAGAAACTCTATATTCAAGGTTTTCATTTTGTATTGCGTGTGGATCGTGAGTTCTATGGGGATGGTTCTTCTACAATTAAGCCTTTTAAATCCCTTGAAGTATTAAGCTTTAAAGACATGCCAGAGTGGCAGGAATGGTTTTTATTTGAAGGTGAACATGAAGATGGGGTTGGAGTTTTCTCTACTCTCAAAGAGCTTTGCATAATTGAATGTCCCAAGCTAAGCAGTGGTCTACCCAGTCAGCTTCCCTCTTTAATCAAACTTGAAATTGCAGAATGTCAGCAACTTGTTGCTTTAGTTCCTAGAGCTCCAACTCTCAATAGTTTGCAATTAAGTGATTGTGATAAGGTTGTGTTGAAGGAATTACCACCCAAGTTGGATTACCTCTTTATTAGAGGAGGTCACATCTTCTTGCAATCCTTTGTGGAGCTTATGACGTGCCCCGCTGTCCCAGGAAGTGGTGTACCCACTACATTAAAATCACTTCATATCAAAGGAACATTTCAGATCACAACGGGCCATTATTATCCTTCTCTTGAAAGTTTGAGTATATGAGATGACTCTGACTCACTCTGGTCTTTTCCCTTAGAGTCGTACCCAAAACTCAAATCTCTCTACGTAGGGGAAAGTAAAAATCTTGAATCTCTTTTCGTATCAGAGGAATCTTACCATGACCTTAGTTCTCTCACTCGTTTGGTTATTTACTCCTCCCCTAATTTTGTATCATTTTTTAGTGGAGGTATCTGCACCCCTAATTTGACATCGATTTCGATCTTCAATTGCAAAAAGTTAAAAGTCATTGCCTGAAAATATGCGGACCCTATTCCCATCCCTTGAGTATTTGATAGTTCGTCAGTGTCCAAAACTGGAATCATTTCCCGAGGGAGGTTTGCCCTTAAATTTAGTAACACTTTCCGTCTCTTACTGTGACAAACTATTTTCCCGGGGATTGCAAGATCTACACTCCCTCAGACAGATCAGTATCGACGGCGATAATTGCAAAGAAGTGGAGTCCTTTACGGAGGAAGCTTTACTGCCTCCCACTCTCACAGATATCTATATTTCATCTTTTCCAAACCTGAAATCACTAAAGGGTTTTCAACATCTCACCTCTCTTAAAAAGTTGAGTATTTCTGTCTGCAATAATCTCCAGTACTTACTAGAAGAGGGCTTTCCCACCTCTCTTGAAGGCTTGTGTATTGGTTTCTGCCCTAAGCTCCAGTACTTACCAGAAGACCGCTTTCCTACCACTCTTTCTTCTCTAATTATTGAATACTGCCCTCTTCTAAAACAACGGTGTGAGAGAGAGAAAGGGGAAGAATGGCCAAAAATTGCCCACATCCCCAACCTAGTGATTGACGATGAATTGGTTGAATGAACTATGAGTCAACATGCGCTTCAGCCCAAATCAGGTAATTTGTTCTGCAACTAATATAATATTAACTTCCATCCTCTACTTATTGCTTAGTTTTATAATTGAGTATTTGTTTGTTATCACAAGAAGAAAGTGGAAGATTGAGGGAATGAAATCTCTGGTAATTCAATTATTATTATTATTTTTCCTTAAGCTTATGCATTTGACGACTAACAGATTGGTTCTTTTAACAATTTACACTATAAGAAGTTCAAAATGTGATTGTAACATTTGTCTTGAGAAATATGGCTGGCTATTTGATCATATTTGAAAAGCGGCAGGTGGAACCTAGTGCAGACTAGTAGCTTCCATTATCACATTTTTTAGATTAAAAATCACTTCTCTGTCTTAGTGAGAGAAGTTCTTTTGATTGAGAAATGCAGGTCAGCTTCATACTGTGCTTCCATTCTTACCATTTACTTTTGCTCTTCTCAAAAAAGGAAAGCAGAAATTACTTATAATACGAATAAGAAATGGAATAAAAACTGTAAAAAATGGTATTGAAATTATTAGAAGTAATCAGCTTTGAATGCTCATCCATATAATCATCTAAATGCCACAGAGTACTTTTCCAGCATATATATGTCTTTGATGATTAATAAATTTGTTTTACAAGTACAGAGTACGTTTTGTGATATTGGAAATTGACTTGGGCACAATATGGCAGGTTTTTAATCTCAGGTGGACACTCGGGTAGTTTGAAGCTAGTGTTGCTTTAATATCATCAACAGTTGCTGAATTTTTTAAGCATGAGAATCTTTTGATTGAATGATGCTGGTGAGTATTCCCTATTTCTTCCTCTTATTTCTTTCAATTTTTGGAGAGGAAAAAACGTGAATTACAACAGAGGAAAATAAAAAGGATTAAGAAATGACATGTTTGAAAATCAGTGCAAGTTTTTTTTCTTTGATGTGGAAATGCTTAATTCTTGTGTGACTAAAATAAGAAATAGAACTCTGTGTAGTATGAATTTTTTCTCTAAGGCTGAAAAGTTCTAAGTTTATTTAAATATTGCTTTTCATGTTCCTTCAGTCCAAAATCTTAAATCTTTTATTACTGCATTGCTTTTCAATTCATTTAGTCACTACTAGGATAGCCCTGATTTTAAAACTTTTGCTTTTGTCTTCCTCACTAATTGAAAATGATGATGTTCGATTTCTGCACACTTAAATCAATAACTGCATGCAATTGTTGATATCCTTGTCTCTTTAAATTTTATTAGGGAACAATAAAACCCTAGTGATTGTTTAATTTATTGATTTGTTTTTGCAGAATAGACTTTAACTGGGCAACCCAAGAAAAGGCATTCATAACGTTCGGTTACTTGAGAAGGGCTTTAGAATACATGAGTCATAGAAAATAAATTATCAGGGTACAAGGCCAAGCTCAATTCAAGCCTCCTGATCTGTATGACAAAGAAGAAATGATGCCAAAATAAGGGGAAAATCTTGCCATATAGCTAGCAACATGACTCAATTTTATTGTCAGGTACTTCTTTACAACTAGCTTAGTATCAAGTTAGTTTACTGCTTCTTTTTTAAATGATTTTTAGAACTGATAAAACAGATATGAAAGGTTTCGAGCAACATCCAAAAATTGCTGAAGGGAAGGAATTCTTGTGCAGATTTACTTTAATTTGTCAACAAGTGCAACACAAGCTCAGCATCTATTTGGCATGATATCAGTGGCTACTTGTCCTCTTACCTCAGTCACACTCCTGAATTTCTACTATTCTTCCAGGTCACTAGTAAAAATATTCTTATCTTGAGGATTTATGGTTACTTGACTCCTTTGCCCGCATTTCAAATAGAGGGGCCTGCAGCATTATTCAGCTCCTTCATTTTGAGTCCAAACTCCTGGTGGTACAACAAGAAAGTGGGAGATTGAGGGAAAGACAAGTCTCTGGTAGTTCAATTTTTATTATTATTATTTTTCCTTAATCTTATGTATTCGATGACTAACAGATTGGTTCTTTTAACAATTTAAACTATAAGAAGTTCAAAATGCGATTGTAACATTTGTCTTGAGAAATATGGTAGGATATTTGACCATATTTGACAAGCGGCACGTGGAACCTAGTGCAGACTTGTAGCTTCCATTATCACATTTTTTAGATTAAAAATCACTTCTCAGTCTTAGTGAGAGAAGTTCTTTTGATGGAACAATGCAGGTCAGCTTCACACTGTGCTTCCATTCTTACCATTTACCTTAGCTATTCTCAAAAGAGGAAAGCAATAATTACTTATACTACAAATAAGAAATGGAATAAAAATAGTAAAAAATGGTATTTAAATCATTAGAAGTAATCAGCTTTGAATGTTCATCCATATAATTATCTAAATGCCACATTCCATATGTAACAGACACATCACGTGAGGGTGGAATGGACATTGTAATGACATCCCCTGTTGGAGTATTTAATCAGAATTCAACTAATGGAGTCTTTTCTGCTGGAGGTCCCTGCTTGGAATTCTTGTTTTGTTGCCTATAATGAAAACTATGTTTGCCTGCAAGTCTTGGAACAGAAAAAATCCAAGCTGGATGGATCATGCAATTAGAGGTGGTAAGCTCATTTTGTTCCAACGAGTTGTCATTATTGTCATTTGTCATATTAGAATTGCATTTATGGACGCATCCTTTGTTGCTAAAAAATTTCTTCATCACTTTTACCAACTACTTCTGGAATCTTTTGGTGCTTCATACCGCCTAGTTATACACCTTTGTTTGCCTTATTTTTTAATTTATTTTATTCTGTTTATGTTATTTGCATCCATGACCTTGCTTGATATGACCAAACAGCCATCATGCATTCTGTTATCAAAACATATGGTGCTATACTACCTCAATGGCAAGGACATTTTGTATATTCCATATGCACCTGTTTAAATGAAGTATACATTATCAGGTCAACAAACTACCTCTCTCTGAGCTTTGGGAATTGATGGTGAATGGAAAAAAGTCATTCCTCTCCAGAATTTTGGTTCTTTCTTCTCTTCCACACTCCAGAGAGTTCAGAAGGCTCAGCACATCTCTGTTCTTGCTGTCCTTGCCGTTGTTACTATCAATAATTCTAAATTTTCCTATGCTGAGAATGTGATGTGAGAGGCGTAGAGGGGGAAACTTTCCGAAGATTGCTCAGGTGCTTGTTCCATGATAGATCAAGGCCATTCTTGAGGTCCTGTTGTGTCACTACCAGCAATTACCAGTATGTGTTTTCAAACAAAAGGGTGCTCAGTGGTTGTCAGTTTTGTTCAATTGAGTTGTGTTTCCTACATAAAATATGGACCTCCAATCCTGAATGATGTTTAAATCTTAACTAGTTTGCAGGTTTTCAAACACATTATGTGCAAGTGCAACATGTTGAGGCTTCCTACAATAACATACCTCACAACCGCTTGACATCATCCTATTGATGAATACAATTTTTATATGCTTGGTTTTAAGATCTAAGGTGGCTGATTCCAACCAAATTTGAACTTCTACCTTCAAAGCTTACACACAGCTAAACTTACATCCAACAAGCAACAATGATATCTGTCCTGCCAGCCTGTTCTTTCTAATTTCGTATGAGTTTGAACCTGTGTGTGAATTGGTAAAATGAAGAGCAATGGAGAGAATTGTGTAGCCCCAGTTTTCAGATTCTAGATTTGATTAGAAACATTTCGCCTAGGAAATTTATATAATATCAATTGTGATCGTTACATATTAAGAATTTGATCATTTTTTAAATGAATTTCCTAGAGTTCATTAGGAATCTAGGAAACGGAGACATACAGTAAACTCAACTGAGCCTAATTAAAAATTTAGCAGTGGAAATTTATATTCTGAAAACAAGAAATACAAGACAAAAGATTTTCCTGGCAGCACTACTTTGTTGCTTTAGTTAACTCGTATTGCATGTTTTTTAGAATATTATTTGTTTATTCATCAGGGCTGATAACTCTAATAAAAGTAGAGTATCATATGTTAAAACCTTTTGTCCAAAATCATTTTAGTTAATTTCAAATTTTTATGAGAAGCTTGAAAATATGATAATGCAAACGAATAAAAAATGTTTGGACTGCATCTAGCAATCAATTTGTTTGATACGAACGCATAGAAAAAAGTAAAGAAGAAAAAAAAAATCAAATTCAAATTATTTGTCAGGATGTTTGAGGATAAGATAACCACCAATGATTAAAAATAAAATTATGTAAGACGATAATACTAGATATTTTCATGAAGTTGTGTAGTTGTATAAAACAATTAGGTTTCAAATTCCCTGAATTATCAAAATTATTATTTTGGAATCTATAATGGTAATTATATATATATATATATATATATATAAAGGAAGATTACATATTTTGCATATTCATATTTTGCATATTCATATTTTGCATACTTAAAGAGTGTCCTGGGCCGAGGCATAATGGCCTAGGATATAACAGGTCACTAAGAATATCCCAGTTATGAAACTGAAAACCATTCAATCCTTGCGCAATATCCTCTCAATAACAACACACCAATCAGAGAAAGACACCTCCTAATTTCATGTAACCATGGTGCCAAGCCCTCAAACACCATTTTGCACACTATTAAGTCTAGGACACACCTAATTTCACATCCAAATAACTTGTCAAGTCATAATTGGTACATAATAAAATGGCGTTAGTGGTAAACCTACTTGAAAGTAATTTTGCTCTTATCATAAGTTGACAATTTAATAGAGTGTGAAATTGGATTTCTTGGTAAGATATTGTTGTTTTAAAACACAATCTCAAATGGTAAAATTGAATTTTGAACACATGATTTTAAGAACAAATGTCAGATCCCAAATACAATTTAAATAATATTATTTTTCATATTAAACTGCAAGCGTGGCTATCTTAAAAAAAAAAAAAAAAAAAAAAAGGGTTAGAGATATAACAAATTTTATTACATAATTCTTACAAGCTGTTGTGCAATCAATCACCAAAAGAAATTAAAAAAAAAAAGAATTCAAAATTTTATTTTTATATTGTTTTAAGTGTGGTACAATTATATTGTAGCCATTTCAATTAATAATAAGCTTTTTGTAATAAGTTTTATCTTTTTCCGAAAACAAAGGTGGGTCAGTCACCAGTTTTCCCCTCAGCCTCTTTTTCTTGTGCATTGATTCTTGAACCTAACTTTAAAGTATCTCCAATGTATAGCTAAAAGTAAAATATTATGTATAATAGAGAATGAGACCAAAAAAATGGTCTCCAATAGATTCTCTAAATTCTAAATTTTTTTTGTCTTATAAGTAGTAGCTCATCAAAACTGATGAGCTACTGCTCATTCTTCAAATGTTTTTTTTTTATTATAATAATCAGATGTTGAATAAAAAAATGTTGGAAGATGTGTAGTTATTAAAAAAAGAATAAATAATGAATGAAGAAATAATATTTAAATGAGATAAAGAATGGGATAGAGAATCTATTGGAAAGTGTATTTGAAAAAGTGGGTAGATAAAAGTTAAAAGTCACTGTTCAATTTCCAAACAGTACAAAAATTTGATGAATTTGCTGGAGATGCTCTTAGAAATTGATACCAACTACAATCGCCATACTCATATTAGTCCTAATCTGGTGCAACTCACTAGCTCGTTCCATTCCATGTGAGGCTGCCAAGGTACTTTGTTCTGCACTATTACCAACTTCCTTCTACTTATTGCTGCTAACTTTTGTATTTATTCACATGCATCATCAAGGCTAGTGTTGGAGTTTTGTTTGTTATATCAAAAATTCCTTTTCTAAGAAATAAGTTTTTATGGAACGTTTGATCTGGGTAGTAGTGTGAATATACATAACTATGATTATAGAACGTCTGTTAAATCTAAAATTCCTGTTCAGGAGAAAATTTTTTATTCATAACGTTTCGTAACTCTATTAAAATTAGCTCCATCAAATCTTTTGTCCCAAACCATTTTGTTTCAGCAAAAAAAAAATGCTTATGTGAAGCTCGAAAATATGATAATACAACCACTAAAAATGCTTGGACTGCATCTAGTATCAAGTTTATCACAAGAACAAGCAGAAGACTAGTACAAAGGAAGCTGTGATTGAAGAAGAAACTAGCTGCAGAAACTACAAATCAAAAAAGAAGAAGGAAGAAAATAAAAACGACTACAGTTTAATAACATGTTGATAGAACGACTTGTAGTTTAATCAAGTGTGTTTGCTTTCATTGGTGCACACACGTGCCACATGTGTTAGTGTGTGTTAGTTTTCAGTTTTTTCTGTTTTGGTTGTTAAGTTAGTCTCTGATTTGGGTTTATCTCAGCCCGTGTATATAAACCTCGTTTGGTGCAAAAGCTGAAGCTAGAACTGATGTCTGCTGGTGCTGTGCTCAATGATGCAGAGGAGAAGCAAATTACAGACCCAGCTGTGAAAAAGTGGCTGGATGAGCTCAAAGATGCTGTTTATGTTGCAGATGACGTCTTGGATGAGATTGCCTATGAAGCCTTGCGATGCAAGTTGGAAGCTGAATCCACTAGTACTAGTAAGGTAATGGGTTTTCTCTCTACTTTTGTTAATTCTTTTGACAAAAAGATACAATCCGAATTAGAAAATATTCTAGAATAACTAGAATTTATTACAAAACAAAAGGATGTCCTCCGTCTAGAAAAGGTTGTTTCCACTGAAGTACCATCACGACCATTGACAACTTCTTGCCCGGAAGAATATGGTGTGTTTGGTAGAGACAAGGATATGGAGGCGATATTTGATATGTTCCAATCAAATTATGCGAGTGTTAATGGCATATGTGTTGTTCCCATACCTACTTATATATAATGACAAAAGAGTTAAGGAGAACTTTGATCTCAAAGCTTGGGTTTGCGTTTCAGAAAATTATAATTATTTTAGGATAGCAAAAACAATTTTTGAAGAGGTCACTTCATCTACTTGTGATATTCAAACCATGAATTTGCTGCAAAATAAGATTAGAGAGAAATTCATGGAGAAGAAAGTTTTCCTAGTTTTAGACGATGTTTGGAATGAGAACTATGATGATTGGGTTGAGTTACTTAAAGTTTTTAGATGTGGGGCACAAGAGATTAAGATTATTGTTATGACTCGCAGTGAAAAAGTTGCATTAAAAGTAGGCACAATTTCAGCTTATATTTTAAATGAATTGTCAATCCAAGAATGTTGGTCATTATTTGAAAAACATGCATTTAAAAATGGATGCTCTAGTGAATTTCCCATTCTCGAGGAAATTGGTAGACAAATTGTCCAAAAGTGTAAAGGCTTGCCTTTAGCTACAAAAACACTTGGGGGTTTGCTGCGATTTGAAGAAGATCCAAGAAAGTGGACAGAGGTTTTGAAGAGTAATATATGGGATTTACCAACAGAAAACAATAGTATCCTTCCAGCTCTAAGACTGAGCTACCACTACCTCCCACCATATTTGAAGCGTTGTTTTGCTTATTATTCAATCCTTCCGAAGGATTATGAATTTAAAAAGGAGGAATTGGTCCTACTGTGGATGGCTGAAGATTAACTACAACAGTCTGAAGGAAATGGAAGGATGGAAAAAATAGGTGAACAATACTTTGATGATCTGGTATCTAGATCACTTTTTCAACAATCAAGTAACAACCAATCATGTTTCGTAATGCATGACCTAGTCAATGACTTGGCAATATTTATCACTGGAGAGTTTTGTTTCAAGCTAGAGATTGATGAGTCTTGTGTAATCACTAGAAGGACTCGCCATTTGTCATATGTTAGAACTAAATTTGATGCCTCTAAGAAATTTAAGGAGTCCTACACTGCCAAGGATTTGCGAACCTTCCTTGGATTAGATTTGTCATTGTATCGATGGCATTCAAATAGGATATCAACGATGATGATAGATGGTTTGTTGTTGACATTTAAGTGCTTACGAGTGCTATCATTTTCTAGATATAGAAACATGAGGGAGTTGCCTAATTCTATTGGCAATTTGAAACATTTACGTTATTTAAATCTCAGTTACACTTCAACTAAATGGTTACCAGATTCGCTATGTAATTTGTATAGATTGCAGACCTTGTTATTGTTGAATTGTGAGTCCTTTATCGAGCTACCTAGCAAGATGTGGAGATTAGTCAACTTGTGCCACTTGGATTTGGTTGGTACAAAATTGAAAGAGATGCCACTGCATATAGGTGAATTGAGAAATCTTGTGAAATTAACTACTTTTGTTGTGGGCAAACATTCTGGGTCCAGTATTAAGGAGTTAGGGGAGCTTCGTCATCTTTCTGGAGCATTGTCTATTTTAAATCTGCAAAACGTTCATCATGCTAGAGATGCTAGGGATGTTAATTTGAAGGATAAGCAATATTTATCTGAGTTGGTGTTTCAATGTGGCTTTGACAATGAAAATTCAGAAAAGGAAAGACATTGTGTCCTCATTCCCTCATCGTTGAAGATTATGGGGGCACAAAATTTCCAAATTGTTTAGAAGATTGTTCTTTCTCCAATATGGTGTCTATATGGCTTGGCAATTGTAAGTACTGCTCATTCTTGCCTCCACTTGGGCATCTACCTGTCCTCAAGAAACTCTATGTTCAAGGTTTTCATTTTGTATTGCATGTGGATCGTGAGTTCTATGGGGATGGTTCTTCCACAATTAAGCCTTTTAGATCCCTTGAAGTATTAAGCTTTGAAGACATGCCAGAGTGGGAGGAATGGTTTTTATTTGAAGGCGAACATGAAGATATGGGTGGAGTTTTCTCTACTCTCAGGGAGCTTTGCATAATTGAATGTCCTAACTAAGCGGCGGTCTACCCAGCCAACTTCCCTCTTTAATCAAACTTGAAATTGAAAAATGTCAACAACTTGTTGCCTCAATTCCTAGAGCTCCCACTCTCAATACATTGCAATTAAGTTATTGTGACAAGGTTGTGTTGAATGAATTACCACCCAAGTTGGATTACCTCCAAATTAGAGGAGGTCGCATCTTTTTGCAGTCCTTTGTGGAGCTTATGACTTGTCTCGCAGTCCCAGGAAGTGGTGAACCCATGACATTAAAGTCACTTGAAATCGAAGGAACATTTCAGATCACAACGGGCCATTACTATCCTTCTCTTGAAAGATTGAGGATACTTTGGTCTTTTCCCTTAGAGTCGTACCCAAAACTCAAATCTCTCAAGAGTGTTTCAAAGTAAAACTCTTGAATCTATTTTTGCATCAAAAGAATCTTACCGTGATTTTAGTTCTCTCACTGATTTGAGAATTTACCAATCCCCTAATTTTGTATCCCTTTTTAATGAGGTATGAGTCAACAAGTGCTTCTGCACAAATCAGGTAATTTGTTTTGCTCAATTTTGTGTTTATACATGCACAATCAAATGCTAGTATTGGGAGTTTTTGTTTGTTATCACCTAAAACTATTCTCAAAGAACTGGGTTTTTTTATGGCACATTTGATTTGGGTAGCGTGAACATTTCTTAAATTATTTGAGAATCTTGACAATATGATTATACAATCAATATAAATAAATGAATGTAAGTATTTGGCCTATTTACAGGATGATATAACCAATAGTGATCAACGATTAAATTATTTATTTGCATATTTTTCATCATATTGTATCATTGTAAAAACAATTAAAATTGACTGTATTGTGATTTATTTGGAGTAGGTCCTTTATGTATATAAAGATATCACATTCTTTAATCATAAGCTATACATATTATATCTCCTGAACATCCACAACAAGAGTAAAGCTTTCTATTATGATCCGAGTACTTTCAAAAAAAAAATTGCAACAAAAAAACTCTGGATCTTAGGAAATTTTAGGCAAAAAAAAATTGGAAGGTTCAAATAATGGTATGGCTACATGATTTTTATTAACTATTTGATTTTCAATGCGGGGATGTCAATGTAAATACTTAGTTCCTTGCCTATTCTTTTGCAGTGTCGCTAACAAATCCTCCATGCACCAAGCATCAATTTTGTGCTACCTGGCTGCCAATCTTTTTGCGTTGTACAAACTACTAAGTTCTTAATCTGTTTTCAAGTCACCTGTAGAAAGCTCATCCTTCTTTCTTCATCAGCATCCCAACATTTCCTTACTCCTATTCTTTCTGGAGCTGCACTTGCTTCATTTTCCGTTCACTACATTTCACCTTCGGACATTTGAAGTGTGAGACACAGACTTTGATTCTTTGAAGGAATAATTATCCTAGATGGTAAGTTTTTCCAGCATATATACGTATTTGATGATTAATAAATTCGTTTTACAAGTACAGAGTACTTTTTGTGATATTGGCAATTGACATGGGCACAATATGGCAGGTTTTCAATCTCAGGTGGACACTGGGGTAGTTTGAAGCTAGTGTTGCTTTAATAACTTCAAACGGTTGTTGAATTTTTTATGCATGAGAATCTTTTGATTGAATGATGCTGGTCAGTATTCCCTATTGCTTCCTCTTATTTCTTTTAATTTTTGGAGAGGAAAGCATGTGACTTACAAGGGAGCTGTTATTTGAATATACTTCTTTCTTACTTATCAAAAAAAAGACTTACAAGGGAGGAAATTGAAAATAGACTAAAAAATAACATATTCGAAAATCACTGCAACATTTTTTTCTTATTAGATGTGGAAATGCTAAATCCGTGCAAGACTAAAATAAGAAATAGAACTCTTTGTTGCATAAATATTTTCTCTAATGTTGAAAATTTTCAAATCTTATTTAAATAATGCTTTTAATGTTCTGTCAGCCCAAAATCTTAACTCATTTATTACTGCATTGCTTTTCAATTCATTTGGTCACTACTAGGATATCCCTGATTTTATATTTTTTCTTTTGTCTTCCCTACTAATTGAAACTGATGTAATTGATGGTCGATTTCTGTACACTTAATTAATAATTGCATGCAATTGTTGATATCCTTGTCTCTTTAAATTTTATTAGAGAACAATAAAATCCTGGTGGTTGTTTAATTTATTGATTTGTTTTTTCAGAATAAACCTTAAATGAACAACCCAGGAAGAGGCATTAATATTGTTTGGCTACTTGAGAAGGGGCTTTAGTTTCTCATACATGAGTCATAGAAAATAAATTATCAGGGTATAAGGCCAAGCTCAATTCAAGCCTCTTGATCTGTATAAAAAGAAGTGATGGCAAAATAAGGGGAAAATCTAGCAAGAAGACTCGCACCCAGTACCTAAGAATCAATTATAAATTTTTGGTGGGTGCTAAAACTCTTGATGAGACCCAATCCCTTGTTTCACTCCACACAAGAGATAGCTAGCAACACGACTCAATTTTATTGTCAGGTACTTCTTTACAACCAGCTTAGTATCAAGTTAGTTTACTGCTTCTTTTCTAAATAATTTTTAAAACTAATAAAACAGATATGAGATGTTTCATGCTACATCCAGAAAATGTTAAGGGAAGGAATTCTTGTACAGGTTCGCTTTAATTTGTCAACGAGTGCAACACAAGCCCAGCATTTATTTGGTGTAATATCAGAGCCTATTGTTCCTATTGCATCAGTCACACTCCTAAATTTCAAATATGCTTCCAGGTCACATTCCAACTGGAGGGACCTGCAGCACTATTCTGCTCCTTCATTTTGAGTCCGTACTCCTGGTGGTACAACAAGAAAGTGGAAGATTGAGGGAATGACAAATCTCTGGTAGTTCAATTTTTATTGTTATTTTTCCTTAAGCTTATCTATTCAATGACTAACGGATTGATTCTTTTAACAGTTTACACTATAAGAAGTTCAAAATGTGATTGTATCGTTTGTCTTGAGAAATATGGCAGGCTATTTAATCATATATGAGAAGAGGCAGATGGAACTTAGTGCAGACTTGTAGCTTCCATTATCACATTTTTTAGATTAAAATTCACTTCAGTCTTAGTGAGAGAAGTTCTTTTGATTGAACAATGCAGGTCAGCTTCACACTGTACTTCATTCTTATCATTTACTGTTGCTCTTCTCAAAAGAGGAAATTAATGATCTATAATCATTATTGAATGCTTATCCATATAATGATCTAAATGTCACATATCTGATGTAATGGACACATCACATTTGGGTGAAATGGTCTATGTAATGACATCCCCTGTTTCTCTGCTCGAGGAATGGAGAAATCAGCTATTGGAGTATTTTCTGCTGGAAGTCTCTGCGTGGAATTCTTGTTTTGTTGTCTATAATGAAAACTATGCGGGCCTGCAAGTCTTGCAACACAAAAAAAATCCATGCTGGATGGATCATGCAATTAAAGGTGGTAAGCTCATCTTGTTCCAATGATCTGTCATTATTTTCAGATTAGAGTAGCATTTATTGACACATCCTTTGTTACTAAAAATATTTTCCATCACTAGGGATTTGCCTGGAATCTTTTGGTGCTTGATACTGCCAAGTTATATGCCTTTGTTTGCCTTATTTATTTTATTCCGTTTATATTATTTGCATCAATTACCTTTCTTCATATGACCAAATAGCCAACATGCATTCTGTTATCCAAACATATATGCTATACTACACAATGGCAAGAACATTTTGTATATTCCATATGCACCAGTTTAAATGAAGTATACATTATCAGGTCAACAAACTACCTCTCTCTAAGCTTTGGGAATTGATGGTGAACGGAAAATGTCAGCCCTCTCCAGACTTTTGGCTCTTTCATCTTTTCCACACTCCAGAGAGTTCAAATGGCTCAGCACATCTCTGTTCTTGTTGTCCTTGCATTCCTCACCAATAGGGGGTGTTAAACTCCGTTGTTACTATCAATAATTCTAAATTGTGGTATGCTGAGATAGTGATGGGAGGGGCATAGAGGGGGAAACTATCCCAAGATGTCTCAGGTGCTTGTTCCATGAAAAATCAAGGCCATTCTTGAGGCTCTATGATGTCAATACCAGCTCTTACCAGTACGTGTTTTCAAACCAAATGTAGCTCTGTGGTTGTCAATTTTGTTCATTTGAGTTGTGTTTCCAACATAAAATTAGGGCCTCCAATCCTGATTGACATTTAGATCTTAACTATGCTGCAGGTTTTCAAACACAATATGTGCATTATGTTGAGGCTTCCAACAATAACGTAACTGACAACTGCTTGACATTATCCTATTGATGAATACAACAATTATAAGCTTGGTTTTAAGATCTGAGGTGGCTGCTACCAACCAAATTTGACATTCTACAACCAAAGCTTCCAAAGAGCTAAACTTACATCCAACAAGCAGTGATGATATCTGTCCTGCCAGCCTGTTCTTTCTAATTTCATATCAAGTTTGGGGATTGGACCTCTATGTGTGAATTGGTAAGATGAAGAGCAGTGGAGAGAATTGTGTAGCCCCAATTTTCAGATTCTAGGTTTGATTGGAAACATATCGCTTAGGAAATTTATATAATATCAATCGTGATTGTTACATATCAAGAATTTGATCATTTTGTAAATGAGTTTTCCCGGATGTACTCCGAAATATTCTTGAATTTGGATTTTGTTGGTACTTTTCCAATGCTATTGAGGTTTCATTAGGTATCTAGGAGATAGAGACATGCACTTAACTCAACTGAGCCTGATTATCATTTTAGCGATTGAAATTTATATTCGTAAGGTACCAACCAAATTTGACCTTCTACAACTAAAGCTTCCAAAGAGCTAAACTTACATCCAACAAGTAGCAATGATATCTGTCCTGCTAGCCTGTTCTATTTAACTTCATATCAAGTTTGGACCTCCATGTGTGAATTGGTACAATGAAGGGCAATGGAGAGAACTGTGTAGCTCCAGTTTTCAGATTCAAAATTTGATTGGAAACATATCGCTTAGGCAATTTATGTAATATCACTTATGATTGTTACATATCAAGAATTTGACCATTTTCTAAATGAGTTTGATTGGATGTACTTCGAAATATTCTTGAATTTATATTTTGTAGGTACTTTTCCAATGCTATGGAGATTTCATTAGGAATCTTAGAAACAGAGACATACAATCAACTCAACTGAACTTGATTAACATTTTGGCAATGGAAAAATATTTTGAAAATAAGAATATGGGACTAAAGATTTTCTTGGCAACACGACTGTGATAAGCCTTCCAGATGGTTCTAGTGAGAACATGATTTGCTAAACCCCAAAAGTTGAGGGTTAGTGATCAAGAACAATTACAAACATAAAACTACACCAAAAACAATATCACTGAGGAATTAGATGCTGTGAAGAAGTGTAAATTGTGTAACTAATCTACTTCACAAAATTCTAGTGCTAAAACTCCACCTTTTTGTTACATACTGAACTCTTCTACTCCCACCACTAATCTCCCACTCTACTGCTTCTACTCTACACTAAACACTTGAACTCCAACCCCTAAAAGAGTCTGTAAAGACAGTGAGCCTCTGGAGTCTAGCAAATGCAAACAATAACATGTTCCTCACGTACTCTGCAGCCAAAACTATTTCCACATCTTTCCATCTCACATATTTGTCATATAAAAAATCTTTTCAGTAGAATTTTCCAGTTACTAGCTGTATAAGCACATTCAACAAATAAATAGTGAAGAATTCCCCAAGTTTGGTTCCAAACACACTCCTTGCCATTTTTAGATGAAACATGCCTACAAGTAGTAACAATGCCTAAAAATTGACATCATAACTAGTTTCTTCTATCTAAAAGAAATTCCAAGAATCTGCAGATATATATAGCTTCCAATAGCATCAGGTAACCAATTATACCATCCTCTTCCTTGTAAGTTACCATTGGTAGATGTTCTTCTTAAAGTATGCAAGCTGTTTGGATCCAATATTTAATGGGTATGTGTGACCTGCATAAGCATCAAATTTAGAGTATGTTCAAGCACAGAATGCTGACATTAATTCAACAGAGTATAACTTGATGATGTAAAAGAACCCCGGAGATAAAGAAACTAAAACTTCGAAACATTGTGTCCAGTACCACAATTGAAGTTAACAGAAAGGAATACACCATATGTGAAAGTTTTATCATTTTTCCTCCAATGTCAACAGCACAACAAGAACCCACCATTGTAAGCGAGAATCTAATATATAGCATATTATGTTTTGTATGTGTATAAATCAAACTGGAATTTGAAAAACAAAACAAAACTCACCGGTAATAGTCTTACTCTTATATGATGACTATGCAAGCTATTGGATTATCTTGGGTCAAAAATCTTCTGCTTTCTCCTCTGTAAGCAGCTGCTTAGCATATAACAGCGGTAGATCCATGGCACACCACAGCTAGCAGGTAGGCATTTCTTCTTATGAGGATGGGAATCTTTGGCAGGATCATCAGATACTTTACGAAGATGAGAATCTGCAAAACAATGGCTACACAAATGCATGCAGATGGAACTTTTTCGATCCAGGAAAGTGGTGTGGATATTTTGTTAGCTTAGGATAGTTGTGAATCTCAATAGCCCTCCCTTCAACTCCAGAAGAAGACCACTCCTCCCATTGTAACATGCTGTCAAACTTTAAAGTCTCCAAGGATGGAAAAGTTATAGCAGAAAAACACCCATCTCTGCAGAACTCTATCCCTATTCTTTTTATTCTATCCATTCCTTCAACTGTGAGGTTTTTGAGAGAGGGTAGTTTCCCAAGTGGTGGTAGAGAACTACAATTTCTACAATTATTAAGAATCAGATTAGACTCAGCTTCCAGCTTACATCTCAGAGTTACAGTAGCAAGCTCAACCAATGTCCTCTGCATCATAAAGAGCATCTCTAACAATGTGCAGCCACTTCTCCACTGCAGGGCTATGGAATTGCTTCTCCTCAGCATCATTAAGCAATGCAGTGACAGCCAGCAATTTGATCTTCAGCTTTTCCAGCAAGTCATCAAACTTCTGGTAGCATAGTAAGTCTATGAACTCGCAGGAAGCCAATCTGTCAAACAGCACTTGAAGGAAAGCAGAGAGAAAAACCTCTCGAACAGCCATGATTATCAAACCAGATACCAAAAACAAGAATAAAGAAAGACAATGCAAAGAGAAGTGGAGATGAAACTGAATATGGTACAATGATTGTTTTTGTTAACCTTACTGATTTAAATCCCTGAATATCTAATATTATGTAATAAATAAATAAATAATTTAATCTCTTTTTTTTTTGTGATAATTAGGCTGCCATGAAGCCAAAGAGGTCACCCTTCTCTTTAAATAATTGAAAGATACCAAAAATAGTGACATAGTAATCCAAAACTAGAGATATTAATTGTTCAATGCAAAATTAAGCAGTCAAACAAGACTGTCTTCCTTCCAATGGCGGTTCAAAAAGCCTCAAGCAAACACAAGTCTCATGCTTCTGTTTTTGGAGTTCTTGCCAGTATAAATAAAAAAAAGAGTTCCAAAAAAAACGAAGAAGAAGAAGACTAGTGGTGGAAAGTACTACTATAAGTTAGCTAACAGTCACTAGTCAATGCATCTGTATCACAGAGGCATCTTTAGATGCTGCTAACAAAAACAGTGACTCTGTGTAGTCAGGACTAAAACAAACTAAAACATGCCCCCCATGGATTTAACACCTTACAAGATGTATAAGCACATTTTAACAAATAAGTAGTGGACACTTTCCCCAAGTTCACTGCCCAGAAACAATTCTTGCCTCTTCTAATCTACCAAAGACTTACAATTGAACATGCCACAAGTCAATTAGGAAATTCAATTTCATATTAGGTGCTTCTCATTTTAAAATTTTTAATTGGTAATACCCCAACTTAAGGGAAAATACCCTTTTAATCTCAAACACAAATTCTAATTAATTATTAGCCTTTGATCGTCATATCCAATGAAAGGTTCAAACCTGTAATTGGGCATTTCAGTTTCCCATATGCATCTTCGATTTTACGTAAAAATATTTAAATCATCAAAAGCCTCAAATTTGGTCAAAGTCTTAGCAATTTTACTTATTTGACTTCCCTCAAAATTTTTATGATTCCCCCCAATTGAAGTTATAAAACCCAAATTATATGCTCCAATTACATTGTTTTCAATCAAATTTAATGAAACCACTACCAGATTAAAAAGGCCTAATATAATGTTGAACATTAATCCCTAAACCCAATTAGATCACTATAATGTGATCATTGCAGTCACTGAACAAACTAAGGGTTATAATCATCAACTATGAACCTTAATCATTAAATTTAGTAGAACAACAGCAGGAACGCAAAAAAAAAAAAAAAAAAAAAAAAAAAAACCTTTAATTTAGTGTGTAAACTAAACCCTAAAAAAGCTACGATTTTTTTTTTAATAAAAAAAATGAAATTTATATATTAAATTAAATTAATATTTGTTTTAATGTATAGTTATGATTAATTTGGGAGAAATTATAAGTGGAGCAGAAAATACCCAAATTAATCTAAGAATCTCAACCTAACCCCAACTTTGAAAGAAAATTCTTGATTAAAAATAAATTGAGTAAAACAATGATTAAGAACCAATTGGACCAAAAAAAAGAAAGAAATGGAAGTTGGATCCAATGGAATCCTGGGCCTTATGTGACATATTTCTAATGCTTCTCTGCTAAGACAAAGCGTGGTATGAGCTGTAACGCTCTTAATAGGAACACACTTTTTAAAAGCCCTTATGGTTTAATTCCATTGGAACACATTTTAAGAGCCCAACCCATGTAACGATATACTTTAAAGAATATAAAGCAGTATTCACAAAAAGTGTGTATATATATATATATTTTTTAAATGGTTATTTTGTGAAATTTGATTTAAAAATGGGTATTTTAGGAATTTTTCTTACATGATAGAAATTCTATTCTAGTTTAATCTAAATGTATATGTGTGTGAAACTCTCTCCTAAAATATAAATAGAGTGACCATCGCACCAAGAGTGTGTAGTAGTAGTATTTTAGAAAATTCTTATTATACTGTAATGACCATTATAGCGTACCAAACATGCTCTATTTAAACCAAACCCTAAAGGCAAAGATTTAAATTTTAATAATTAATTAAAAAATAATATTTGGCTCAATTTATAGTTTAAATCTTCAATTCCCACAAGATAGTTAGAAGAAATTAAATTGGAACAAAAAAATACCCAAAATCAGGGCATTAACCTAACCTTAACTTTGAAATTTCCTTAATTTCCACAAGATCAATCTACTTTAAGAAAAATTGAAATCAATTATTGAAAGAAAAGTCTTGATTAAATATCAAAGAGTAAGAGAGGCAAGGAAATAGAAACGGTTCCAAAGGTTCTATTTAGACAATGCAATTTAGAATTATAATCTAGTTATTAGCCAAATGTCCATGCAATTAGGGACGGAGCTATTCCTAAGCTCCTAGGCTTTAGGGGGTAACCCTTTAAAATATATTATACACTTAGCATCTCCTTAAAATATTATTAATCATTTTAAAGGCCATAAAAAATTTAGTTCAATAACAAAAATTACCAATAACAAAACTAAAAGAAAGAAAAAAAAATGCTCAATCAACTAATTTTACCAAAAACAAACAAACCAACCTTTTAAAAAATTTTAAATAAAACTAGAGTGGTCATACTTGTTTAGTAGATGATGAGAACGAGAAAAATTAAAATACTACCTACTTGTTTGTAGAGTAGTCATACTTGTGCTTACTCTTCTAATTTCAATTACAACTACTAAATAAGCATTTTCAATTATGAATTTCACCAACATTGACTTTCGCAACAAAATAGAAGATAAGTTTTTTATGAACGTTATGATGTTATTCATTAAAAGTGACATTGTTGCAACAATTAGTACATATTCAATCATAAATGATTTTGAAGATTTAAAAAATGTCGAGTTCCTTTTTCATAAATAATTGTATTGTATTAAGAAACAATGATTTTGTGTCTTTTTCTACGTTAGCAGTTTTTTTTTTTTTTTTTTTTTTTTTTTTTTTTTTGAGAAACAACTTTGTGAGCAATTTGTTAATATTAAATGGATGTTTATTTGAAGTTTCATCATGATTTTTTTTCACCCCTCCTAACTCCAAGTCCTAGTTGCGTCCATGCATGCAATGCACAAGGAACAAAAAGATTAAAGGTATTTAGTAAGACTTGAAATCTTACCTACCAAATAAATATGAATGTTTATTTATTAGTTGACAATTTGGCATGTTGGACAGCTCATTATAAATGGAATGACTTCATTATTACCTCTTTTCTTCCTGCCTAAATTTCTCTTCAGAAATTAGAGATGAGACTAGGATCAATCCTCATTATTAATGAATTTCTTATTCATAAAAATATTGTTTATTTCTAAAAACTTAATTAGGATTGGCTTGTTACCATATATTCTCTCTCCACTTGGTTTTTTATTATTATTTTTATATCAAAAGCTCTTCACTTGGTTCATAATTCATTTTTAGACATGCATGACTTAAATGGGTTTCAATTAGCTCAATTCAAAAAGTCTCTTAACAGACATCATAGGTTGAAATGATCTCTAAAATCAAAAAACAAAAAATAAATGCATGAGTTAATATTATTTATATGTTTACACTTTTTATTTTATCAAGTATATGTTTACTCTTTAAATGAAGGGTTGTTTTTGCCAAATATTACTTGAAACTTGAGTTTGGTAAATTTGATATAACTTAAGTTTGGTAAACTTGATATAACTAAGTAAGTTTGGGTAGAGTTTTCTTAGTAAATTATTTTTGTAAAAACAGAATATTTGAGGGAAAAAAAAGGCCTTAGTAGAAGAGTAAAAGAATGGCTTAATATTATATATATGTTGACACTATTGAAGAGGAATAAAAGGAGACACTTTAGAACAAAGAGTAAAAACAAAAAGGTGGAGGTCGGACAATGGATTTACTGGGGGCTGAAGTCAAGCTGTGTTCCTTTCGTAGGCTGCTCTTATTAGAGGGCAAAATCATTCTTTCAAACTCGACTGTACCTTTATAAACAGTAAAATTATTTAATTATTACGCGATGTGTGGAATCAATATGCATGTTTAAGTGTTTTTTTTTTTTTTTTACAAAGATGCTTTACTCGCTTAAATTTTGATGGGGAAGTTACAATTTTGATTCTTATTTTAAAAGTAATTCTTCATTTGATTTTAAAATACACATTGATAATTATGGTAAAACAGTCATTATTGTTACAAATTCTATTCCATCTCAAGCAAAAAAAAAAAATTTCTATTCCATGCTTGCCACGTAATTAAAAATCAATTACTATCATTTTGGACTATATATAAACAGCTCTATCTTTTTACAATTTTTCGACTATGTTTTACCAGAATTTGGAAACGACGCTCAAATCTTTTGTACTTCAATTTTCTCTAAGGTTCTCGATTTATTATTATTACTAATATTTCTATATATTAAGAGAATTCAAAAAGTTAGTTATTGTCTTTTTTATTTCCAAAAATACTCTTATTTTAATTAATTTATTTTTATTACTTAAAAAGAGAAATAAGGTTAAAATAGTAAATCAACAAAAACTAAAAATAAAAATAAATTTTCTTACTACCCTCACATTTCCCACTTCCTAGTCCCGGTACCCCACGTTTGTAACCAAAAATAAGAAGGAAAGGCAACCCACCCACGGTTCCTATAATAAAAAGAAACTACGTACCAACGGTTCCATTAAAAAAAAAAAAAACTTCCATAAAAATTTTATTTATTTGGCAAAGCCTATAAAGACAGACATGGATATATATTTCACAAGCAACTTCCGTAATATATTGATAAACATCAAGGAGGACCGGCATGAATTAACGTCTTCAAAGACCCTTAACACGCATGCTCCTCATTCTACTTGCCTCCTGCTGCTTAAAAAACTAGGAAGCATGAATACTTTATTTTTGCTCAAATACTAGCATATGTTGTGTATCTGGAACACACCTCCATGAGTGTCCTAACCTTTTTTTTTTTTTTGAGTGGAAAGAATGTGACTTACAAGCGAGGAAATTAAAAAATGATTAAGTAATAACAAAAAGACCCGAATTGTGATTATTACAATCGAGATTGCTAGGATGTACTCAAAAATACTACTCCTGAATTTGTTTTTTTATTTTTGCCACTTTTGCAATGCTATTGAGATTTCACTAGGAATCTTGGAAAAAAAGACGTACACTCCACTCAATTGAACCTGATTAAAAAGATTTTGGAAATGATAATTTAAATTTTGAGAACAATAAAAATAAGACATTGAGATTTTCTTGGCAAAACTACAGTTGCACTAAGAAACATGCCTACGAATAGCATCAGTGCCTGAAAATTGACATCATTTCATAAAGAAATTCCAAGAATCGGCAGATATATAACTTTCACTTAGCAGTAGGCAACGAATCATACTATCCTCTTCTGGACTTCTTGTAAAGGTACCATTTGAGTGAATGCTCTTCGTAATGTACGCAAGCTATGTGAATCCAGTATCTAATTGGCATGTGTGACCTGAAAAAGCATGAAAGTTAGAGTACGTTCAAGCTTAGAATGCTGACATTATTATATTCTGTAGAGATCAACAGAGCAAAACTCGATGATGCTGTGCAGCTGTAGTACCCTAGAGATGAAGACACTTTGTTCGAGACAATATATCCAGTACCACAATTATAATATAGAGAAAGGAACACGCCATATGTGAATGTGTAACAAATTTTCCTCCTATGTCGAGAGCACAATAAGAACCTGCCATTGTTCGTGAGAATCTAATATTTAGCATATATATATGGAGTACATGTTTTCATTCATTATGTATATGTTTAAATGAAAGTGGGAATTTGGGAGAAGAAAACAAAACTCACAAGTAATATTGTTAGATGAAGGCTATGCAAGCTATTGGATGTGACTGTTGAGAGCCCAAAAGTACTTTCTGTAGTCGCCAATTGTTGAAGGCATTGGAGATTTTGCTGATAAGTGATAACAGAAGAAAATTCTTCAATTATCTCAAAAAAGGAAAAAAAGAAAAAATGAAAATGCTTCAATACGACAAGTCATTTTATAACACACATAAACAACTTCATATAAACGATATGTCACAGAATGTCTTCACTCACATTACGAGCTGTAGCTCTTGTCCTAATTAACCAAGTCACGCTCACGCCTACGCTGCTGTCATATAGTGCCGTAATAGTTTAGTAGTTACTCTTATATAATAGAAGTGTCTTATTTATGCTATATATCAGCTTCTTATATATGCTCTTAAAAAGAAAATTGTCTTTTTTTTTTTTTTTGGTGATAATAAGAAAATCCTCTTAAGATGAATGAAATATAATTACAAAAGATGAAGTTGATTACAATTGATAGAAGATACTATATAGTTTAGGAAAAATGAAGAAGAAAAAGATTTAAAAAAAAAAAAAAAAAAACTAAGGTTGATGTAAATGTGTCAATCTTGGCTGGGCTCTTGGGCCTTTACTAGGGTGTTAGATGCCCTCAAATGCGTAGGCCTGGTCCATTTGATAGAGTGAGATAAGCAATAAATTTTCCTGCATGACTCAATTATGGCATGTTTGGATGAAGGGGGGAAGGAGGGAGAGTGGAGGGGAGTAGAGTAGAGTTGGCTAAAAATAAGTTAATTTTGTGTTAAATCTACTCTACTTTACTATCTCTCCCTCTCTCTTAATCCAAACGGACCATTGGAGTCAGAGAAAAAGAAGGCAGATCAATTAGTTCTGCCTATATATAAGTGCCTGTTTAAGTTAGGCAGACCAAGAACTTTCTTCCAACGAATTTGATCACTTCTCTGATTATATCATCTACTCTGTGTCAATCATATGGGACATGTCTCCACCAGCCATCACTACTTTATTAATCATTCAGGCCTGTTAGGTCAAGTCAATCGCGTGGCTAGATTACACCACAAGCTATTTTCTGCCTCATTGTAATTACTCCTCTTTACTTCTTTATCGTCCTTCTTCAGACAAGAGGGGACCATGGCTGGGGCCTTGGTGAGAGAAGCAAATTGATTACAATCTTTGTACTCGTCCTTTTTATCATCTAAGTTAGATGAGATTATAAAGTCCATCCGATCGATATTGAAAACTTGTACACTGGAACTTAATATAGTTGAAGGGCTTTTGTTTTGTACGGTTTTGATTATATATATATATATATATATATATATATATATATATAAATTAAACTCATATATAAATTTATTAAAATACAATAATTAAATGAATATTTTCTAACAACCTTGTAACTTAATTGGTTTGTACTTCGATCCTAGTGTTTCGAATAATAATAATTATATGTCCGCATCATGTCATTTTTATCTACACTTAATACCCTAAAATGTCTCCCCATTTCCCCTTTCTTGTCTCTGTGTGTTTGTTTTTATGAAAAAATAAATGGTAATTATCTCACATTATTTAAGAGGGTATGTTGTATGTAGAATAACTTGTCCTATCTTCCCAAAAAAACCAATTTAGAACCCCAAAAGGATACTTTATATACTTTAACATATCATTTCATAACTCAACTTAAATCACATCTCTTATTTTTCACATCATAGCTAAAACTATTCATTTATTTATTCATTTCTATCAATTTAGCTGGCTTGTAAATTTTTTTAGGTTTAGCATCTTTGATGTAGCATTTTTGTTGTTGTTTGGAGTGCCAAAATAGAATTTTGGGAGTTTTAGCACTCCTAATGCAAAATGCAAATGGTTGTAATGGCAACCATAATAAGCTTATCACACTTTGGTTCTATCTAGATGGTTTTAAAGGATGCTTTCTTGTACGTAAATATAGAAATAGATTTTAAAAAAGAAAACAATAAGAAGGTAAATATACCAAAATATAATGAGTGTCGTGAGTTCTATTTAATTCAACTAGTAAAGTCTCTTGTAAACGAATAAGAGATCTATGGTTCAAATCATGCAAATAACAAAAACTAATTAGTGTCTTGGCCTGAGTGGAAAGAGAAATTATCTTAAAATCAGATGTCAAAAGTTGAAAAAATCTATCATATATGTTATGTAAGGTTGAATCTAATCAACCATTTAATTGGCTTTATTCCGTGATCAATTTGCTTGTAATTTAGCACTTAGAAACCCTGTATTTAGGTGCGAAAATTGTAAGGGTAGTGTGTGAGAAGATGTGAAGAAAAGCTCAAGAGTGTGCAAGAAAAACAGAGTCTCGCGGCTAGGACTCGCTGGTGGTTTGCGACTGGCAAGCTACGAAAGACAAGCACGTGAGAGGCACACTAGGAAGCTGAAGGGTCGCGCCAGCTGTCACGCTACAGGACAAAAGTTCCAGTCTGGCCAGGCCGTTACGTCGCGACTTGATTTCGCGACTTGGCCAAGCCGCGAGATCAAGTCGCCAACTTGCCCTGTTTGGCAAAAACTGACGTTTTGCATTCCTTTCTCACCCTACTATATATACACCCTTATACCCATCATATTGAGAGAGCTTCCAGAGAGAATTTTGTGAGAGAAAACCCTAGAGAAAAACAAGATTGATTCATCCCCAATCTTCATCTAAAGAAACTCTACAAATTCCTCTACTCTCTTCCTCTCCATTGTCATACCCTTGAGAGGTCATTTACCAAACCCTTATCTCACCACACCTACGTCTGTGAGAAGGTCCATTTGGTACTTTGGGAAGCAGTTTGGAAAGGAACCAATATACATTGGTTGATGCTATGGTTAAGTAGCGGAATCCGGCAAGTTAAAGAAGAAATAGATTCGGCGTAACCTCGTTGGAGCAAGAAGATTGGAGGGCTTAGGTACTTGGGTAGATTAGGCTTGGAGGGTCTTCTGCTGTTCATGTATCCCAACTATATTCTTTAGTGAATTTTATCACCGCTTGGAGGGCCGCGGAGAGATTTTACGCCGAGGACTTCGGTTTCCTCTTCGATAACACATCGTGTGTTGTCCGTGTGTTTGCATCTCTCTTTCCTTTATCTTTGCCTTATATTTACTGCTGTGGATGTGTTTATATTTGGCTTAGATTGTTTTATCAATTCTGTTATAAGCTTGTTATCATATTCCGCACATTGATTGTTTGATATAAAACTTGAATTGGTATTTTGTATCTGGGGGTCTAAACGTTCAAGGGTGTTTCATACCCATATTGAACTTTCATGTTACCTCTTAAAATTAACCCCAAACATCCAAAAAAATTTACAACATTGCACTTCGTCCAATATTGTAAAACACAGTTCTCATTTGCCCCTCATGTCCAACCAAATAAATTTTGAGTCTAACATATTTACTTTCTTTGGTATAATATCTAATCCCAAATTACAAATTTTCACTATAGGCTTGCAATCTCAAGTTTTATATATAGTGTGGCTGAAAGTGTGTTCTCAAAACAATATATATATATGTGTGTGTGTGTGTGTGTGTAGGTAATTTTGTTCTTTTCATTTAAAACCTATTAGCAAAATTTGTTTCATAAAAATAATTTTTTAAAAAAAAATTACTAAAAAGTTGAGAAGAACTCTTCAATAAAAAAAATTCTTGATAAAAACAAAAGAGTCATGGATTAAACATGATGTTCATTGATGCTAATCTCAAGCTTTTTTTTCTTAACAAATAAGTGGGTGAGGACGGTAACGGTAAACCACTTACAAGAAATTCATATATTAACTCGTATTGTGTATCGTATATTCATATGTAGTTAGCATTTACAAGTTTTTTGTTTTTTGTTTTTTTTAAAGAGTTTTAATCTATAGCGTCCGCTCTTGATAATAGTTTTTTGTTATCAGACTAAGACACCAATCGGTTTTTGGTGTAGGTGGGGATTGAATCCCAGATTCCTTATTCAACCATCAAAGACTTTATCAATTGAGTTAACTGGAACTGATTTGCTAAAACATGTGCTTAGAATTTCGGTTGTACTTATTACAGGAAAATAGTTGAAACACACAACGTGAGGTAGCATTTCCACTAAAAAATCTCATTCCCATGAATTCAACCTTAGGGCCTCCTTTAGATAATGTGGTAGAGATACTGAGTGAACTACAATTATCTGATATATTGAACTTAGTTGTAAATTAAAAAATTAGATTGATTTAGGGTTCATATCTTTTGAGATTCTACCATTCATTCCCTTGAAATATCCCCAGAACATCTCTACAATTGAGAACAAACTGAGCCTTAATGCTTAATTAGTCTCCTAAAACTTGTTAGTGCGACACTGACATGTATTTTTAAAATTCTTTTGCATTTGCTAGTTAACAAAAACTCATCGAAAGCTTATTAGCAAAAAAATAAAAAAATAAAAAACTCATTGAAAGCTACTATCACCTGCCGACAAAGATGACTAATAATAATAATAAACTCTAATAATAAATATAAGAAAAAGAATAATAATATGGCAATGACATGACGAATGTGAGATCCACTGTATAACGTGCAGTTCATCAACACCATTAAATCAAAAGTTCATTCATAGTGTGAAAAAGGGCCATTTTGCCTCACGAAATTAAAAATCAAGAAAGGAAGCATTAATTCAAAAAATACTTAATAAAAAAATCAAACAAATTGTAAAGTGCCTTTACAAGCATGAATTTATATATCTGTTCTGATTTGTGCATGTAATCCTTTGTTTCATTGAAAATATAGGACTAGATTGATGTGGGTCATCTCATGAAGCGGATCACCTAGAAACGAAACAGAAGAGCATTCACTTTCAATTATACCATTTATGCCACATTAATTCAAGAGACCCTCGTTATCATTATTTTTTTTTACCTAGAGACCCCCTCGTTAAATAATTTGAGACAAATTTTGTTATCGATAATGTAAGAACGTAGAAAGATGCTGAAAATAATTTTCATAGAAATAGCTAAGCACTTTCTTCCAACGAATAGGTTTACTGTCTGATTAATTTTCATAGAAATAGCCAATCATAATTAATGGCCATGTCCCCAATCATATACGGCTGGCATTGCTGGGCATGAGCTGTTCCTGGCATGTGATGTCAAAGAAATAATTTTCAAAGAAATAGCCAAGCACTTTCTTCCACCGAATAGGATTACTTTTTGATTCACTCTGTGCCAATCACAATGGCCATGTCCCCACCTGCCATAACTACTTTATTGATCATTCACGCGTGTTGAGTGAAGTCAAGCTGCCGATATGGCCAACGAAGGATCTACCATAATGAGCAGTCCAGAATCGAGCTTCACGTACTTATATTTAATGTGCGTTGTGTTATTTTTTTTTTGTGTTTGTTTTTTTAAAAAGTAAAAATAATAAAAAATAATATCTGTAATACTATTCACTTTTGTGACAATGTAGCTTTGCCTTAATATACTATTCATATCTCATAAATAGTGTATAAGAGGTGCTGGTAAAAAAAAAAAAAATAGACACAAACGTAAAGGTGGAACACGCAATCTAAACGGAGCTTTAAATTAGACTAAAACAAAATTTATATTTTGAAAAAAAAAAAAAAGAAGAAGAAATTCATCCATAGTGTGGTAAGGGGCCCTTTTTCCTAGGGACCCTCCGGGGAGAAATTGTTACCAATAAAGTAAGAATGTAGAAAGATGCTGAAAATAATTTTCAAAGAAATAGCCAAGCACTTTCTTCCAACGTATAGGATTACTTTTTGATTATATTATTCACTCTGTGCCAATTATAACGACCATGTCCCCACCTGCCATCACTACTTCATTGATCGTTCACGCGTGTTGAGAAGTCAAACTGCCGAATGGATTGAACCTCTCTCTATCTAAATCTGCTTTCTGCCTTTAGTCTTTTACACCATAAACTGTTTTCTGCCTTATTACACTTACTTCTCTCTACTCTTTTTTTCAAGCTTGTTCAACCAAGAACAGAGACTATGGCTGGGGCCTCGGTGGGTGGAGCATTTCTCTCAGCATTTCTTCAGGTGGAGTTTGACAGAGTGGCTTCTCGCGAGGTCCTAGATTATCTCAACGGAAGGAAACTGATTAGAGTCCCAAGTCTCTTGAAACTTGTTAATGCAACTCTGACATGTATTTTTAAACAATTTTGAGAGTTTGTTTAGACCATTTTAATAGATTGTTTAACCTAATTTATTAACCAAGTGATTACTTAGATTAATTTTCAGATCTAGGTTAAACTAGCATATATCATATCATGCAAAGCAGCAGAAAATAAATAACACCATAATATAATAACCCAGGAAAACCGATGAAATGAACCGTTTTAAGGTAAAAACTTAGAGATGATTTAACCTAACTATCCTCAAGCTAAACCAAACCCACTATAAGAGAATTGAATTTTTTTACAAAAGATTTAACCCTAAATTTAATGCTACCTCATATAGTAACTTACTAACACAATCACGTGCAAACTCCAAATTCATAGACTCCTTCTTTTCTTGGATTTACTACAACACAAGCACACCCTTACTTGTGACTTTGAGACTCCACTCAAAAGTTTCAAATCACTTCTTTTTATTGATCTTGATGCAGCAATTAGTTCTATCAATCCTTGATTGTAGTTTAAGCTCCAGTAGAATCTTGTGTAGTTAAAAGGTACAGAACCTCTCAGATCTCACAAAGAGTAACATACAAGTCTTCCAAAAGTCTTCCAAAAGTGACTAGGGTTTTCCTTTTATGTGTGGAGAAGTTTAAGTGAAACTATAAACGTTTTAGTAGAGATTGGACTAAAATAAACTTCTACAGAAAACAGTGTTTGCGATTTTCGATCGATCAGGTCTAATTCTCGATCAATCGAGAAAGGCAGAACTTGACTTCTTCTTTTCTGCAATCAGCTGGACTTCAAATCTTGAAACACACTTATTTAAGCATTGCCTAAACACTTAGACTAGACATGTTTTGCTCTCGGTTTGCCAACACAATATAATCATGATTCTAAACATTTAATCTAAATCTTTAGAACCTAACAAGTCTAAATTCTACAAAGATGTGGTGTAAAACTCAATTTTTACACTCTTTAATTCCAACATGCTATATCATCTTATCACATATTAAAGAATAAGTACAACCACATCCATGAATCAATTGTAATACTCATTTGAAAATCTAACCAAATTGGGACTTGGAAGTTTATTTAAATGTTATTAGCCGTGGTAGGATGTATTAAGTTTAAGCAAAAATTTAATGTGGTAATCTCTTAATGAATAATGTAAAACATGGGCTTTGTACCTTATCCTTAGAGATGGCAAAATCTGACACAACTCGTGAATCCGATATGACTAACCTGTTTATAAACAGGTTATAGGTTGAGGCTAAACAGGTTCGAGTCGTATTTGGGTCAACACAGCTGACCCATTTAATAAATGGGTCGTGTTCAGGTTCAAAATGCAAACCTGTTTGACCCGTTTGATCCATTTAGCTTATAAATGTATTAGCTTTTGTTATTATTGCTTAATTTATGGTTGTAATTATATGTTTATTACTATAATTATGGTTGTAATTGTATTTTAATTTTAGATATATGGAAATTGATAACAGGTTATTTAGGTCAGGTATGACTTATTAATCAAACAAGTGATTAAACGAGTAATTTGTATTGACATTTACATGACTTTTTAATTAAACTTATTAAATGTGTCGTGTCGGGTCAACCTGTTTAGTAAACATGTCGTGTTAAGGTTGAAGATTCTTGACATATTTACTAAACAGGTCGGGTTTGTGTTAACCCATATAGTTGAATACTCATGGTTTGACACGACACGAACCCGAGCTGTGAACACGAATTACAACCCCTACTTATCCTTACCAAATTTGGACTCTTTTTTAAAATTCTTTTGCACTAACAAGTTAACAAAAACTCTTTTTCCTTTGGATGAAAATTAACTTCACTTTGCCAAAAACTCATTGATCTACTATCACTGGCTGACAAAGATGTCTCATAATCAAGGTGGTCGATACCATACCGTATCGGCCGGTACTGGCGGTATGTACCATATCGATATGTGCACCAATATCGAAATATCAATGTTTCATACTGGTTTAAATACTGGCCATACCGGCCAATTTCAAGTGTTTCAGCCGGTATCGGGTGTATCAAACGGTAGAGAAATAAGTTTCTTTTTATTTCTTTTTTCAGTTTTGTAATTTTTGAATTTTTATAAGGGCAAAATGGTAATTTACTTGCATTAACTTATTTGTATTAATTATTTTCTTAGTATTAATTGTTTTATTGTAATATATATATATATATATATATATATATATATAAATATAAAAAATAGCGATAAACCCAAAATGGTACACCGATAATAACTAGTACTGAAATATATTGTTCCACAGGTCAAACCATTACAATCTCTAGTATGAGATTGCCTCCCTTGCTCATAATAACTCCACTTTGCCAAAATTAAAAATTAAATAAAAAAAACGCCACTATGGTTAGGGAATCCAATGTTTAAGACAATAGGTTTGCTAAAAGATGCTTCTACCATATAGTGGACCACTCGTTGAATAGTAGAGTACCCAATATGTGTCATCATTCCGCTCGTTTTAAAGACTTTTTCTCTCTAAGATAGACAAGGGTTCATATTTTTGAGATTTTTACTACTCAAACCCTTGAATGATTTCTTTGGGAGAAATTATTCTTTGAAGGTCTTTTCAATAAAGAATCAAATTTTGTTACAAGGTCTATACAACTGGTTCAAAGCTACTTCCACTCACCAACAAAGATGAATCAGGATAAATTTCACTTTGCCCAAAGTAAAGACTCAAAGGGAAAATGCCTTACACCTAGCCTAGCCAAAAGTGAAGTCTTTCTCTTTTCTTATCCCACTTTTTCTTAATATTTTTTATTTCTTATTTCTTTTATCTAATAATCTAAACTTTTACCTGTTTGTTTAGATATCAGCATTTAACGATATCAACATTTTCTTAAAAATGAATAATTTTTTTAAAAGACCTTTTTATAAAAAAAAAAAAAAACTATTTTCTTAGGTTTAGGAACGACCTTAAAATGAATTTGAAAACTAACTCGTAACTTTTTTTTATTTAGTTTTGTGTGAAATAAATTTTTTTTTTTTTTTTTTTTAGCTTACAAGAGTTGTTTTCCAAACCAAATTTGAAAAACACTCATTCTTATGCTAAGCTAGATAAAATAAATTAAGAGTTTTTCACTTTTTCTTTGACCAGTTTATTTTTGCACTACTAATATAAGAAAATTCAAAAAAACAATCTTCACATAAAGTTTTTTATTGAAATAAATTTTTCATTGAAACAAACGAAGAATAACTTGACGGTTTAAAAAAAATGCTGAATGCTATCACAAAGAAATAATGGTTTGAGTAATAAATTAATAACATAAATATAATCCATTTGATTACAATCTTTTTTTTTTTTTTTTTTTTTTGGAGAAAAAGGTAAGCAAAATTTTATTAGAAGAAAAAGCGAACTACAAAAACGTAACACAAAACCAAACTCAAGGAAGATCCGACTAGAAAACAACATCCACGTCCTTGGGTAAGTCTTCTACTCATACCTCAAGATCTGCAGATAAAACTGCTTTATGATTACAATCTTTTTATTCGTCCTGTTTATCACAAAACTTTGATGAGATTATGTAGAGACCATCTGATAATGAGAAGTTATAACCTGAAACTTACTATTTTATAAGAATTCCTCTTCCTAATAATCATATGGTGTTTCTTTCACCTTTAACAGTTGGTAGGAACCACAATAGCCCTCACTAACGAGGCATCTTTGTGAATTATTGACATTCCTGGAAGGTGCTATGGTCGTGTGGGGATCCTCCACAACGTGCAGTTCACCAACGCCACTGAATCAAAAGTTCATCCGTAGTGAATTGGTGTTGTAAATAAAATGATAAGAAAATTTTTAGTGCTGTAAATAAAATGATAAGAAAATTTTGCAAAATAACGCATATGAATTAGTCAATAATGCGATAATGGATGCACACATTTTTAGGACAGTTATTAAGTTGTATCTTTTTTGCTATGAAAAATTAAGCAAGACCTATGAATATCTTTTTATAGATTTTTTGTTTTTGTTTTTGTTATTCTTCACTGGTTTCATTTTTCAATTATAAATGTCTAAATTGAAGTAGATGAGTATGTAAAAGTAAAAATATATGTAAAGTTAAAACTATTCAAGATTAATATATATTGACAATATTTTTTTTCATTTATTTATTATTTAATTATAATATCAAAATTAAAGAAGATGAATATGTAAAATTAAAATTGCATAAAATAAATTTATAAAAAACAATTAAAAGTAAAAAAAAAATAAGAAAAAAAATAACGATATGATCAATGAGGAATCTATTATAATATACGATTTAAGGCAAAATTTGCTAGTTGGACTGATTTTAAGAAGTTTTTGGGTGAACAGCACGCGCGTGAAACTAATTTGTTAGTTAGACTGTTTTTGAAAATCGAGTTTAAGAAACTCGAGTTCCAACCCATTTTTCTTTTGCGCACACCCTGTCATTGACTAAAAAAAAAAAGTGGAACTCGAGTTTCTTAAACTCGAGTTCCATTTACACAGAGCTCGAGTTTCTTAAACTCGAGTTCCACTTTTTTTTTTTGAAAACAGTCTAACTAACTATATAGTTTCACGCGCATTTCGCCCACCAAAAAACTTCTAAAAATCAGTCTATTTAGCAAATTTTGCTTACGATTTAATAAAGAAGGAATTTAATGTATATATACAGTTAAATTAAATTAAAGTAAAAAAAAAAAAAAGTGGTAAGGTATCCTCTTTCGCAGGGGGAATTGTTATCGATAAAGTAAGAATGAACTACTAAAAAAAAAAAAATGTAGAAAGATGCTGAAAATAATTTTCAAAGAAAAAGCCAAGCACTTTCTTCCAACGAATAGGATTTCTTTTTTATTATATTATTCACTCTGTGCCAATCATAATGGCTATTGTCCCCACCTGTCATCACTACTTTATTGATCAATAAAGAAAGATGCTGAAAATAATTTTCAAGGAAATAGCCAAGCACTTTCTTCCAACGAATAGGATTACTTTTTGATTATATTATTCACTCTGTGCCAATCATAATGGCCATGTCCCCACCTGCCATCACTACAATTTTTTTTTTTTTTTTTTGATGGGCCTGCCATCACTACTTTATTGATCATTCACGCGTGTTGAGTGAAGTCAAGCTGCCGAATAGATTGAACCTCTCTGTCTATCTAAATCTGCTAAGAAGTTTTCTTTTACACCATAAACGGTTTTCTGCCTTATTGCACTTACTTCTCTCTACTCTTTTTTTCAAGCTTGTTCAACCAAGAACAGAGACTATGGCTGGGGCCTTGGTGGGTGGAGCATTTCTCTCAGCATTTCTTCAGGTGGCGTTTGACAAAGTGGCTTCTCGCGAGGTCCTAGATTATCTCAACGGAAGGAAACTGATTGATTGTTTGGTGAAAAAGCTGAAGATGGAGCTGGTGTCTGCTGGTGCTGTGCTCAATGATGCGGAGAATAAGCAAATTACAGACCCTGCTGTGAAGAAGTGGCTGGATGAGCTCAAAGATGCTGTTTATGTTGCGGACGACATCCTGGATGAGATTTCCTACGAAGCTTTGCGATGCAAGTTAGAAGCTGAATCCACTAGTAAGGTAATGGGCTTTATCTCTACTTTTGTTAATTCATTTGACAAAAGGATACAATCCGAACTAGAAAACATTCTAGAACAACTAGAATCTATTACAAAACAAAAGGATGTTCTCCGTCTAGAAAAGGTTGCTGCTGCTGCTGAAGTACCATCACGACCATTGACAACTTCTTGCCCTGAAGAATATGGTGTGTTTGGTAGAGATAAGGATATGGAGGCGATATTTGATATGTTCCAATCCGATGATGCGAGTGATAATGGTCTATGTGTTGTTCCCATAGTAGGTATGGGTGGGGTTGGTAAAACAACTCTTGCTCGACTTATATACAATGACAAAAGAGTCGAGAAGAGTTTTGACCTCAGAGCTTGGGTTTGCGTTTCAGAAAATTATGATTATTTTAGGATAGCAAAAGCTATTTTTGAAGAGGTCACTTCATCTGCTTGTGAAATTCATACCATAAATTTGCTGCAAAATAAAATTAGAGAGAATTTCAAAGGGAAGAAAGTTTTCATAGTTTTAGACGATGTTTGGAATGAAAAATATGAAGATTCAGTTGAGTTACTAAAAGTTTTCAGATGTGGGGCACTGGAGATTAAAGTTATTGTTACGACACGCAGTAAAATAGTTGCATCTAATGTAGGCACAGTTTCAGCTTATATTTTAAATGAATTGTCAAGCGAAGAATGTTGGTCGTTATTTGAAAAACATGCATTTAAAAATGGAAGCTCTAGTAAATTGCCCATTCTTGAGGAAATTGGTAGACAAATTGTCCAAAAGTGTAAAGGCTTGCCTTTAGCCGCAAAAGCACTTGGGGGTTTGCTGCGGTTTGAAGAAGATCCAACAAAGTGGACAGAGGTTTTGAAGAGTAATATATGGGATTTACCAACAGAAAACAATAGTATCATTCCAGCTCTAAGATTGAGCTACCACTACCTCCCATCACAATTGAAGCGTTGCTTTGCTTATTGCTCAATCCTTCCAAAGGATTATGAATTTGAAAAGAAAGAATTGGTCCTACTGTGGATGGCAGAAGATTTATTACAGCAATCCAAAGGAAATGGAAGGATGGAAAAAATAGGTGAACAATACTTTGATGATTTGGTATCTAGATCACTTTTTCAACGATCAAGTAACAGCAATCCATGTTTCGTAATGCATGACCTAGTCAATGACTTGGCAATGCTGATAGCTGGAGAATTTTGTTTCAAGCTAGAGATTGATGAGTCTTGTGTAATCACAAGAAAGACTCGTCATTTGTCATATGTTAGAACTAAATATGATACCTCTAAGAAATTTAAGGTGTCTTACAAGGCCAAGGATTTGCGAACCTTCCTTGGTTTAGATTTGTCATCGCATCCAAGGTATTGGAATAAGATATCAATGATGATGATAGATGATTTGTTGTTGACATCTAAGTGCTTAAGAGTTCTTTCATTTTCTAGCTATCGCAACATAAGGGAGTTACCTAATTCTATTGGCAATTTGAAACATCTACGCTATTTAGATCTCAGTTACACTTCAATTAATCGGTTACCAGATTCTCTATGTAATTTGTATAAATTGCAAACCTTGTTATTGGTGGAATGTCACTTCCTTATTGAGCTGCCTAGCAAGATGTGGAGATTAGTCAACTTGCGCCACTTGGATTTGGCTGGTACAAAATTGAAAGAGATGCCATTGCATATAGGTAAATTGATAAATCTTGTGAAATTAACTACTTTTGTTGTGGGCAAACATTCTGGGTCTAGTATTAAGGAGTTAGGGGAGCTCCATCATCTTTCTGGTGCATTGTCCATTTTAAACTTGCAAAATGTTCATCATGCTAGAGATGCAAGGGAGGTTAATTTGAAGGATAAGCAGTACTTATCTGAGTTGGTGTTTCAATGTGGCTTTGAGAATGAAAATTCAGAAAAGGAAAGACGTATTCTTGAGCAATTGTGTCCTTATTCAAAATTGGAGTCTCTCACCATTGAAGATTACGGGGGTACAAAATTTCCAAATTGGTTAGAAGATTGTTCTTTCTCTAATATGGTGTCTATACGCCTTGCCAATTGTAAGTATTGCTCATCCTTGCCTTCACTTGGGCACCTGCCTGTCCTCAAGAAACTCTATATTCAAGGTTTTCATTTTGTATTGCGTGTGGATCGTGAGTTCTATGGGGATGGTTCTTCTACAATTAAGCCTTTTAAATCCCTTGAAGTATTAAGCTTTAAAGACATGCCAGAGTGGCAGGAATGGTTTTTATTTGAAGGCGAACATGAAGATGGGGTTGGAGTTTTCTCTACTCTCAAAGAGCTTTGCATAATTGAATGTCCCAAGCTAAGCGGTGGTCTACCCAGTCAGCTTCCCTCTTTAATCAAACTTGAAATTGCAAAATGTCAGCAACTTGTTGCTTCAGTTCCTAGAGCTCCAACTCTCAATACATTGCAATTAAGTGATTGTGATAAGGTTGTGTTGAAGGAATTACCACCCAAGTTGGATGACCTCAAAATTAGAGGAGGTCGCATCTTCTTGCAGTCGTTTGCGGAGCTTATGACGGGTCTCGCTGTCCCAGGAAGTGGCGTACCCATTGCATTAAAATCACTTGAAATCGAAGGAACATTTCAGATCACAACGGGCCATTGCTATCCTTCTCTTGAAAGTTTGAGAATAAGGGATGACTCTGACTCACTCTGGTCTTTTCCCTTAGAGTCGTACCCAAATCTCAAATCTCTCATTGTGTATGAAAGTTCTCTCACTCATTTGTATATTCAGTCGTCCCCTAATTTTGTGTCATTTTTTAGTGGAGGTATCTGCGCCCCTAATTTGATATCGATTGTGATCCACACTTGCAACAAGTTAAAGTCATTGCCTGAAAATATGCGCACCCTATTCCCATCCCTTGAGTATTTGACGGTCCTTCTGTGTCCAAACCTGGAATCATTTCCTGAGGGAGGTTTGCCCTTAAATTTAGTAACACTCTCCGTCTCTTACCGCGACAAACTATTTTCTCGGAGATTGCAAGATCTACACTCCCTCAGACAGATTATTATCAACGGCGATAATTGCAAAGAAGTGGAGTCCTTTCCGGAGGAAGCGTTGCTGCCTCCCACTCTCACAGATATCGATATTGCATTTTTTCCAAAGCTGAAATCACTCAAGGGTTTTCAACATCTCACCTCTCTTAAAAAGTTGAGTATTTTTGACTGTGATAACCTCCAGTACTTACCAGAAGAGGGCTTTCCCACCGCTCTTTCTTCTCTAATTATTTACAGCTGCCCTCTTCTAAAGCAACGGTGTGAGAGAGAGAAAGGGGAAGATTGGCCAAAAATTGCGCACATCCCCAACATAGTGATTGACGATGAATTGATCGAATGAGCTATGAGTCAACATGCGATTCTGCCCAGATCAGGTAATTTCTTTCTGTAATTAATATAATATTAACTTCCGTCCTCTACTTATTGCTATCACCTAAAATTCCTTTTCAAAGAATTAGTTTTTTAAATAATTTTTTTTTTTTATAATTTTTAAATTGCAACAAAAAAACTCTAGGTCTTATCCCTGATTTTAAATTTTTTGCTTTTGTCTTCCCTGCTAATTGAAAATGATGTAATTGATGTTTGATTTCTGTAACTTAAATTAATGATTGCATGCAATTGTTAATATCCTTGTCTCTTTAAATTTTATTAGAGAACAATAAAATCCTGGTGGTTGCTTAATTTGTTGATTTGTTTTTGCAGAATAAACCTTAACTGGGCAACTCAGGAAGAGGCATTAAATTATCTGGGTATAAGGCCAAGCTCAATTCAAGCCTTCTTTTCTATATGAAAAAGAAAAAATGATGCCAAAACAAGGGAAAAATCGTGCAAGACTCGCATCCCCTACATAGGAATCAATTATAAAGTTTTGGTGGGTGCTATAACTCTTGAAGAGACCCAATCCCCTGTTTTGCTCCACACAAGAGATAGCTAGCAACACGACTCAATTTTATTGCCAGGTACTTCTTTACAACCAGCTAAGTATCAACTTAGCAACACGACTCAATTTTAATGATTTTTTAAATCTTATAAAACAGATATTAGATGTTTCATACTACATCCAGAAATTGTTAAGGGAAGGAATTCTTGTGCAGATTCACCTTAATTTGTCAACAAGTTCAACATAAACCCAGCATCTATTTGGCGTGATATCAGAGCCTATTGGTCACTAAAAGAAATCTTCTTATCTTGAGGATTTATGGTTACTTGACTCCTTTGCCCACATTCCAACTGGAGGAACCTGCTGCATTATTCAGCTCCTTCATTTTGAGTCCAAACTCCTGGTGGTACAACAAGAAAGTGGGAGATTGAGGGAATGAAATCTCTGGTAGTTCAATTATTAGTGTTATTTTTCCTTAGGCTTATGCATTTGATGACTAACAGATTGATTCTTTTAACAATTTACACCATTAAGAAGTTCAAAATGTGATTGTAACATTTGTCTTGAGAAATATGGCAGGCTATTTGATCATATTTCACAAGCGGCAGGTGGAACCTAATGCAGACTTGTAGCTTCTATTATTACATTTTTTTAGATTAAAAATCACTTCTCAGTCTTAGCGAGAGAAGTTCTTTTGATTGAGCAATGCAGGTCAGCTTCACACTCTTCCATTCTTACCATTTACCTTTGCTCTTCTCAAAAGAGGAACGGAGAAATTACTTATAATACGAATAAGAAATGGAATAAAAACTGTAAAAAATGGTATTGAAATTATTAGAAGTAATCAGCTTTGAATGCTTATCCATATAATCATCTAAATGCCACAGAGTACTTTCCAGCATTTATATGTCTTTGATGATTAATAAATTTGTTTTACAAGTACAGTGTACGTTTTGTGATATTGGCAATTGACTAGGGCACAATATGGCAGGTTTTTAATCTCAGGTGGACAATGGGGTACTTTGAAGCAAGTGTTGCTTTAATACCTTCAACAGTTGCTGAATTTTTTAAGCATGAGAATCTTTTGATTGAATGATGCTGGTGAGTATTCCCTATTTCTTCCTCTTATTTCTTTCAATTTTTGGAGAGGAAAAAACGTGATTTACAACGGAGGAAAATAAAAAGGATTAAGAAATGACATGTTTGAAAATCAATTCAAGTTTTTTTCTTTGATGTGGAAACGCTCAATTCTTGTGTTACTAAAATAAGAAATAGAACTCTGTGTAGTATGAATTTTTTCTCTAAGGCTGAAAAGTTTTAAATCTTATTTAAATATTGCTTTTCATGTTCCTTCAGCCCAAAATCTTAAAATATTTTATTATTGCATTGCTTTTCAATTCATATAGTCACTACTAGGATATCCCTAATTTTAAAACTTTTGCTATTGTCTTCCTCACTAATTGAAAATGATCATGTTCGATTTCTGCACACTTAAATCAATAACTGCATGCAATTGTTGATAACCCTGGTGATTGTTTAATTTATTGATTTGTTTTTGCAGAATAAACTTTAACTGAGCAACCCAAGAAAAGGCATTCATAATGTTTGGTTACTTGAGAAGGGCTTTAGTTTCTTATACATGAGTCATAGAAAATAAATTATCAGGGTACAAGGCCAAGCTCAATTCAAGCCTCCTGATCTGTATGACAAAGAAGAAATTATGCCAAAATAAGGGGAAAATCTTGCCAGAAGACTTGCATCCCCTGCATAAGAATCAATTATAAAGTTTTGGTTGGTGCTATAACTCTTGAAGAGGCCCGATACCTTGTTTCGCTCCACACAAGGGATAGCTAGCAACATGACTCAATTTTATTGTCAGGTACTTCTTTACAACCAGCTTAGTATCAAGTTAGTTTACTGCTTTTTTAAATGATTTTTAAAACTGATAAAACAGATATGAGAGGTTTCGAGCAACATCCAAAAATTGCTGAAGGGAATGAATTCTTGTGCAGATTCACTTTAATTTGTCAACAAGTGCAACACAAGCTCAGCATATATTTGGCGTGATATCAGTGGCTACTTGTCCTCTTACATCAGTCACACCTAAATTTCTAATATGCTTCCAGGTCACTAGTAAAAATATTCTAATCTTGAGGATTTATGGTTACTTGACTACTTTGCCCACATTTCAACTAGGGGGGCCTGCAGCATTATTCAGCTCCTTCATTTTGAGTCCAAACTCCTGGTGGTACAGCAAGAAAGTGGGAGATTGAGGGAATGACAAGTCTCTGGTAGTTCAATTTTTTATTATTATTATTTTTCCTTAATCTTATGTATTCGATGACTAACAGATTTATTCTTTTAACAATTTAAACTATAAGAAGTTCAAAATGTGATTGTGACATTTGTCTTGAGAAATATGGCAGGATAGTTGACCATATTTGACAAGCGGCACATGGAACATAGCGCAGACTTGTGGCTTCCATGATCACATTTTTTAGATTAAAAATCACTTCTCAGTCTTAGTGAAAGAAGTTCTTTTGATTGAACAATGCAGGTCAGCTTCACGCTGTGCTTCCATTCTTACCATTTACCTTTGCTCTTCGCAAAAGAGGAAAGCAGAAATTACTTATACTACGAATAAGAAATGGAATAAAAATAGTAAAAAATGGTATTGAACTCATTAGAAGTAATCAGCTTTGTAATGCTCATCCATATAATTATCTAAATGCCACATTCTGGATGTAACAGACACGTCACATGTGGGTGGAATGGCCTTTGTAATGACATCCCCCGTTGGAGTTTTAAATCATGAAGAAATCAACTAATGGAGTCTTTTCCGCTGGAGGTCCCTGCTTGGAATTCTTGTTTTGTTGTCTATAATGAAAACTATGTGGGCCTGCAAGTCTTGGAACACAAAAAAAAATCCATGCTGGACGGATGATGCTCTTAAAGGTGGTAAGTTCATCATCACTCTTTCTTACTATTTCTGGAATATTTTGGTGATTGATACTGACGAGTAATATGCCTTTGTTTGTCTTATTTATTTATTTTATTCCGTTTATGTTATTTGCACCCATGACCTTTCTTGATATGACCAAATAGCCATCATTCGTTCTGTTATCCAAACATATGTGCTATACTACCACAATGGCATGGACATTTTGTATATTCCATATGCACCTGTTTAAATGAAGTGTACATTATCAGGTCAAAAACTACCTCTCTCTGATCTTTGGGAATTGATGGTGGACAGAAAAAAGTCAGTCCTCTCCAGAATTTTGGTTATTTCTTCTCTTCCACACTCCAGTGAGTTCAAAAGGCTCAGCACATCACTGTTCTCGTTGTCCTTGCAGTCCTCAGCAGTGGGGATGTGAAACTCCGTCATTACTATCAATAATCTAAATTTTCCTATGCTGAGATTGTGATGCGGGAGGTATAGAGGGGGAGACTTTCCCAAGATGGCTTACGTGCTTGTTCCATGAAAGATCAGGGCCATTCTTGAGGCTCCGTCGTGTCAATACCAGCAATAACTAGTACGTGTTTTCAAACCAAAGAGTGCTCAGTGGTTTAGTTTTGTTCAATTGAGTTGTGCTTCCTACATAAAATTTGGACCTCAATCCTGAATGATGTTTAAATTCAAACTATTTTGCAGGTTTTCAAACACAATATGTGCAACATGTAGGCTTCCAACAATAACATACCTGACAATTGCTTGACATCATCCTATTGATGAGTACAATATTTATAGGCTTGGTTTTAAGATCCAAGGTGGCTGCTACCAACCAAATTTGACCTTCTACAACCAAAGCTTCCAAAGAGCTAAACTTACATCCAACAAGCAGCAATGGTATCTGTCCTGCTACCCTGTTCTATTTAACTTCATATCAAGTTTGGACCTCCATGTGTGAACTGGTACAATGAAAAGCCATGGAGAGAACTGTGTAGCTCCAGTTTTCAGATTCAAAATTTGATTGGAAACATATCGCTTAGGCAATTTATGTAATATCAATTGTGATTGTTACATATCAAGAATTCGACCATTTTCTAAATGAGTTTGATTGGATGGACTCCGAAATATTCGTGAATTTATATTTTGTCGTACTTTTCCAATGCTATTGAGATTTCATTAGGAATCTTGGAAACAGAGACATACAATCGACTCAACTAAACCTGATTAACATTGTGGCAGTGGAAAATTATATTTTGAAAATAAGAATACAAGCTTAAAGATTTTCTTGGCAACACTACTATGAAAAGCCTTCCAGATGGTTCTATTGAGAACGTGATTTGCTAAACCTCAAAAGTTGAGGGTTAGTGGTCAAAAACAATTACAGACATAAAACTACACCAAAAACAATATCACTGAGGAATTAGATGCTGTGAAGAAGTGTAAACTGTGTAACTAATCTACTTCACCAAATTCTAGTGCTAAAACTCCACCTGTTGTTACATACTGAACTCTTTTTACTCCCACCACTAATCTCCCACGCTACAGCTTTTATTATACACTAAACACTTGAACTCCGAAACACTTGAACTCTGTGAGAGTGCTTTTTTTCTTAGCACACAGGCCCAAGTAGAGACAAGGATCCCGGGCCCAAATACTTGTTGTTTTGGTGGACTGGGCTTGGTTCACCGCAGCTAAATGGGGCTGATTACGAACCAAGTTGTGCGCAAGTCATATAAAGCTCCTCAAGATGAAAAATGCAATTCCTCTTAGTACCCTGGGGCGTACTGTCGTGGGATCCCGGGCATACTGTCGTGGGATCCCGGGGCGTACTAGGCCTGTAAGAACCCAGAATCTCTGGTTTTCTGAACTATATGGTCTTTTTCCATGTTTATTATGTAATAGAGCTTTGTCCTCTCCCTTTACCTCTATGGGTGCTACATAAAAAAAAAACACACTATACAATACACATATCTTCAAATAATTGTTAGTTTCTTAGATTAAGACATACATTTTAATACATATACATATATGTAAATGAGTTTCATGAGGATGATTCTGCCACGAGGATCCTGGCCCCAATTCTCACAGACTTGGTGCTTTTGCACAAGACTTGTGAGATTTGGAACTCAAGTCCGAGTGGCTTTGCTTGGGCTTTGCTTTCCAAGATAGTTAGGTGAGAAGGGATTTTAGCAAGAAACAGTAAAGGAAGACAATGTAATAAAGAAATACACGAAGTAATTGTTAGAGATCCTCAAATCAATATGAGGTATTTCATTATTTTCTTGATTGTGGATTACAATATGCTCACTAAGACGTGATACAAGGTTCAACTAAGTTCAAAAATTACAGACTTTGATAGCTATTCAAGCTTCCAAGACTTGCAAAGTTTGAATTTGTTGAATCCGAGTATGTGCTATAGTGGCTGTCTCTGGGATACCGGGAGCGGTTCCTCTGTTTTCTTTTGATTTTACAGAGTTTTTCCTATAGTTCTATATTCACATGATACAAGGTTCAGCTAAGTTCAAAAGTTACAGACTTTGATAGCTATTCAAGCTTCCAAGACTTGCAAAGTTTGAATTTGTTGAATTCGAGTATGTGCTATAGTGGCTGTTTTTGGGATATCGGGAGCAGTTCCTCTGTTTTTCTTAAGTTTTACAGAGTTATCTTAACGATTCTTTTCTGTCCTTTCTATTGCTGCATCATGCCTTCTTTTATAGCACAGATCGAGCTCTAGGGTACTGGTGATTTCTCCCTTTTGCCCCTTAGAGTTTGTCCCGTGCCTGGTTGCTTCAGGATCATGTCGTTTCCTTTTCTTCATAGTTTCTTTCTTTTTGTTGCGACCAGATGAAAGTCTCCCAGCTAGCTTCCTATTTCCATATTTTCCCGTTGGCTGACCTGAGACTTTTTGGCTTTTGCTCCAGCTTTTTCAGTCGTACTTTTCCTTGTCTCTTTCTTCAAATGGTTGGAACCAAAGCTCCTGCGTTTTGCTTTGTACTTCCACTGCGTGTCTAGGTTATAAGGTCCGCGTGCCTTTTGTCTCTTTTCTCTCTTCAAATCTGCTTTAATTCACTTTAGCTGTGCTGCACGTCCTGAGGATCCCGAGCCTCTGGCAGCCTCTGGGGATCTCGTCTCAGCTCTTTTACTGGAATTTGCTGGACTTTTTAATGGCCTTTTTTGCTGGAAATCTAAACATATATAAGGCCTTGATGTTGATTCTTCTTGCTGCACGAATTGGGCCTTCTTTATTTTTTTATGGAATGGGCTTTGTTGTGAAATTTTGGACCTCAACATTAGCCCCCCGAGCTCGTGGGTTACCTGTAGCCCACGCGTGAGAAATTAAATTGTTTTTGGACACTTTCATGCTTTGTAGAACCAATGTGTAAATCAAATAATTCTTGAGGGAAACTCCAAATGAATTGCTACACTTCCTTCATGGAATGAACTAACATGTTGCCAAAGATTAGAATTCACCTTCATGTTAGTATTAAGCTGTAGATTGGTATTCAATTTTCCATAAAACAAGTCAATTTTGTCAGGCCAAAAATGAGATATTCATATATAGCCAAAATTGTATTGGTATTGCATTTGATGCCAAAAGTATATTTCTAGCACTAGTGTTTTTTGCTAGTAATTCTAGGATATGCTTTTTGAAAGTAGCATACAAAAATTAAATATCAATATCAGATTGCATTGCTTTGTCAACAAGATTTTGTTTGTTTTACAAAATAGGTTGAGTGAGGGCAGACCCATGAACTTTGCCAAAGATATTCTATGCATTGTAGTACATGCTTGCTATGGCTAAGGTGAATAATACCCAAATGTTCGCCACATGAGATTTTTGTCCATGAATAGTGACTTACTAATGAGGCCATGATATAATAAGTTATTGAATCATATAAACATGCTGATTTAAAGTCTAATCAAGGCTAGCTATTCTTCTCAAAATGTATTAAGAGACAGAAACTTCCCTGAGGACATGGCTTAGAATGCTTAAGAACATCTCCATGCCTTGCTTTAGCTAAAGACCTTGCTCTTCTTGTGGATGTTCTTGATCTTTGCCTTATTCTTTTTGTGAGAGATTGTATAATATTTCAAATTGCAGCAAATTATTCACATATCATGCCACCAATTATATTGCTATATACCATATAGTTCATGAGCCAAAGAAAATAACAGTGGTTTGAATATGTATAGTAAAGTTTGCACTAGGCTTCTCAATTTTCATCAAGTGAAAGATATATCTAAGAAAAATTTTTAATCTTATCTTAGCCCCCAGTGTATGCACTGGAAAAGCCAATTGCCAAATAAGACATAGCAATAAAATTATTTCATGTATATGAAACCATGTGAGGATTTCAACCACACAAGAATTCCAAATTTTGATTTTTGATAATTGGTCAAGTAAAAAAAACCAAAATATTAGAATTTTCACTTTAATCTATATGCATAAAGTATTAGTGCATGGGTGATACCTCTTGCACAACTTTCTGTAGTGTTTTGATATATTCAAACATGGTATTAATGAGTGGGCTTACCGAAAGGGTACCTTTCTTTTGTTGAATTGAAGTACCTCCAAGCCTTTGGTGAGTTTACACCTTGTAGGAGGAGGGAAATGTTACTAGCTGGTTTGCAATGTCATTGACTAACCTCTTTGTATAGAGATTTGCAAAAGTATCCATGCTTTTCCTTGTTTCCTTAGGCTCCCTTGAGCCAATTTCTTTCAAGGAGGTCAATCTTGTGTACTTTATACACCCACTTTTGGGTTTTCATACCCACTCGAGGCTCTTTCTCTTTGTTCCCCTCGTTGGGACTTGCTTACAATTTGCACCCTTTGCTAGGACGTGCTATGGCTTGTACCTATTGCTGGTATGTGCTACAAGTTGCAGCCATGATTGGGATATGCTTACAATCTGCACTTGTACCTATTGTTGGTACATGCTATAGCTTATACCCATAAACTTTTGCTTTTGACCATTTTCTTGGTTGTACTTGGAAACTTTTGGTATTGGCCAATATCTGAGCCATGTATTTAGAAAATTTGTTCTAGGCCAAGTCCTGGGCTAGGTACATGGAAAGTTTGCTCTTCCCAAGTCCTAGGCCATGTCACTTGGAAAATTTTTGTTTTGATCAAGTCCTGGGCTAGGTACATAGAAAATTTTCCCTTTCCCAAGTCCTAGGCCATGCCACTTGGAAAATTTGTTTTTTTGATCAAGTCCTAGGCTAGGTACACGGGAAATTTGCCCTTTCCCAAGTCCTAGGCCATGCCACTTGGAAAATTTGTTTTTTGATCAAGTCCTGGGCTAGGTACATGGGAAATTTGCCCTTTCCCAAGTCCTAGGCCATGCCACTTGGAAAATTCTGTTTTGGTCAAGTCCTGTACCAGGTACATGGAAAGTTTGCCCTTTCTCAAGTCCTAGGCCATGCCACTTGGAAAATTTGTTTTTTGATCAAGTCCTGGGCTAGGTACATGGGAAATTTGCCCTTTCCCAAGTCCTAGGCCATGCCACTTGGAAAATTCTGTTTTGGTCAAGTCCTGTACCAGGTACATGGAAAGTTTGCCCTTTCTCAAGTCCTAGGCCATGTCACTTGGAAGAATTTGTATTATGATCAAGTCCTGGGTTAGGTACATGGAAAATTTTCCCTTTCCCAAGTCCTAGGCCATGCCACTTGGAAAGTTTGTTCATGACCATTGAATTTTTTTTCAATTTTCAGAGAAAGTTCCTTCGTAGCCCCTCGTTCTCAAGTGGACTCACTGAACTGATTTCTTTTCTTTTCTTTAAAGGGTTGAGGATTTGTTTCCTTCTCCGAGGATCTTCTATAATATCCTCTCTTGGCTGTGAACAAATCTTTTATGAAAATAAACTTCTTTTATGAGTCATCTAAGGTTGCTTTCACTGGTGAATTGGTGGCCAGGAGCTCCACCAAGATGATTCTGTCATGGTGTTTTCTTCAAGTGGGTGATCCTCTTACGGGGATCCTGGAAGAGGAAGGATTCCTCTAGGCATGCTCGTTGAAGGCTGTCTTCACAAATCTCATAGTATCTTCACAAATCTCATAGTCTGTTTCTTTACAAGGATCTCTACCGCTATTGCTTTTTTTTTTTTTAGAGATCTTCTCACTCGATAGGTACTCCTCTTCTTCAAGGAACCAGACCAGTAAGTTTGCTACAACTTAGCTCTTGACAGCTCTGGGGATCCTTAGGACCTATGTTGTATTGGGAAATTAATATTAGCCACTGGGCCACTCTTCAAGATCGCAAAGGCTGATGGAGGAGGGTTTTTATTGGATGAGAGCTTATCACCAATAGGATTTGGTGGTAAAAAGTAATGATTCAGTTGTTGAGATGCATGACCGCCAAATGCGCTCTTTCTATGTTGGGATACCTCATTTCGGTTTCCTTTAATGCTCTGTATGCTTGGGATCAGGATCCCAGGTACAACAATAATGATTTTGCCATGGACTAGTACCCATAAGGTAGGCGAATGACTCATGTTGAAGTTTTATGATTGGATGCTCAGCTCCCCATATGAGGACATTCTCCTTTTTCAACAGTTTGGATAGTCCACTAGTGACCAAGGCTGGTCTTGGTGTGAACTTCCTAATGTAAGAAACTCTTTCCAAGAAGCTCTTAAGTTCCTTGACCATGGTATGCCTCTTTATGGTTGATATTGTTGTTGCCTTGGCTGGATCTATGAGGAGATCGATGTTAGGCAAAGGAAATTTATTCTTTGGACGTGCCTTATTTAATTTGAAAGGAGTTCACGCCAATAAATCTTCATATTTTTCCATAGCTCCACCAGTTGCTCTTTTTTTTTTTGTACTAATAACTAATTGCTGATTAGGATAGGCCCCAGGTTCCTTGGGTCAGCCCCCAAGTTCACCTCTTCTAGTTTTTCCTTTGGTAGGATTTATGCCTTCCTTTCCATATCCATAAGTTTCTCCGGGATCTTCAAAAGCAGTATATTGGCCTTCCTTCTTCTGTCTTTTTTTCTGTCTGAGGGATCCTTCAAACCATGGGTATTGTTTCCTTCTTCTGGGATGGGAGCCCCCCCGGGATCCTCGAGATGGGAGCCCCCGGGATCCTAACAATAGGATATTCTTCAGCTGGAGCCAATTCATCATAAAGTATATTTTTCACAAAGTTTACTTTGTGCTGGATGAAAGGACTAGGATTGGCAGTGACTTTTGTGGACTTCCCATTCAATCCCTCTTTCATGTACTAGTGGTACATTGAGGGGATTAGGCAATACTTGTGATGTCGTGGTTGGCCTTCAGAGCTAGTTGTAGGTGTCCTTCAATGGTCTCTGTATCCCCTCCAAATCTTGTTATTTCTGTGGGTGGGCCCAATTGTTGAGCTATAAGAAATGATAGATGTACTGTATAGTTGTTGAGCTTTCAATAATGTTGATTTTGCTGCTGACTTGCAATGTAGTGTTTCTATTGATTTTCTTCAAAATGTATTCAAGGTCCGCTGCACAATAGGCTTTAGCCCTCAGGACATGAGGCAGTTGTTGAACCATGCTTGATCCACTTTCTCTTGATGCTATTGTGGAACTTCTATCAATTTTTCTGATGCCTCCATTTTTTTTTTAACCATTTTGCTTTGCTGGATCCATGGGAGTACTTCAATTTTGTTGGAACCAGGGAACTATTCCACTTTGCTAGAACCAAAAAACTATTCCATCAAGGAACAACTCGAATTTTTTATGGAACCAAGGAAAAACTCTATTTTGCTAGAACCATGGCTGGAACCAAGGAACTACTTAGCTCCTTTGAAATCAAGGAGCTACTCTTTTTTGTTGGATTCGTGTCTGGAACCAGGGAACCACTTAGTTTTTTTTTTTTTTTTTTTTTTACTAGAATCTAGGATCTCCTAAACTTTACATTCCTGGAGTCAAGGATCTCCTCAGCTTTGTTGGGATCAAGGATCTCCCAGGCTTTACTTCCTGGAGTCAAGGATCTCCTAGGCTTTGTTGGAATCGCGGGTGTACTCAGCCTTGCTGGAATAAAGGATCTCCTCAGCTTTGTTGGGATCAAGGATCTCCTAGGCTTTGCTGGAATCGCGGGTGTACTCAGCCTTGCTGGAATAAAGGATCTCCTCAGCTTTGTTGGGATCAAGGATCTCCTCAGCTTTGTTGGGATCAAGGATCTCCCAGGCTTTGCTTCCTGGAGTCAAGGATCTCCTAGGCTTTGCTGGAATCGCGGGTGTACTCAGCCTTGCTGGAATAAAGGATCTCCTCAGCTTTGTTGGGATCAAGGATCTCCTCAGCTTTGTTGGGATCATGGAACTACTCCATTTTGCCAAATCTATGGGTGGAGCCAAGGAACTTGTCCATTTTGTTAACCTGCGCCATATGATGTTATTATCAAGTTGCTGCAAAATTATTTAGCCTCACAACGTGAGGAAATTGCTTTGCTATGTAATTTACATCTCATCAAGCCTCTTTGATTCGCTTACTTCTCTTTCTTTTTTTTTTTTTTTCTTTTTTTTTTTAAAACAGATGAAACAATATCATAAATTTTTTTTTTCTTGTTTAAAGAAAATACATCAGCCCCCAAATGTAGGGCCATTGCCTTATTATGTAGCTCATACAATCTTTATTTCATTGATTTTTTTTTTTTTATTTGCTCACTTCTCCAATTTTTTTTTTAGCAATGAGACAACGTTTTGATTGTTAAAATATTATTACTTGACCTCTCTTACCCCCTTTTGTAAAGAGTAGAATCCTCATGAGAAACAAGATTTTGTTTCTTCTAGCTGAGTTCAACATTTATTTTTCAACTTTTTGGTTGTACTATATAGGTTGGCTGTACTCTCAAAACATCTTTAGTATTAGTTAAGTTTTATGAGATCAGTGAGTTGCCTTTGGAGGCCAATGGTACAAAGTAGTTTCACACCACCAATACCTCATTTAACAAGAATCTTCAAGTTTTTGGACTAAACTAACTGCATAAATGCTAATCAAAGTTTAGGATCTCATTTTATTTATTTATTATTTTTCAAAACTAACTGATTCAGCTGGGCAGTTATCTTTTATGAACATCTTTAAATGAGGTCCATTTAATTGGAGGATGAGTATGACAACTAAACTTATCTATGATTCTATATTGTGTAGAACAAGTGTCTACATCTATTATTAAACAATACAATGCTTTTGCTTTCATGCAACACAGTGATAGCTATCCATTTGAAAACCATAAACTTCAGTCCATTATGTTCAAAATATAAAATGGAGAAAATAATGATGCATAAAACTTATCTTGTGTTGGGAAGTTCCCCAAAATTCCATATAGAGTCCCTTGGTAGGACGTTTGTTGGAGGAACCCGCACTTTTGGGATCTTGATGTTGAACGCACTAAGAGAAACTTTCCTTCCTCTAGGTGTTTCCTAGTTTTGGAGCCATGCTTGCGAAGGGACTGCTTTTTCCCTCTCCTTTTTCCCAGTCCCCAGCGGAGTCGCCAAAATGTGAGAGTGCTTTTTTTCTTAGCACACAGGCCCAAGTAGAGACAAGGATCCCGGGCCCAAATACTTGTTGTTTTGGTGGACTGGGCTTGGTTCACCACAGCTAAATGGGGCTGATTACGAACCAAGTTGTGCGCAAGTCATATAAAGCTCCTCAAGATGAAAAATGCAATTCCTCTTAGTACCTTGGGGCGTACTGTCGTGGGATCCCGGGCATACTGTCGTGGGATCCCGGGGCGTACTAGGCCTGTAAGAACCCAGAATCTCTGGTTCTCTGAGCTATATGGTCTTTTTCCATGTTTATTATGTAATAGAGCTTTGTCCTCTCCCTTTACCTCTATGGGTGCTTCATAAAAAAAACACACTATACAATACACATATCTTCAAATAATTGTTAGTTTCTTAGATTAGGATATACATTTTAATACATATACATATATGTAAATGAGTTTCATGAAGATGATTCTGCCACGAGGATCCTGGCCCCAATTCTCACAGACTTGGTGCTTTTGCACAAGACTTGTGAGATTTGGAACTCAAGTCCGAGTGGCTTTGCTTGAGCTCTTTGCCTTCCAAGATAGATGAGAAGGATTTTAGCAAGAAACAGTAAAGGAAGACAATGTAATAAAGAAATACACGAAATGATTGTTAGAGATCCTCAAATCAATATGAGGTATTTCATTATTTTCTTGATTGTGGATTACAATATGCTCACTAAGACGTGATACAAGGTTCAACTAAGTTCAAAAATTACAGACTTTGATAGCTATTCAAGCTTCCAAGACTTGCAAAGTTTGAATTTGTTGAATCCGAGTATGTGCTATAGTGGCTGTCTCTGGGATACCGGGAGCAGTTCCTCTGTTTTCTTTTGATTTTACAGAGCTTTTCCTATAGTTCTATATTCACATGATACAAGGTTCAACTAAGTTCAAAAGTTACAGACTTTGATAGCTATTCAAGCTTCCAAGACTTGCAAAGTTTGAATTTGTTGAATCCAAGCATATGCAATAGTGGCTGTCTCTGGGATACCGGGAGCGGTTCCTCTGTTTTTCTTAAGTTTTACAGAGTTATCTTAACGATTCTTTTCTGTCCTCCTTCTATTGCTGCATCATGCCTTCTTTTATAGCACAGATCGAGCTCTAGGGTACTGGTGATTTCTCCCTTTTGCCCCTTAGAGTTTGTCCCGTGCCTGGTTGCTTCAGGATCATGTCGTTTCCTTTTCTTCATAGTTTCTTTCTTTTTGTTGCGACCAGATGAAAGTCTCCCAGCTAGCTTCCTATTTCCATATTTTCCCGTTGGCTGACCTGAGACTTTTTGGCTTTTGCTCCAGCTTTTTCAGTCGTACTTTTCCTTGTCTCTTTCTTCAAATGGTTGGAACCAAAGCTCCTGCGTTTTGCTTTGTACTTCCACTGCGTGTCTAGGTTATAAGGTCCGCGTGCCTTTTGTCTCTTTTCTCTCTTCAAATCTGCTTTAATTCACTTTAGCTGTGCTGCACGTCCTGAGGATCCCGAGCCTCTGGCAGCCTCTGGGGATCCCGTCCCAGCTTTTTCACTGGAATTTGCTGGACTTTTTAATGGCCTTTTTTGCTGAAAATCTGAACATATATAAGGCCTTGATGTTGATTCTTCTTGCTGCACGAATTGGGCCTTCTTTATTTTTTTATGGAATGGGCTTTGTTGTGAAATTTTGGACCTCAACAAACTCCAACCCCTAAAAGAGTCTGTTTCTTTCCAAAGACAGTGAGCCTCTGGAGTCTGGAAAAATGCAAACGATAACATGTTCCTCACATACTTTGCTGCCCAAGCTATTTCCACATCTTTACATCTCACATATTTTTCATATAAAAAATCTTTTCAGCAAAATTTTCTAGTTATTAGCTGTATAAGCACATTCAACAAATAAATAGTGAAGAATTCCCCAAGTTCGGCTCCAAACACACTCGCCATTTTTAGATGAAACATGCCTACAAGTAGTAACAGTGCCTGAAAATTGAAATCATTACTGGTTTCTTCTATCTAAAAGAAATTCCAAGAATCTGCAGATATATATATAGCTTCCAATAGCATCAGGTAACCAATTATACCATCCTCTTCCTCGTAAGTTACCATTGGTAGATGTTCTTCTTAAAGTATGCAAGCTGTTTGGATCCAATATTTAATGGGTATGTGTGACTTGCATAAGCATCAAATTTAGAGTATGTTCAAGCAAAGAATGCTGACATTATATTCTGCACTTCAACAGAGTATAACTTGATGATGTAAAAGAACCAAGGAGATAAAGAAACTAAAACTTCGAAACATTGTGTCCAGTACCACAATTGAAGTAAAGAGAAAGGAATACACCATATGTGAAAGTTTTATCATTTTTCCTCCTATGTTGACAGCACAACAAGAACCTACTATTGTAAGCAAGAATCTAATATGTAGCATATATGCTGTGTATGGGTATAAATCAAACTGGAATTTGAAAAAGAAAACAAAACTCTCCAGTAATAGTCTTACTCTTATATGATGACTATACATGCTATTGGATTATCTTGGCAAAAATCTTCTGCTTTGTCCTCTTTAAGCAGCTGCTTAGCATATAACAGCGGTAGATCCATAGCACAGCACAGCTAGCAGGCAGGCATTTCTTCTTATAAGGATGAGAATCTTTGGCAGGATCATCAGATACTTTACGAAAATGATAATCTACAAAACAATGGCTACACAAATGCATGCAGATGGAACTTTTTCAATCCAGGAAAGTGGTGTGTCAATTTTGTTAGCTTAGGATAGTTGTGAATCTCAATATCCCTCCCTTCAACTCCAGAAGAAGACCACTCCTCCCATTGTAACATGCTGTCAAACTTTAAAGTCTCCAAGGATGGAAAAGGCATAGCAGAAGAACACCCACCCCCGCAGAACTCAATCCCTATTATTTTTATTCTATCCATTCCTTCAACTGTGAGGTTTTCGAGAGAGGGTAGTCACCCAAGTGGTGGCAGAGAACTACAATTTCTACAATTAGTAAGTGTCAGAAGAATCTGATTAGATTCAGCTTCCAGCTTGCGTCTCAGAGTTTCAGTAGCAAGCTCATCCAATATGTCCTCTGCATCATAAAGAGCATCTCTAGCCATGTGCAGCCACTTCTCCACTGGAGGGCTATGGAATTGCTTCTCCTCAGCATTATTAAGCAATGCAGTGACAGTCAGCAATGTGATCTTCAGCTTTTCCAGCAAGTCATCAAACTTCTGTTAGTAAGTCTATGAACTCGCGGGGAGCCAATCTGTCAAACAGCACTTGAAGGAAATCAGAGAGAAAAACCTCTCCAACAGCCATGATTATCAAACCAGATACCAAAAACAAGAATAAAGAAAGACAATGCATAGAGAAGTGGAGATGAAACTGAATATGATACAATGATTGTTTTTGTTGACCTTACTGATTTAAATCCCATAATATCTAATATTATGTAACAAATAAATAAAAAATTTAATCTCTTTTTTTTTTTCGTGATAATTAGGCTGCCATGAAGCCAAAGACGTCACCCTTCTCTTTAAATAATTGAAAGATACCAAAAATAGTGACACAGTAATCCAAAACTAGAGATATTAATTGTTCAATGCAAAATTAAGCAGTCAAACAAGACTATGTCTTCCAATGGTGGTTCAAAAAGCCTCAATCAAACACAAGTCTCATGCTTCTGTTTTTGGAGTTATTGCCAGTATAAATAATAATAAAAAAAGAGTTCCAAGAAAAAAAGGAAGAAGAAGAAGACTAGTGGTGGAAAGTATCACTATAAGTTAGCTAACAGTCACTGGTCAATGCATCTGTATCACAGAGGCATATTTAGATGCTGCTAACAAAAACAGTGAGTCTGTGTAGTCAAGACTAATACAAACTAAAACATGCCCCCCATGGATTTAACATCTTACAAGATGTATAAGCACATTTTAACAAATAAGTAGTGGACACTTTCCCCAAGTTCACTGCCCAAAAAAAATTCTTGCCTCTTCTAATCTACCAAAGACTTACAATTGAACATGCCACAAGTCAATTAGGAAATTCAATTTCATATTAGGTGCTTCTTATTTTAAAAATTTTAATTGGTAATACCCCAACTTAAGGGAAAATAGTCAAAATACCCTTTTAATCACAAACACAAAATCTAATTAATTATTAGCTTTTGATCATCATATCCATTATCCAATGAAAGGTTCAAACCTGTAATTGGGCATTTCAATTTCCTATATGCATCTTGGTAAAAATATTTAAATCATCAAAAGCCTCAAAATTGTTCAAAGTCTTAGCAATTTACTTATTTGACTTCCCTCAAAAATTTTATGATTCCCCCCAGTTGAAGTTATAAAACGCAAATTATATGCTCCAATCACATTGTTTTCAATCCAATTTAATGAAACCACTACCAGATTAAAAAGGCCTAATATAATGTTGAAAATTAATCCCTAAACCCAATTAGATCACTATAATGTGATCATTGCAGTCACTGGCCAAACTAAGGGTTATAATCATCAACCATGAACCTTAATCATTAAATTTAGTGCAACAACAGCGAAAAAAAAAAAAAAAAAAAAAAAAAAAACCCTTAATGTGTAAGCCAAACCCTAAAAAAGCTACGATTTTTTTTTTTTTTGATAAAAAAATAAAATATATAAAATAAATATTTGGCTCAATGTATAGTTATGATTAATTTGGAAGAAATTATAAGTGGAGCAGAAAATACCCAAATTAATCTAAGAATCTCAACCTAACTCCAACTTTGAAAGCAAAATCTTGATTAAAAATAAATTGAGTAAAACAATGATTAAAAACCGATTGGGAAAAAAAAGAAAAAAGAAAAAGGAAATTGGACCCAATGGAATCCTGGGCCTTATGTGACATATTTCTGATGCTTCTCTGCTAAGACAAAGCGTGGTAAGAGCAGTAACACTCTTAATATGAACACACTTTTTAAGAGCCCAACCCATGTAACAATATACTTTAAAGAATATTAAGCAGTATTCACAAAAGGAATATATATATATATATATATATATATATTAAATGGGTATTTTGTGAAATTTGATTTAAAAATGGGTATTTTAGGATTTTTATTTTACATGATGGAAATTCTACTCTATCTTAATCTGTATATATGTGTGTGAAGCTCCAACTTGAAGTATAAGTGGAATGACTATCGTGTCAAAGGTGTGATGTGGTAGTATTTTGGGAAATTCTTATTATGCTGCAATGACAATTACAGCCTACCAAACATGCCTTTTGTATTTAAACCAAACCCTAAAAGCAAAGATTTAAATTTTAATAATTAATTAAAAAATAATATTCGGCTCAATTTATAGTTTAAATCTTCAATCTAAAATCTCAACTACATGGTTTAATGATAGTTGGAAGAAATTAAATTGGAACAAAAAAAATACCCAAAATCAGGGCATTAACCTAACCTTAACTTTGAAATTTCCTTAATTCCCACAAGATCAATCTAATTTAAGAAAATTTCAAATCAACTATTGAAATAAAAGTCTTGATTAAAATATCAGAGAGTAAGAGAGGCAAGGAAATAGAAACGGTTCCAAAGGCTCTATTTAGTGTTTGTTTGGATCGGTGTTTGCGTTTTTATTTTTTTATTTTTTTAAGTCCGGCGCCTCTTGCACTGTTCATGGGATATGAATAGTGCAAACAGGCAAATGAACAGTGATTTTATTAATGAACAGTAACCGAAATATATATTTTTTTTTATTGTTTTCAATTTTCAATTTTCAGTTTTCTATAAAATAAGTGGTATTTAAACGCATACTTAGACAATGCAATTTAGAATGATAATATAGTTATTTGCTGAATGTCCATGCAATTAGGGATGGGGCTATTCCTAGGCTCCTAGGCTTTAGGGGGCAACCCTTTAAAATATATTATACACTTACACCTCTTTAAAATATCATTAATCATTTTAAATGTCATAAAAAATTTATAAATTTAAAATATTATTTATTTCTGAAAACTTAATTAGGATTGGCTTGTTACCATATTTTCTCTTTGCACTAGATTTTTCATTATTATTTTTATATCAAAAACTCTTCACTTGGTTCATAATTCATTTTTAGACATACATGAATTAAATGGTTCTAATTAACTCAATTTGAAAAGTCTCTTAACAGATGTCATAAGTTGAAATGAGCTCTAAAATAAATAAATAAATAAAACAAATACATGCATGGTTTAATATTATTTATAAGTTTACACTTTTTATTTTATCAGGTATATGTTTACTCTTTAAAAGAATGGTTGTTTTTGCCAAATATTACTTGAAACTTGTGCTTGTTAAACTCGATATAACTAAATAAATTTAGGGAGAATTTTTTTTGTAAATTATTTTTGTAAAAATAGAATAGTTGAGGGAAAAAAAAAAAGCCTTAGAAGAGGGGTAAAGGAATATTATATATATGTTGACACTATTTTAGAGGAATAAAATGTTTCTTTGTAAATTATTTTTGTAAAAACAGAATATTTGAGGGGAAAAAAACCTTAGAAGAAGGGTAAAAGAATATTATACATATGTTGACACTATTTTAGAGGAATAAAAGGAGACACTTTAGAAGAAAGAGTAAAAGAGAGAACAGATTGACAAAAAGCTGGAGGTCGGACGATTGATTTACTGGGACTGAAGTCAAGATGAATTCCTTTCATAGGTTGCTCTTACAAAAGGGCACAGTCACTCGTTCAAACTGGACTGTACCTATATAAACAGTAAAATTATTTAATTATTAGGCGATGTGGGATCAATATGCATGGTTTAAGTTTTTTTTTTTTTTTTTCAAAGGTGCTTTACTCGCTTAAATTTTGATGGGGAAGTTACAATTTTGATTCTTATTTTAAAAGTAATTCTTCATTTGATTTTAAAATACACATTGATAATTATAGTAAAACATTCGTTATTGTTACAAATTATATTCCTTCTCAAGCAAAAAAAATATTGCTATTCCATGCTTGCCATGCAATTAAAAATCAATTACTATCATTTTAGACTATATATAAACAGCTCTATCTTTTTACAATTTTTTGACTATGTTTTACCAGAATTTGGAAACGATGCTCAAATCTTCTATACTTCAATTTTCTCTAAGGTTCTCGATTTATTATTATTATTATTATTAAAGCTTAATCCATTATATTTTCTTTTATTTTTTAAATTTTTTATTGACTAGTGTAAAATTTAGACACTTTATAAATTATCATGACTAGTCTTCTAAATATCCATAGCAAACCTTATAGTTTTGGGATTAAGGTTTAGTCGTTGTTATTGTTTTAATGTTAATATCTTTCATGATAGATATAAAATGAATTTGATATTTACGAAAAAGCAATTTTCATCCCTGAGAGTAAAACCTGATCAATGTTTTTCATGATAGTGTTGAAATTTTGAGAACTTAAAAGAGGAATGCAATTACTGCTATCCTAATCATGCTTTCTAAACGTGTAAAACAAGTATTTTTAAAACTAAATAAAGCAGTGCTTATAGGCCAGCAGAGTAGTATTGTACACTAAATAGTAGATCAGTTCTATTGCACATTTCTGCAAATGTAAAGCAAGTAATTCTACTATATTAGTTTGTTAATGGACCCGATATATCAATAAAGGACTTGCAAAATATGGATATATTTAACAAATGCATGACGAACCCAAACCTCAGGAGACGAGGAAAAACTGGTCTATATATCTCCTCTGTTAATGTCATTGTGCAACCTGCTCAAGGCCCTGGCTGCCAATTTCAGTTGCAACCTAGCTATTTTAGAAGACATTTGCTAGCTGCAAATCACATCAGGAAGCTTTTTGGTTTGTTATGGCACCAGGAGTGTAGAGGCTTTGTTGCTGAGGTTGCTATGTCTTTAATTAGACTCATAAGGATCTAGGCTATTTTTTTTTCCTTATACTTATTCATTTTGATGCTTGTAATTACTAGCCCCGTGACCGTTTCCTCTTAATTGTTAATATATCAGGAAACAAGTGCAACAAGGGGTACCAAGGTGCAAGCTATTTCAGTTAGCTCAAAGTATTTCATGACATTCAGAACTGACATTATTCTAATTTGTTAGTAGATTATTGTAAAGGAATATGAATGTCCATTTAGCATGCGGAAATTAAATTTCAATGTAGCAGAAATTGGAGAAATTTTAACAGTGAAGAATGCTAACCCTATGTGGTGCTAGAATAGGGTCGATGGGTTCCCTTTATTAGAACTTTGTTTCTATTTATTTTTGTTTCGAATTGGTCGGGTGTTCTTTTACCTTGGAAAATCATACAGTTACCTCATGGGGAATTAGCATTTGCCAATTTAGGGTGTGAAGTGTGAACAGAGCTCCCTAGAATGAAGTATGATAAGCATTGTGCGAGAAACTGTGGAGTTCACACCTGCTAGCTAGAGTGAGAATTAGTTGTCCACAAAAAGGGGTAAGTTGCTGGAAGGCTTGTGCTACTTCCAGGGAGTTTCAAGACCTACTTGAGATTAGTGCTAAGAAATTTGGGATTGTGCCTGCTAAGGTTCTAACCATCACATTGAAGGATGCTAAATAAAAAAGGAGGAAAAAAATAAAGATAAAATTCAATCTATGCATGTACCAAAAGCATCCATTGGTTTGAGAGCTTTTGCTGTTAGATTCCTAAATTCCAAGATAACTGACAAAAATAAGGTGGTCACCATCTCTAATGGCTTCTATATCATCAATTTCAGCTCCATCTTTACTTAGGACCTTCGAAGGCAGGATCCCAAATTTCTTTGCAGCAATATCAAGTAGCTCTTGAAAACTCCCTGGAAGTAGCACAAGTTTTCCACTAGCTTGTTCTTTTTCTGGACAACTGATGGTCACTCTAGCAGCTTTACTTCCAGAGTCTCTAGCACTTCTTATCTGATTAGCAGGGAATAGAAGATCTTTCTCCTCAGTGTGTGCAGCTGACATAATGCCAAATAGTGAGTTGTGGAAATTATTAGCCCTACGCCTTGGACGGGTTTGGCCCCATGATTCAAATGCTATTCCTTCGAAAGAGACTTCCAGGGATAGAGGACTGATTGTTGGCTCACTATTAAATCTGCCAAGGAACTGATTGCCATTTCTCTGCTCAGGCATTGCAATGAAGGATTGATTTTTGGGCCCTCCACTAGATTGGAAAAGTAGTTGAATGTCTTTATGTCCTTGTTGTTCAGCTAGAGCCCTTGGGGTCCAACCATCAAAGTCTGGTTTGTCAATATCAGCACCTTTGTCCAAAAGAAATCTTACTATTTCGGTGTTGCCTTCACAAACTGCAATATGGAGAGCTGTGGTTCCATTGGACTTAGAACGCATAACATCTCCCCCCAGACGAATTATTTCCTTGAGCAACTTCAAGTTGTTTTGCTCAGCAGCAGTGCATGCAAATTGGCCAACGTCTCCAGAGTGTAATTTTGCTCCATTTTCTAGTAACAGGTTGATCACTGGTTCATGACCACCCAGCATTGCCACCCACAGGGGCACATTCCCGTCTGAGTCTGCATACACAAAATTAAATTCATCGCCTTATATTACATATTGAATCAATCCCCAAAATGATCCATGCATGACAATAACCCAAATTCCAAAATCATATGAAATAAATGGAAATTTAACTAAACTGCATTCTTAAAACAAAAACAAGCTATATCATTGTCCCACATGGTTAAGAGCAGAACATTGCAAGAATTAAAAAGGGGAAAAAAGCAAAAGGTTAAGCTGTTGGGCTAGGAGGTACCTCTATTGTTAGGATCTGCCCCATATTCAAGTAACAGATGCACGCAATTCTCACTTCCTTTGGCGGCTGCTGTATGCTGATTTTATAAAACAAGGGAAGAAATTTAAGAGAGGAAGTATCAGAATTTACATCATAAGAAGTTAATGAATAAGATCAGAAGTGGAAGCATGTCACAAACCAGAACTGTCCTGCCATTGCTGTCCAATTCATTTGGATCGAGACCCTGTTTCAACAGCTGTTGTAACAACATGTCATCTCCCCTAAGAGCTGCAAAGCATAGACTAAGAGGTAGGTCCATTCTACCACGAGCTAGCATGTTCTCTGTCTCCACTAAAACTTGTGACATTATTGGGTCATTAAGATCTTTCAAATGCTGCCCACCAAGAAGAAAAGGCATGTAGCACATAATATGTTAAAGTTTGTCATATGTATAATCAGAATTACTTCACATTACACAAGTTCTTTATATTATACAAAACCAGCACCTACTAAGCTTCATCAAAGACTAGGGAAATGGGATGAAAATCTTATACCATAAGTACACAATTTAAAGTGTAGTTCTAAGTTAGAAAAGGCAGCAAGGGTCCAGATTAGTCTAAGTGGGAAAAGTGTTTCTAAATTGATAAAGGTTTAGATGTCATGATATACTATAACTTTACGGACCTGAAGGAGATTATTCATTATTATTGTCCCATCTCCAACATTGGACTGAACAATATTGAAGAATGTGGCGCGGTTTAGCCTCAGTAGCTGGCTCAATCTTTTGGTCCGCACTGTAAATAGCTGTGGCCTATAACAAAGTACCCCAATCTCCCCACAGAGATCACCGGCTTTTGCCTCTCCAACAACCTGCAATCATTTTTCATTATTTCATCAGTCAGCTTCTTGTATATCATGGACACCAGGAAAGATGTTTGAATTTCTCATGCATCCATTTAAAACTGTTCAGAAAATTTGAGAGATCATACTTGCCTGTTCGACTCCATTTTTGAAGACCAATAGCTCCTGTGATGCAATTCAGACATTAGAGGAGAGGCCATTATTTGCTATATTAAAGAAAGGAAATTGCAATTCTCAATTGGAAAAAAAAAATTGCAAAACAATAGTGCAGCTATATTTAAATTAACTGAAAAATTAAATTAAATTCAGGATTTTAAGATTTTGAGAAACAAATAACACTGAATTATTACCACAGCACCAGTGACAAGTATGTAGAAGTCCGTAGGTGCTTCATTCTGCAAGATCACATCTTCCTTAGGAGGAAAATATTCCGGTTTCATCTCCGAGACCTTTGAAATTTATATAGAGAAAAAATTGGTCACATAAACATTTATTCAAAAGAGGCCGTGAAAAAATCAATTTAAGGAGAAGCATTCAAAGATTAGAAGTTGAGGCAGCTTTTACGGAATTATTACCAGCTGGAAAAGCAAATCATTTGAAATCCCTTGAAACAAGTACACCTTATCCACAAGTGAGTAAAAAAGATTATTAGAAATGCTTGACCGGATGGCTTTAGGAAGGGAATCAAAAGTCTCTTGCTGCTGGAGCCCCTCAGAGTCTGTTCTGAACTTCAAACTTAAATGGGCAAGCATCTGTTCTTGCAAACGAAGAGGCAGTCGGTTCCTCTTAGCGAAACTTGTGGCAGCTCGAATGGTATCCCTCTGGAAATTAGTCACAGAAGACAAGGAAATGATATTAAGAATGTACCAGGAATCTAAATCTAAGTCTTTATGTTTATATGTATGGCAGAGTATCACTCTCAATTAGTACAGTTTTTACTCACATATTTACTGGTCCGACTGGACCCATTGACAACCAAGTTTGTCATGTTTCCAATCAAATATGATGTCAATCCAAGGTTGCATAGCATAAAGAATATGTCAAAGATCATCTCCCTTGTATTAACTGCATGTAAATCACCATAGCCAACAGTAGTTAGAGTAGTGATGGCCCAGTAAATCGCCATCACATAGGAGATCCACAATTCCTGTTCGAGGAAGTTGTTATCCATTGATGCTCCAATCCATGTTCTTTTCGGGTTACCATAACGTGATGCCAGAAGATAAAAGAAACATCCAGAACAATGAAGCCAGAAAAGTGTAACCTGTTTAAACAATATCCAAATCATAATACCAATTACATTGTGCATGCTTTTTCTTTCACCTATAAAAATAGTCCTCTGAGTTATTTAAAAAGACTTACACATAGAAGTTTTGTACATCGAACCCAAAAGTAGTTGTAGCTCTTATCTTTTTCCAATCTGTATTGAGGAACAAACAAACCCCATGTTAAGACTTAAGACAAAAACAAAATAATGTTCTTTCATATTGTTTTACAATGGCTCGAAGGCATTCATAAGATGGGAAAAACTCTTCACACCTGGAAAAAAAGGCACTAAATCTTCGGAGACGCCAAAGGCGAAGCATGTTGAATAAGCCATATGACCTTAAAGGTGATGGAGATATCTTCCAAGTAAGCTCAGATGGGATTGTGGATATGACATCAAAGACAAGCCAGGAACGTGCATATTTCCATGCTATCTTTCTTGGGTCATCCTCAAGGAGGAAGGTTGCTCTATCAAGGTAAGCTACAAAGAAACTAATGATAATATCCATAGCAAAGAATGCATTGACAACATTATCAGCTATGGAGAGAGGTGCACGTGGCTTCCTAAGGAATCCGAATTCAAACGGCGACACCCAAGCGGTATAGATGACCAGAAAAACAAGGAAATTTTCCCAAATCCTGCGATAACCAATGTAATCTTAGCTGAGCTTAGCAAAAAAAATATTGTCATTTCAAATTTTAGACAGAAATTTGTTAATCTTAGTAAGAGTGCATGTCATATATTGTTTTTATTTTATTTTATTTTATAGATATAATAGAATTTAAACACAAATTTGTGGAAGTAGGAGTAGGAGAGTCAATCCCAAGTCTCCCTTATTTGACAACACTTTCTTGAATATATAAGAGTTATTATCAGGTCTCTCTTATTTTGGCAATAAGACTCTTTAAAATCAGCTTAAACCCAAATGTGTCATTGTTTAAAATTTAAAACTTTAGACCTGACCTCTTATATAATTTCAACAATATTTCAAGAAGAAAAAAATTTCTCAAAAAAAAAAAAGCAAATTAATGACAACCAGCCACTAGTTTCTCACTTTTAGAATACCAATCCGAGGCTGAATTTTTAAAATAATAATAATAATAATCTTGATTGTTATACATATCTTTTAGGGGGGGGGGGGGGGGGGTGGAGTGTCATTTGAATTGTAGCTTATTTATGGAGGGGAAAAAAAAAAGGAACTCATTATTGAGAGAAAAGCAATAAAATTGTATTTTGAAAAAGCTATAAAGCTTTTTTGGCATAAAATTAACTAAATAGTTCAAAAAGAATACCTTTTAAACCATTTAAGGAGAAAATTTTCACTCAGATTGGAAAAATACTTCAACTAAAAACCATTTACTAAAAAGTAGAACTAAGAAAATACATAAAATAATAATATTAAGAAAATAAAACAAAGAATATATATATATATATATATATGTTATAGAACTCAGAAAGAATCAAAAGTAAGAGTGGCAAAATCTAAAATGAACCCATGTCATACTTGGATTGACACATCTAATCTGTTTAATAAATAAACATGTGTCCAACACATAAAATCCATTTATTCCATCTAACTAAATTTTAATTTATCAATATACCTTTCAAAATTCTAAGCATATAAACTTATTAACTTTTATGGTTTATTTTATTTGACATATTGTGATTTGTGATATTAAAATATTAAGATATGTTTTAGTTATAAAAAATTATTTGTGATACTATTAGTTATGAATTTTATATTAAAAAAAATCTGATCTTAGCCGTTTAACGTCATCCCTAATCAAAATAAAGTCAAAACCTTTCTTTTCTGAATACTCAGATTTAAACATGCACACATTAACAGTAAAAATAGTATAGAGCAAAACAAATAATAAATAAATTAAATTCTAGTTTAGAAAAAATATCCAAAAAAATAAATACATGAATGTCAAGCATAATTGACAAATAATATCAGTTTTCCGGAATACCATAAATACGTATTTTCTCATTTTACATAAATGGTGAGTCATACACAATAATTTCTAGCCAAAAATAAATAAAATAAATTAAAAAAACAAGAACGATATGGTAGGTAAACTCAAATTTCAACAATCTAGCATAAACAAGAAAGATTAACCCAATAAAAATCATTCATATATATAATACAGGAAAAATAAAACCAGTAATAACAATATATATATAACCAATCTTTTATATATATATATAGAGAGAGAGAGAGAGAGAGAGAGATGAATGTAAAGGAAACAAAAAGTCACAAGCCCACAAAGAAAAACCAAGAATCAAATCACTTTTGCACCTGTAACGGCGGTCATAGGGTGATATGATGAACCTCTTGAGCTTGATTCTGCGTGCACTACTTCCTCCAAGAGAAGGCAAAATCCCTGTTGAGAAACTGTAATGGCTACCATCCATTGACAACTGTTCAATATCTTCTTGTCTGCACCGTGAACCCTTACAGAGTCCACTGTTTATTAGAGCCTCCATTGTTACAAGACAAACCAAGAAAAAAAGGAGCACTATTTGTATTAACTTTTCTTGTACGTACGTACACAGCAAATAAAGATTCCCTCTCTCTCTCTCTCTCTCTTGTGTTTGTGTTGCCAATGTGTTACGACAATGCTTCTTTCTTTGTGTGCTTCTTCAATGCGCTATATATGGAATAGTTCTGTTCTCCTTTTATAGAATGAGCGATCTCTCTGAATTTCTCTAACACTCACAGTCACAAACACTGGTTTGCTTACTCTTTTTGACACTTTTATCCCAACTCTAGACAACAAATTTTTTTTTTTTTTTTTGGTTATTATTATTTTAATATTTTTGTTTACAAAAGGTAAAATTAATTTTCTAAACTTTTAAGAGAGTTTAGTTAAATTATTTTATAAAACTATTTATCCAATAAATTTATATATATATATATATATATATATATAAAAGACTGGTTATATATTGTTTTTACTGGTTTGATTTTTTCTGTATTATATATATGAATGATTTTTTATTGTGTTATTCTTTCTGGTTTATGCTGGATTATTGAAATTTGAGTTTACCATATTGCTCTTGTTCTTTTAATTTATTTTATTTATTATTGCTGGCTAGCTGTATAAAACTGATATTATTTGTCATTATGTTCGACATTCTTGTATAAAATATTAAATAGATATATGGCCTTCTTAGACAATAGGCATCGTATGTTGAAGTTTCTGGACCTTAAAATGGTGTTAAACATTAATTTTTCAAATTAAATAATAGTCATAATTTGAAAATACAAGCATGAAAATTTTGAATCTATTTGCTACTCTATGTAGTATACCCTCCTTTCATACAAGGGTGGTCCTACTTGAACTTTTATACCCTCCTTTCATACAAGGGTGGTCCTACGTGAAGTCCTATACCCTAGCTCCTCTCATACAAGGGTGGTCCTATACTTGAGGGATCTTGCACATAATATACCTATATATCCTAATGTGAGTGAGAAAGCATAATAAAAATATAGTGTTGGTGCACTTTTATTGTTTAAGGAATGTTTTCATTTAAACCGTTTTAAATTTTTTATTTTGACTTTCATGTTATTGGTTATTCCATTTCCGTTAGTAAAATAGACATTCATAATACTTTTTTTTTTTTTTTTTGCCTTACAACAATTCAACTCTTGCATTCCCCATGACATTTTAGAATTAGTATTGCATGAAATAATTAAACAAGAAGATCTAGATCACTTGACGGCGAGGTTACTTACTAATATAAATGGACGGTAGAGACAATTTGAAAGCAAAATAAATATAACCCGAAATTTTAAGGGTAAAAAATGTACTTTAATCAATAATTTCACAAATTATTATTTTTTAAATCACAAAAAAAAAAAAAAAAAAAAAAAAAGCAAGCCTTCAAGCTGGATATTTTTGCCAATTTAGGGTTCTCTCCTTCCCCCTCCGTTTTTGGAGAGATTTCGTCACACTTGTATGTGACCTTCGTATCCTGTTAGAAATATGATCAATATTCCAAGCTTTACGTCAATATGGCCATAAATATCCAGGCTTTACGTCTATACGACCTTAAATAGCTGGTACTGATATATATTCTGAATATATTTTTTCCAATTATTTCGTGACATATATAGCCCATATACTACTCCTACTGGTTAGGGTTTACCAACTTGTACAATATGAAGATTCCTTGCTTTAATTAAAACCATGATTTATATATATATATATATATATATGTAAAAAAATTTGTAAAATATTTTGTATCTCTAACATTATTCATGATGATATTAGTTATAGGGTTAGTTTTAATTGTTTTCATATTTCGTACAATATTTACCATAGTTAGATCCCATCTTTAATATGATGAAATTATATACTACATGTTTAGTAATATTTATTAGAAAAAAAAAATTGGTCAACAAATAATTAAAGTTTTTATTTATTTTGTCCATATAAGTTCTTTAATTTCAATAGGTCATATTAATATATAGTTTTTTTCTTTGGTCTTTGGAAGCCCATTAGGGTTATGCATATATAATAGATGTAACCAGTAAACCTCTCCTTGCCTTTTCACCTTCTTTTTTTGGTAGAAACGGAGGTCTTATCTTTTCCTCTCACATACAACAAGAAATTTTTATTTATTTATATATTTATTTGAGTGAAATACAGCAAGAGATGTTATTAATTAGTTGACAGTTGACACATATTTTCAAATCTATGTTATATGAAGTTATTAATTTGCACATTTTTGTCTTTAATTAACTTTCGTATCTCCCTTATTTCAAGTAAAACAAACAGACATATATATATTTCTTTTCATAATAATCTCATTAGCTAGAATCATTCTCTCATTAAATTAGTGTACAAGAGATTTGCAAAAAGAAATTCCCTATTTAGAGAGATATTATTCCTTTACCATGTGGCATGTGCAACTCTCTTGTCTTGAATCTGACAAATTTACAAAGATGCCTACAAGGGAAAATGCTTATTACTTAAAAACTGAAGTAAATCTTGAGATTTACTACTAGCTGACAGAGGCAGTAATGGAATGATAGTAATTACTGATCAATTTTTTGTCTCTCTTGTGGGTTTTAATTAGTTCAATTAGTAAAATCTCTTATATTATCAAACAAATAAATGACCCGTGTTTAAATCTTATCTACACCAAACATCAATTAGTGTCTTGGTTTAATGATAAAAAGTAATCTTTAAGGATAATACATCATTTGTTCAAATCTTATCGTATCTAATGGGAAAAAAAAAAATTCCTTTTGGTCTCTCTTAAATATTTAATATAGGTTTTCCATGGAAATAGTAAGGTTGAGTATTACAACTCCAATCAATATCTATTTATTAGATATGAATTTTGAGAAATTTATCGTTAGATTACATTTTCTTCTTAAGTCCCTCGTACTTGCAAAATTTTCAGAAAATCAAGGATTAATAACTATGTCATTAATCAAATTTTTAAATTTTAAATTTTTGTAATCTAAAATGATGCATAAATAATAAGTTTATAGATCGAATAATAAATAACATCCAGTTAACACGAAATTTGACATGCTTATTAAAAACATAAATAACAAGCAATTCAAATTCTGATTAAGTTTTCAAAATAGGGTTTGGTTTACCTCCAATATTTTTTTTAAATGAATCTTTTTTTTTTTTTAATGAAAGACTGTCACATCACTCACTAACTAAATAAAAAGTGGGGATTAAAATCAATTATCACTTGTCATTATATATTTAAAACAAAATGATATGTCTAATTAAAAAAGTACTGGAGGTAAGCCGCACCCTTCAAAATATATAATCTTTTTTTTTTTTTTAATGAGAGTTATAGCTATTGATTGTAACCAAATTTTTCTGTAAAAGGAAATCCTAAAAAAAAAATTGGGGTAAGTAATTGAAAATCCTTCGAGACATTGATAACTATGGCCTAAGGCCCTCTTAAGTATGCACCTTCTTTTTGATCTCTTCCAATTGTTCACAAAATGAGTTTCTTTGACATGTACCACATCATCTCACACTTATTATGTCAACACCATATATGATATATCCAACACAATTTGATTGCAAACATACTAAAATAATGAGCCCACACATGCATGCTAGTTAAAGTTAATGTGGAGAGTTCAGGTTGATAAAATATGCGGGAAAAAGTGTTATTACCAGAAGGACCGAAGCCTGAAAGAAGTACAAGGATATATGGTACTCCTCCTCCTCCACCAGTAGAGATGCATAAGTTGAATGTGGCCATGGGGCTGATTTTCATGAGATTGATATAGCTAGAGTAAGGGTCATTGTTAGAGATTAGAGGGGAGCTTTGATCGCAGAAAATAAGAATAAATTGTAAGGGAGACAGTGGCAATGGCAGAAGATATATTCCTTTGAAAAGATAGTGGAGAACGGAGATAGAGGATGTTATAATGGAAAGCTTGCAATTGCAAAAGCTTGGTAATCAAATAAACTCTATATCTTTTTCCTTTAAAAAAAATCGAATTTGTAAACAGTTTGATTGGACTTAGATGATCTTTTTCGTTGTTGTTGAGAATTGACTTTGATTGGACTTAGATGATCCTGTCAAAACTTTTTCAATTTTCAATAAAATTTTTTCCAAAACACACGTTAGTAAAATCCATAAATTAAATGTTACATTGCAAATGGCATCTTTTGGATTTTGGAGTTTGGACCTTTAACAAATATTTAAATTTTAATAAGGTAAAATATACAACTATACAGTTTGCTCAGGAGGTTGAGGCCCTGCAACATCATGATAAGACACTTTCTTTTTCTATATTTTGATTGACATTTCACATCATTTATAATTTGAGATTTAATTATTTGTCTTATAGATGGTGATGTTTTTGCTAAGTAAAAGGGAGAGGATATGGGTGATGTTTTATTTAGTGAAAAATTAATCTCTCTCCTTACAAATTCAAAAAGAAAAAGAAGTAAGCCTTTTGAGCACATCCTCCCTATGAAAATATATGTGATACTAATTATATATATATGATCGGACTTGAAACTTGTTATATTGCCTCTATAGATCAAGAGATTAATACATTTACTCAAAAAAAGAAAAAGAAAAAGAGAGAGAGATTAATACATCTAATCAACTCTATGGTAAACTTGTGAATCCTCTCCAATCCTTTAACATCTAGAATTTTCAGAAGATGCCACTTGTTCTCTTAATTTAATGTTAACTAGTGTATAATTAGTGCATATGCATGATACAATTAAAAAAAATTACAATTATACTCATATATGGATTCAAATTATACTCTCTCTCTCTCTTTCACTTTTTTATTTTTTTATTTTAATTTTTTTTGGATATACACATAAGTTTACTCTTTCATTTTTTTTTTTTTTTTTTGGTTTTTTATGATTTATTTATATTAGACTCTTCATCTTTTATACCTCATTAAATCACCTCAAACAAAAATTAAAAAAAAAAAAACTTAAATAGGACACGTGGTACAAAATTAGACAACAATTAGAATTCAATTTAGAACCTAATTGGATTAGACTACCACATCATACTATTCCTTCTTTTCTTTTCTTTTTTAAACATCATTGTTTTCTTTTCTCTTTTAATTTTTTCTCTCGTTCCTATTTTTAACTCTCCTTCTACCTTTAATACCACTAATATTCGAAAAAATGATCTTTTATTTCTATTGTATACAGTGAACCTCTCACAACATGTGAGTCATATATATCAATAATGGGAAGAAAAATGAATAGAAAAATAAATAGTAGGTATCATTTGAAGGTAAAAGCGAAAGTATCATTGGATCAACAAGAGTGAAATACACAACAAAAAAGACCAATGCTAGAGACATACAAAATTTTACAACTTGTAAAGATGACAATTTTATGATTGGAATAGTAATTAAGAGAGAGAGAGAGAGAGAGCAAGTGACTTTTTAAAAAAGATGTTACAACAAGTGGGGAGGCAGCATTAAAACCTTGATCCAATATCATAAGGGAAAGATCAAACAAATATTATGAAGTTACAAGACTTTTGATGATAAAACAAATGACATTTTGTGAACTACATTACTTCACATTATAAAATAATTGACCATAGTAAGCCATTGGTAAAGTCACTTCTTGTAAAATAAACAATATCTAGTAAAGCATACTCATTATGAAACGAACGCCATAAATTAAATCTTATGACCTTCACTCCATAACGATTGCTTTCTATACTTCTTGTAAAATAAACAACATCTAGTAAAGCGTACTCATTATGAAACGAATGCCATAAAGTAAATCTTATGACCTCCACTCCATAGCAATTATTTTTTATAATCAAGCCAAGACAGTAATTAATTATTTTTATAGACATGTTCGAATCCTAAATCTCTTATTCAACAAAAGACTTTACTAGCTAAGCTAATCAAAACTCAACACTTGAATACAATGATTAATCCATATTAATTTAACCACGATGCGTTCCATGGAGGCTTTGGTTAGAAGTTTTGCTTTGAACATTGTCATAACACTCTTATTTTTATTGGGTGGTGTTTATTACATAATCCATTATATACACTTCAAGTTATGATTTTTGTGCATTTTAAAAGTGTGTGTATAATAATGTGTGTGAGATCCACAACATGCCAATTGACCTATTGTGCATTGGAGCTATGGTCAGGGGCGGCTCCACATTGAAAGCAGGATGGTCACAGGACTACCCTAACTTGGAAAAAAATTATTATTATGTGTAAATTTAAAAATTTTATGATTTTTTTATCCTTAAAAAGTATTTGTGACCACCCTAAATTATTTTAGGCTCAACATAATTAAACTTTGGACAAAGTTTGACAACAAACTTATTTGTAAGCTAAGGCTACAACTCCACTCAATAAATTTTTTTTTTATTGAATGTGAATTTTGACAAATCTATCATTGGATCAAATTTTCTTCTCATATCCTCCACATGCTTACAAAATTTCAAGAAGTTCAAAGATCAATAATTACTTCATCAATCAAATTTTTAAATTTCGAGTTTTTGTAGTCTAAAAGTATATTAAAAAATAAGTTTATGGATCAAATAGTAAATATCATCTAAATGACATAAAATTTGACATGTGCTTTAAGAATATAAGAAAATAAAATTGTGGTTTGAACGAAAAATGTACTACTAGACGTTGAATCTGTTTTCTGGGGCTGATTTGAATAATCTCCTTTAACAACATGCTTGAAACTTATTCTTAAAAAAAATTCAATTCAACAGTGAAATTTTCAAAAATGTAGTTATGTTAATTTATTTAGTGAGAATTACAACTTTGGGCTACAACTAAGTTTGTCCCCAAACATTGGTCCCTAATATATTAGGCCCTTACAAAACAAAAAGAAAATGCTAAAGAAAAATTTTATTGAATTAAAGTTTAAAAAGAGATGTAGCTTATAGCATTGATAATGAGACTATCATATAAAGATTTGAAATTAAGAAAATTCGTAGAAGAAAATTGTAAGACTTAATGTATTTGGGTGTGTGTTTTGTTTATTTATTTTTTTGTCGATATATGAAATTACCTTTTTATTAGATTTTGTATAATTTAAGGTGGCGTTTGGTACGAGGAAATCCGCATTACCCCTGATATCTAGATTCCTTGGAATGTGATGTCTTGCAATCTAGATGTCTTGAATGTAATTATTCCTATGTTTGGTTTATTTGTAGGATCTTAAAGGAATTATTTATTTTTCTCATACTTGTTGGAAAAATACATATTTGTATCGCATACAAAACATACGCAGTGAAAAATTAACAGATCTACTTCATTTGCAATTGATAACATGTACTATGTAAATTTCAGAATATAAAAACAAAAGAGTGTACCTTGGTGTAGTGAATTTCAAAACAAATATTAGAAGTACTTGGGAACACTTTTAATCTTTACCCCAATTCCACTAATGCCTAAGAAATGTGGTGTTGGTGCAAATACAATGATAATGGAAATAATACAAAGAGAAACTGAATAATACTTCTGAATTTTTATTACTTTAAAGAGAGAAATTACACAACACTATTTGGACTGAGGCGCGGCACTCGCTCTCTTTAAGGAGATTCAAGCCTTTGGTTGGCTAAACTTTGTAACCGGTGCAGACCTTCTCTGACTTGTCTCCTCCAGGATACAACAGCCCAACAAGTGTCGTATGGTTAGAACAACTTCTGCACAAAGTGTTCAAGCCCAAAGCTCCACCAGAAAGAACACCCTTCTTTGACAAGAATCTCTCTATTTTTTGTGTGTATATTGTATTTGCAGTAACTTGGATTGAGTCTGAATGAGTCTATTTATAGGCTCAATATCTGAGTCAATATATTTTAGCCCATTAATCACCACAATTAAAAAGAATAAAATAGTCTCTCTCCTTTTCAATGTGGGATTAAACATTTTCACTAACTCCTCATCTTCCATATTCACTCTTACATCTTTACATTTATATTATTACATTTATTCATTTTATTTATTTAATATTAAAATGCTCCAACAATCCCCCACTCATTTTAATATTAAATTTTTAGTTAAAGAGAGATTACCAGGCAAAGACAGGTCACTATGCATCATGAAGGTGTGCTCTGCATTGAACCTTCACTTAGTAAAACAGCGATCTCAACTCCAAAGTCGTAGTGGTTTCCGACTTGAACTAGGACTGCTTTAGGGAAATTAAGCATCACTGCTTACACATAACAACCCAAGTGTTGACATGAGCTTTTATAGCTAGCACTTTACGGCCGTGTGCTGATCCCGATTTCATGAGTGTATTTGAGATTAAGTCCAAATCTCATAGGGAACGGCCCCACCCCCACACTCACATAGGTGAAATTTGTCAAGGGTGCTCCTATAATTCTGACACCCCACTCATACGAGCTACAAATTTCATTAAGAGTTTTTTACTCAACCTCTTTACATTACAGGATAAATGCACTTACATCATAGGGATGAACAATTAAATAATTATTTACAAAATAAATAATTAAAAATAAATAAAATTGTGCATTTCTTACGACCATCGTATGATTCGTTTTTCCCATTGAACCCAATTCTCAGGATCTCTGGTCCTTGGGTTGGGTATCCTCATACATGGCTCATAATTCTATGGACTTTAGTCCCATCCCCCTCGATGTATTCCAGACTCTATCTTTTGCCAAGGCCTTGGTAAATGGATCTGCAAGATTATCATTAGATTTAATATAATCCACAGTTATGATGCCACCATTCAAATAAGATCGCACGGTACTGTGCTTTCTTCTTATAGGTCTGGATTTACCGTTATAGTAACGGTTTTTAACTCTACCAATTGCGGCAGTGCTATCACAATGAATTAATATAGGTGGAATTGGCTTTTCCCATAGTGGAATTTCAAATAACAAATCTCTAAGCCAATTTGCCTCTTCACTAGCTGAAGCTAATGCTATTAATTCAGCTTCTATCGTTGAATTAGCAATTATTGTTTGCTTTTTAGATTTCCAACAAATAGCATTACTACCTAAGGTAAAAATATAACCAATGGTAGAGAGAGAATCACCTGACAAAGTATTCCAATCGGCATCACTAAAACCTTCAATCACAGCAGGGTACTTTTTATATAATAAGCCATAGTTTTTTGTACCAATTAAATATCTCATGACTCGCTCAATATCTAGCCAATGATCTTTACTAGGCTTGCTAGTAAATCTGCTAAGCATTCCTACTGCATATGCAATGTCAGGCCTAGTACAATCAGTAGCATAACGCAAACTACCAATGATACTAGCATAATCCTTTTGATTAAAAATCTCATCATCATTATTCACAGGAAATAAATGAACACTAGAATCAAAAGGAGTAGCTACACTTTTGTGATCATGAAAATTATATTTTCTCAATATTTTCTCAACATAATGTGATTGATCAAGATATATTCCATCACATACTTTTGTAATTTTCATGCCCAAAATAAAATTAGCCTCACCAAGATCTTTCATATCAAAATGGCTTTTAAGCATATTTTTTGTCTCATTTATAACATGCATATTTGAGCCAAAAATCAACATATCATCCACATAGAGGCTAATAATAGCATGTAAATTATTCCATAATTTAGAATAAATACATTTATCACATTCATTTGATTTATAACTATTCTCAATCATGCAGGAATCAAACTTTTCATGCCATTACTTAGGTGCTTGTTTTAAGCCATATAGGGATTTAGTTAGCTTACATACCTTGCTTTCTTCTCCAGCTCTACAAAACTTTCGGGTTGATCCATATAAATCTCTTCCTCTAGGTCCCCATTTAGAAAAGCAGTTTTTACATCCATTTGATGAATTTTCAAATAAAAAATTGCAGCAATAGCAATTAACAATCTAATAGATGTAATTCTTGTTACTGGAGAAAAAGTATCAAAGAAATCAAGATCAACTTTTTGTTTAAAGCCTTTTGCAACAAGTCTAGCTTTAAACTTATCTATTGATCCATCCGGTTTCAACTTTTTTCTAAGGACCCATTTACAACTTATGGACTTACAACCCGATGGAAGATCTACTAATTTCCAAGTTCTATTAGAAATTAGAGATTCCATCTCATCATTTACAGCCTCTTTCTAAAATATAGCATCAGGTGATGTTAAAGCCTCTTTTAAATTTTGGGAATTTTCCTCAATGTTAAAAACATAATAATCGGGACCAAAATCCTTTTCAACTCTAGCTCTTTTACTCCTTCTAGGTTCCATTTCAAAATTTTCTTAACTTTGTAAATGTGAAGTAGAAGAACTAGGTTGTGACAAAATATTTTCTTCACCCCCACTATTTTTCAATTTAAAAGGAAATTTTTCTTCATGAAAAATTTAATCACCAGATTCAAAAATTATTTTGTTTTCAAGATCAAAAAATCTATAGGCTGTACTATTAATTGCATAACCAAGAAAAGCACAGGTAGTAGCTCTAATTCCCAATTTAGGCATTTTAGGGTAAGTAAGCCTTACATAAGCAAGACAACCCCATACTCTCAAATATCCCAAATTTGGCTTATGTCCTTTCCACATCTCAAAAGGTGTGGTGTGTGACTTTTTATGTGGCACCCTATTCAAAACATGACATGCAGTTAAAATTGCTTCACTCCAAAAATGCAAAGGTGCACCAGATTCAATTAACATGGCATTTGTTAACTCAATTAAAGTTCTATTTTTCCTTTCAGGCTGTGTTTGTTTTGGCTTCAAATGGTTTCCGGAAATCATTTTCCGTAAAATAGGCTGTTTGGGTGCGCAAGGGAAATTGGGTCAAACGGAAAATCATTTCCGTTGACCGTAAATAAGCCTTCTGATTACGGAAAACCATTTCTGTTTCTATTTTACCTTCAATTCACTTCTGGAAAGAGAGAAAGAGAGAGAGAAAGAAGGACCAGACGCGCAACAGGGAGAAAGAGAGAGAGAAAGGACTCAGACGCGCACCCAGACCGCCGTCGTTGTCCCCTCCACGCGACGGTGAGAGAGACCGATCGCACCCAGACCGATCGCACCCCACCGAAGACCGATCCACCCAGACCGATCGCACCCCACCGAAGACCGATCCACCCAGACCGATCGCACCCCACCGAGATCGCATCACGCCCTTCGACGTCGCCTGTGAACCCCGAGCTCCAGTCCGACGATCGCAGCACCGCGCCGATCACATCGCGCCGCTCGATCTCGCCTCCACTCGATCTCGTCGTTTCCCATGACCGATCTCTCCCTTTCCATCCATTTTTGATCACTCTCTCGTCCTCGCTCTCTCAGTTGGACCGAATGTGGATTTGATCGAATGGAGTTGTTGTGATTTTTGTTTTTTGAAGTTTATACGTTGAAATTTCTATTATAAAATTTGTTTGGGAACTGAGAAAATGGGTAAGAAAATGTGAGAAAGTGTAGGAAAATAGCATTTTCAGTATGCAACCAAACACATGAAAATATTTTCTAGAAAATTTTTCATAATGCAGCCAAACACTCAGAAAATATTTTCCTTTCCCGAAAATACCATTTCCGGAAAATATCTATTTTCCGGAAAATATTTTACGGCAACCAAACACAGCCTCAGCCACACCATTAGAAGCGGGTGAATATGGTGCAGTAGTTTCATGGATAATTCCCAAAGACTGAACAAATGAGTTGAATGCACTTGATTCATACTCACGGCCTCTATCACTTCTTATTCTTTTTATTTTTCTACCGAATTGATTTTCAACTTCTTTTAAAAAATCTTGAAATTTTTCAAAAGCATCACTTTTATTTTTCAACAAATAAATAGTTGTATATTTTGAGAAATCATCAATAAAAGTGATAATATATCTATTTCCTCCACGAGTTAAAATTCCCTCAAATTCACATAAATCAGAGTGAATTAACTCAAGCAATTCGGTATTTCTTACAACATTTTTATGAGGCCTTTTTGTAATCTTAGCTTGACTACAAGTTTCACATTTTTCAAAATCTTTTGACAGTCTTGGAATTAATCCTAAACTACTCATGATTCCCACATATCTACTATTTACATGACACAAACGAGCATGCCAAAAATTAATAGAAGAAAGCATATAAACTGAACTGGTAGATGCTTTATTATTCTCAATATTCAATTTAAACATTCCATCACAAGCATAACCCTTGCCCACAAATAATCCTTTTTTAGTGATTACATAATTATCAGATTCCATAGTTTGCTTGAAGCCAGCCTTGTTAAGCAAAAAACTTGACATCAAATTCTTCCTCATGGACGGAGTATAAAGAACATCTTTCAATGTTAGCACGCGTCCAGAAGTGAATTTCAATTCAACCTCACCACTCCCAAGAAACTTGGTTTTGCTAGAGTCACCAAGCATAACAGTTTTTTCTTCTTCAAAAGGAGTGTACAACTTGAACCAATTTTTGTCATAGCAGACGTGCCTATTAGCACCAGAATCTGCCCACCACCCTTCAACATATTGCACCATATTAATGTCTGTAATCATAGCCACTAAAGGCTCTTCGGTTACGTTAGCTTGCGGGACAGATTCACGTTTCCGAAATTTGCAAAATCAAGCAATATGCCCACTCTTGCCACAGACAAAACAGGATCTATTAAATTGATCTTGTGAAGGGGGTCCTTGGTTCTTATTGTAATTTTTATTCGGGTTTCCCCTTCCTTGAGGTCTATTATTATTTTTAAAGGCTCTCTTTTTAGGCTTCAATTGACTATTTATAGGAAAATGATTTTTAGGCATATTATTATTGGCTGAAATAAGGTTTACCTTTGTGGTGGAATTACCATTGCTCTCTTGTGTCATGAGTGCATCTTGTCCTCTAGCCTCCTCCTCCACACGGATGCGTGTGATCAAAGTCTCCAAGGATGTCTCCTTTTGTTTGTGTCGCAAAGTCTTTTGGAACTCCCTCCAAGATTGTGGTAGTTTGTCAATTATGCCAGCTACCACCAAATTGTCTCCAATCTTTATGCTTTCGGATCTCAATTCTGCCACAATCATTTGGAAGTCTTGTGCTTGATCCACCACCGATTTTCCATCCACCATTTAGTAACGGAAAAATTTGCTAGCAGCATACTTCTTTGCACCTGCCTTCTCAGTATCATACTTGTTTTGTAAAGCTTTCCAAATTTTCTTAGCAGAATTGTAAGTTGTATCATAATAATCATAGAAATGATCGGCAAGACAATTCAATAGATAAGAGCGACAGTTATACTCATCTTTTATATACTTATCTATTTTTTCTTAATGGAGAATATATTCTTCATCACTCATCTCATCGGTAGGAACTTTTGATGGATTCTTGTCAGTGAGGATGTAAGAGATTTTGAGAAGACTCAAGTAGAAGAGGACCTTTCCTTTCCACCTCTTGAAATGGGTTCCCTTAAAGCGAAAGGGCTTGTTAAGATCTCCAACAGGCTCATTTGGTTTCTCTTGTGTATGCTCCATGTGTTGAATCTTCTTAAAATTGTTGGTGCAAATACAATGATAATGGAAATAATACAAAGAGAAACTGAATAATACTTCTGAATTTTTACTACTTTAAAGAGAGAAATTACACAACACTATTTGGACTGAGGCGCGGCACTCGCTCTCTTTAAGGAGATTCAAGCCATTGGTTGGCTAAACTTTGTAACCGGTGCAGACCTTCTCTGACTTGTCTCCCCCAGGATACAACAGCCCAACAAGTATCGTGTGGCTAGAACAACTTCTGCACAAAGTGTTCAAGCCCAAAGCTCCACCAGAAAGAACACCCTTCTTTGACAAGAATCTCTCTATTTTTTGTGTGTATATTGTATTTGCAGTAACTTGGATTGAGTCTGAATGAGTCTATTTATAGGCTCAATATCTGAGTCAATACATTTTAGCTCATTAATCACCACAATTAAAAAGAATAAAATAGTCTCTCTCCTTTTCAATGTGGGATTAAACATTTTCACTAACTCCTCATTTTCCATATTCACTCTCACATCTTTACATTTATGTTATTACATTTATTCATTTTATTTATTTAATATTAAAATGCTCCAACATGTGGTCTCTCAATCAGTTATGTAAATTTGTTTAAGAGAGAATTAGAGAGTGTCCAACACTCACCTCAAAACCATTTCATGTATCTCATTACTAAATTCTGTATGTTTCTCTCCTTATAACTGATTATTTAGTTGGACTAGCTTTTTGGACCTTTCCAATTGGGCTCTAGTATGTGGCTTGGAGTAGGACCAAAAGGGAACAAATAAGACACTAGCTCCAATAGGCCTTGGGCTTTTCTGTTAACTCTTGACAAGTCTAAAGTTATCATTAATTATATTTAATACCACTATACAAATATAATTGTACTTTAAGCCTTATTAATAAATTATATCCTAAAACTTTATTGTACATGCAACCCCTTCATAAAATATTCGTAGTAATACAAAATCATGAATATAGACTACCACTTTGTAAATTACTACATCTTAATCCTTAAATACCAAATTTAATCTTTGAAGTTATCCATCATATATTTATGAAATCCAATTTCATAAATATATACTTTAGTAACTATTTACTAAAGTAGTTAGGCCTAACATTCTGAATAACAAACTCATTAAACTTATCTCAATGGAATATTTTATATCTCCTTTAAGAGACTATGAATTCCATCTTGAGAATATATGTTACATCAACACTAAATGCGACTGCCCAACATACTGAGGTTTTGATCGTAACTTTATATCTCACTCTTGATATATCAAAGCAACCTACACTTCATGATCAAGTCCATTATTCTCTCAAGATTAAGAGTTCATGTAAATAAAAGTCATGAGATTTATTATTCATTTGACAGTCGTTAGGAAAATAATAAATCTCACAGCGGTCCAGTTCAATATGTTTTAACTCTTAAAACATATCAACTAGAAATCTCCACTTCCATGATCAAGACAAATCATCTTAGTTGATATGTTATAGTCTTTGCAGATGAAATGCCCAATTTTATCATTAACTACGAACTAAAATTCTGAATTTACAAAGAACTTGTGATTTATATCTTCTATGACTTTTCACATAAATCACATACTATGCATCTCATGGACTATATAATAATGTCCAAATATTCATGTTACCATAATTTTAGATAATAATAAAAACAACTTTATTAATCACAACATTAAGTCATACATAATAACATACATAACATCATACAATAGGATTTTAGGACACTAATCCTAACAATACTATCCTTAAATTTATAAACCCAATATCAATTTTTTAAAGTTCCTCTGAATAAATAATAACAAACAAAATATAAACTATAAATTAAGAAAAATTCATTAAAACTATAATCTAATATTTCAAAATGACATGTATAATACAAAAATAACTATTTAAATTCTTATTCTTTATGAAAATCAAAACATCATATTTTCTTAATAAAAATAAATATTTTATTTTATTTCAGCAAATAACCAATTCCAAATAGGAGATATAAATATTGCATTTTATTTTAGCATTTATATTGTTGTGGCGGGAGAGAGATAAAAATAAGGGAATAGATATTAATGATTTGTTTCATGTTTTATCTCAAATATTTTTTGGTAACTATGTTTTATCTCCATTGGTTAAATGATAAGTGAAAAATGGTAAAATTGTCAATTTATAACAAATGTGATTTTTTTATGCTTAGGAATCTAGATACCCACTTGTTTCAAAAGGAATCCACATTCCTAAAAGAATAGGGTTAAGTGGGAATCCAGATACCTCTAGTATCTGATTCTCTTGTGTGATTTGCTACCAAACGTAAGAATCTTTCAATATTTCCAAAAATCTTAAAACATTATCCCATACCAAATGCCACCTAAGTTTCTTAATAACCACATTAAAAAAATTCTTAGAGCCGCCACTTGCCCATGGTATTGGTAGATTTGAAAGTTATTTTTAGTCTTTTCTGTTATTTTATTTTTAAGAGTTTGATGATGCAAAATATCCAAGTAGAAATTTAAAAACAAAAACAATAAACCCAAAAGATAAAAGAAAAAAAAAATAATAAATAAAAAGTAATACTAGATCTACAATATTTTCACAACAAATTATACATGATAAGTTATTATTAGTTTTAATTTAAATTCACAATTTAAATTACTTTTTTACACACATAACAACCAGTAATAATTTGTCACTTAAAAATATTATATAAAAATATTGTGTACTTGTTATTCGGTATTAGGATTAGATAAGTACACAAAGGTAGAAGAGCATAGTAGCATACCACCTCAGGCCTCTAGTTTCAGTTAGTTTGGTGAGCGCCACTTCGCGGTAACCAATGTACCAGAAATTCGCAGAAACAAACGAACCCACAGTATTTACACTTTTACTAGAAGACTAGAAAAGTTCCAGGTTCCGTTTTTTATTTTAATCAGTTACAAAAAAAAAGTCCAACCCCACTGCCAGCTCATCATCCAAATACAACCAATCAAAACACAACCCCAATCCCCAATCGCGTGGCCCCAATCCACAAAACCCTAAATCAACGGCAATTAAACCGCGGGCCCACCAGGCCCAAAACGAAACCCAACCGCACCAGAACAAAACCCTCCTACACTATAAATACTCTTTTTATCATCGTCTTCTTTAGAAAAACTTTCGAAGAAAAGCAGAGCGGCTCTGATAAAAGAGTTCAATTCCAGAGACTCAAAAGATGAACGACAACGACGACGAAAACGACAAGTCGTTTCCGGACCACAAGCTCTGCGGCTATTTATGCACGGTTCTCACGGTTAATTCTCCGCCGTCGGTTGAAACGCTGCGTTTCAAGAAGACTCGCTGCGAAATCTTCGGCGACGGCTTGTACGTCGGGTTCAGGTCCTCGAACGGCGTCGTACTCTCCGTGCTCGATTCGGCGGCGGAACCGGAGCAATGCGAGTCGAAAAGCGGCGTCGGCGGCGTTGCTTCGAGCGGCAAGAAGAGGAAGAAGAGAGTGAGGAAGATAGGCCAAGTCCACGGCAGCATAAGCGTGGTGCACCAGCTTCAGGCGCTTGTTTCTCAGAGGTGCGTGAAGATCGACGCGCGCGTGGTTTGCGTTTTCGTTTCCGAGTCCGAGTCCGAGGCGGCCGAGGCGAGGGCGGTGGTGCTCGTCGACGTGTATCTGCCGATCGCCGTGTTGAGCGGCTGGCAGTTCCCCCGGTCCGGCTCGATCGCCGCCGCGCTTTTTCGGCACTTGAGGTAAGCAATTTTTGGTTAATTTGGTTGGTTTCGTGATGATGATGATTTAGCGAAATTTGATTGTTATATGTGCGTATTGAATTGACCAAATGTCATCGGTTTTTCGAGTAATTAGATTCGAGTTTAGGGTTTATATATATGGTATGGTTTTTTTTTTTGTCCGCATTGTAATTTTGTCTGCATTTAGTTTTGATAAAGTTTCGATAGTTACAATTTTCGAAGGGAGGATTTTCTGCACGCTGACATAGTACGGTAACATTTTCTGCAGCTGTGACTGGGGCGAGAGAGCTTCGATGCTTGCCAGTGGACAGCGTTGTATAGAAGCTCAAGGGGCTGATAAGAGCGTTTGGAATCTTTCTGATTGTCACGTTCTTGGATGCAAGCTGCATTACAATGTCACCGATTCTTCAAAGCGAAGGCTATTTGAACTTCATGAAATTTTTAAGAGCATACCCAGCTTGACGAAGAGGGAACAGCTTGATTCTTCAAGAATAATGCCTGTGGATGGCGTTTATAGATCTGGCATTTGGGACTTATCAGATGACATTTTGATTAATATACTAGCCACGCTTGGTCCAACGGACCTTGTGAAGGCTGCTGCAACGTGTCGGCATCTAAAATCCTTGGCCGCGTCAATCATGCCATGTATGAAACTAAAGCTTTTTTCTCATCAGCAGGCAGCAGTCGAGTGGATGTTGCAGCGCGAGCGCAATGCTGAAATTATGCCACATCCTTTGTACATGGCTTTCTCAGCAGAAGATGGATTTAGTTTCTATGTAAATATTGTTTCCGGTGAAATAGTCACAGGAATGGCTCCTAGTATCAAAGATTTTCGTGGGGGTATGTTCTGTGATGAACCTGGCTTAGGCAAGACCATAACTGCTCTTTCCCTTATTCTGAAGACACAGGGAACATGGGCAGATCCACCAGAAGGGGTGCAAATAACCTGGTGTATGCATAACGGTGACCAGAGATGTGGCTATTATGAGCTTAGTGGTGATAATGTCGCTGGTGGGATCGGAAAAAGGGATGTAGGTCAGAATGCTCGAAGAGGCATGGAGGACTTGACCCACTCCTCGCCTAAAAGAGCCAGGTTAATGGGTTTTGATGATCAGATTGCATTTGATGATTTATTTCCTAGTAGAGGAAATAAATCACCTATATCTGCATCCTCTAGTTCAGCAATGTCTCTGGTTCAATGCTCTAGGGACTTGAGCTTCATCAAGAAAAACCTTTGTTCCGAATATGAAGGAGCAGCCGGTTTTTCTAAAGAAAAGAAGGTTGGGGGAAATTCAAGTAGATGTAAGCGTGCCTCTATTTGTCCAAGACGTTTTTCTCAGGAAAAGCAAGTTGAAGTTTCATATGGAGTATCAAACTGTTGCAAGAGGCCTGGCAAGGCTGTTGCAGATTATCTCGAGTATAATGACACCTGGGTTCAATGTGATGCTTGTCGCAAGTGGCGAAAGCTTATAGAAACTAGGGCTGCTGATGTTACTGCAGTATGGTTTTGTAGTATGAATACTGATCCTTTATATCAGAGCTGTAGTGTTCCTGAAGAATCTTGGGATAATTGCAGCCCAATAAGATATTTACCTGGATTCTACACCAAAGGAACTTCTGCGGGTGAGGAACGAAATGTTTCATTTTTCACCAGTGTGCTTAGGGAGCACTATCCATTGATTAATTCCGAAACAAAGAAAGCCTTAACTTGGTTGGCTAAACTTACTCCAGAGAAACTCTCACACATGGAATCAATTGGCTTACGAAGTCCTTACTTAGGCACTAGTATTATGCCTGTTAGGAATGCCCATGGCTACGATAAGATATTCAGTGCATTTGGTCTCATGAAGAGAGAAGAAAGGGGTGTTTTTAAGTGGTATTATCCACGAGATCTTGACAACTTGGCCTTTGATGTGGCTGCTCTCAGGATTTCTCTCTGTGAGCCACTGGATTCTGTCAGGTTATATTTGTCCAGAGCAACCCTAATTGTTGTTCCATCAAATCTAGTTGAACATTGGAAAACTCAAATCGAAAAGCATGTCAGTCCTGGTCAGTTACGTGTGTATGTTTGGACTGATCATAGAAAGCCTCCTGCTCACAGTCTGGCATGGGATTATGATATTGTCATTACAACCGTTAGTCGTTTAAGTGCAGAGTGGAGCCCCCGAAAGAATAGTGTACTGATGCAAGTGCATTGGCTTAGAGTCATGTTAGATGAGGGACACACCCTTGGCTCAAGTGTTAACTTGACAAACAAATTGCAAATGGCTATTTCATTGGTGGCTTCAAATCGGTGGATATTAACAGGAACTCCAACTCCTAACACTCCCAACAGTCAACTATCACATCTTCAACCATTGCTTAAGTTTCTTCATGAGGAAGCTTTTGGACAGAATCAAATGTCTTGGGAAGCTGGAATTCTTAGGCCATTTGAAGCAGAGATGGAGGAGGGACGGTTACGTTTGTTGCAGTTACTTCAGAAGTGCATGATCAGCGCAAGAAAGATGGATTTGCAAAATATTCCACCCTGCATTAAGAAAGTTATGTTTCTTGATTTTACCGAGGAACATGCAAGAAGTTACAATGAATTAGTAGTTACAGTGCGGCGCAATATACTAATGGCTGACTGGAATGATCCTTCTCATGTTGAGAGTCTACTGAATCCAAAGCAGTGGAAGTCTCGAAGTGCAACTGTCAGAAATGTCAGGCTGTCTTGCTGTGTGGCTGGACATATTAAAGTTACAGAAGCTGGTGAAGATATTCAAGAAACAATGGATGTTTTAGTTGAAAAGGGTCTGGATCATACTGCGGATGAGTATACTTATATAAAAAATTACCTCCTCTATGGTGGGTATTGTGTCAGGTAATATTTGGTATTTGAGGCTTCATGTGGATTTTTTGTTGTCTGTTTTTGAATTTTTTATCACATTTGAATCACTGATTACAAATTTTTCTTTCTATGTTAGATGTAACGAGTGGTGCCGTTTACCTGTCATTACACCATGTAGGCATCTTTTGTGCCTTGATTGTGTTGCTTTGGACAGTGAAAAGTGTACTTATCCTGGATGTGGTAACTTATATGAGATGGAGTCTCCTGTTGTACTAACCCGGCCAGAAAATCCTAACCCAAAGTGGCCTGTGCCCAAAGATCTTATTGAGTTACAACCATCATACAAACAGGCAGGCTTAGCTATAAGAAAAAGTTGAATTTTGTCTAATTTCTATTTCTTTTTTGGTAAACAAAATGTTTATCTATATGTACAATTTTATATTTATACAGGATAACTGGGATCCTGATTGGCAATCAACATCTAGCAGTAAAGTTACTTACCTTGTACAGAGGTTGAAAGCTTTGCTTGAAGCTAACAGAGAGGTTGGTCACTACATGGGAGAAGGCAAAATTGTGAAGTGTGTGGATGAGCTAGTTTATCCCTCTCAGATGAGTGATGCAAGGGTCTTGTCCCTGGATGATTGCTCTAGAGCGAGCAGTGAGACTCAGAAATTTTCCCCAGAAAAAGTTTTAATCTTCTCTCAATTTCTTGAGCACATACATGTCATTGAACAACAGGTAGTTGTTGTATAACATAGGCTGAGCATGGCTCTGTGTGGTTCTACACATACAATTAATGGTTGAATGTTGATGTGTTCCATTTCTGTGGCAGTTAACTATTGCAGGTATCAAATTTGCTGGGATGTATAGCCCAATGCATTCTAGCAACAAGGTATATCCTTTTCTTGCCCCATATTGTCTAAATTTATTACATGTTCTTGTATTGACGCAGTTTTACTGGTTCAGATGAAGTCACTGGCCACCTTCCAGAATGATGAAAGTTGTATGGCACTTTTGATGGATGGAAGTGCTGCATTGGGGCTCGATTTGAGCTTTGTAACGCATGTATTCCTAATGGAACCAATTTGGGACAAAAGGTAATACCTTATTTTGGTACTGTATGGAGATTTAGGGGAAAAAATCATTTTGATTTCCAAGGCTTCAGAAAGATCATCCTATTCCAGATTCTTTTTATTTTAAAAGTACGATTTTATTAATTATTTAAATAATAAAGTGAAGCGTGGTTTTTATTCTGCCAATCTTCTGGTGAAAAGTTAAACTGTATGTGCAATGGAAACATTATTATTTCCAAGTTATCCAACCATGACCACCATATCAGCTTATGCTTGAATCATTACACCTCTGCCACCACGTTGACAGCACCATTACTTTCTATCGTTGCTGCATGCATGTGCGATGAAGCCCATTGTGTCATTCTTACTAGATGAATACTGATACTACCATTATAGCTGCCATGCTACTGCAACCACCACTCCAACTGATGCTGAAACCAATTCTGTTGGAGCTATTGCTGCAACCTTGGCCATAAATTCCTTGGTTTTGCTATAACATCAGAACATTGTTGCCACCATTTAGTTAAAAGCACGACCTCCTAGGATCTTCAGTTAAAATGCTTCCTAATGTTTTGCTTCAAATCTCTTATAACCTGAAATGTGTTGTATTATTTAGTAAGAAAAGATTAGTTATGGTGCCATTATAATCAATTTTGCTATTAGCATATTATAGGTAATTCACTCTGATTAAATGAGTTACATATACTCCACAATGAATTCCAAACTACCTAAGATGCCACTCTTTTTTGTCAAAATTTTGCTAACCTTTTCACTTGTAAAATTATAAATATATTTGCTGACCTTATCAGGTTCAATATTTAAACTTATGTTTGGTTCACAATTATGCTTTAAAAAATTATCCATGTTATTAACTTTGTACATTATCTAGCGTCCTTTTGAACATAATGATCTATCTGTCTCTCTTTTCCAAAGATAATGACTTGTTCTATTGGTTTAGTATGGAGGAACAAGTTATAAGTCGTGCTCATCGGATGGGTGCTACTCGGCCTATTCATGTGGAAACTTTAGCAATGCGTGGTACAATTGAAGAGCAAATGGTGCACTTCTTACAGGTAAACCAATCTTTGACTGTAAGTTGACTGTCAAGAGTATCTGTGCGTCAGTCATGATATGTAGATCTTAAATGGGCAGTGTTTTGTTGCACCTGTGTGCCCATACAGACATAAGTGCAACATGTTTTTCCCATATTAAATAATCCAGTTCCATGACAAACATATTCTTCTCTTCCATATGCATTATTAGACACTCCTCATGTCATAATCGTGCCAATTTGACCTTTACCTGGCAAAAAAAAGGTTATGCTCTGTTTAGTAAGAGGAAGAGTCAAGTCAAAGATCAAGCAAAGCAGTCGCAGTCACAGATGACCCAGATTTTTTTATTTGAAATTGGTCTCTTTCATCATTGGGCGTTTCTGTTGTTTCTGGCAAATCTGATTTCACTTGTCCTTTTCTATATGTTGGAAGCTTATACGTTTCTATAGGTTAAAGATCAGTTTTGTTTGCTTTATGATGATTTACATCTTTATTCCACATGGATCTGTGATTTAATTTTTTTTAGACATAACTGCCAATGAGCTACAGCCTACAGCTCAACTGGCACTTCCTTCTCCTATAATAACAGGATGGAGGGTGAGGTCGGGGGTGTTCTATCACTTCTAGATCCACTAAGTTTGTGTGTAGCTTACCTAATACCTTGGTCTTCTGTTTATTTTATCCTTTATTCTTTTTCCTTACCTCCAAAATATCCATTGTGGTCCTTCAGGATGCTGATGACCGTAGAAGATTCTTGAAGGAAGAGTACAGAAAACCTGATCGTGAAGGGCCAAGAACTCATCGTACATTACATGATTTTGCTGAGAGCAATTATCTCTCTCATCTTGGTTTTGTGCGCAATAATCCTAAGACTTAAAGGTTCATGAAACATTTTTTACCATTGTAACTGTACTGACTTATCTGTTTATTCTGTGCAGAGATGGCTCAAAATATTCTAGGACATACTAATGAAATCATTCATTCTTTGCACAATTATTTCAAATTATAAGCTAATACAAGAAATTGTTAAGTAATTCCCCCACCCCCCCCCCCCCCCCCCCTTTTTTTTTTAAATTAAAGTGCAGTTGCTTTCTAATTTTAAACCCCAGTTTCTTTAAAACTGCTTGCTTTGGTGCCCTAATGCTAAGATCTTCGTGAGTTTATAGCATCGCCATCATGTACATAGCCCAACTTTCCCTTTTATTGTTATATACTAGATCTAAGGGCTAACCTATTGAAATAAAGAATAAAGTATTTTGGCATCGTGAAGTATTGAGGAGAACCAGGGCGCATGAATTAGAGCCATTTGTGAAGCTCAAAGCTTAAGCCATTTAAGAACAACTTATTTAGCTGAAACTAAAAACTTTTTGTCGAAAGTACTATAAATAAAGCTAAAAATTAGTCGAATAGTAGCAAAAATAAGCTAAATAATAATTAAAAAAATTATCTTTTTTCAGCCAATGTCAAACGCAACCTTAGATTCTCTTTCGATTTTAGGCTCTGTGAAGGCCTGTCTGTAGTAGGAATCCTAATACAACTATGATCCAAGCACGAGCATCTCTAATTGGTTGGCCATATTTTGCAGTTTGTTTTGACAGATTGTTTAAGTGACAAATAAAATGTCTTTAGGCAAATTAATATGTACCATGTCGGAGGGTGTATCAGTTCTCTCTTGTATGAAACAATATAGGTATTGATCTATTTTAAAAATTTTATATATTTTCTCAAACTTATTATACATATACTTTACTATGAGTTTAAATTCTGGAATGCTTGCTCCTGTGAAATTAGTTTTTTTCACTATTAATTTGGGTTAAACTCATGGGCGGTGCAATGTATAATTCAGGGTTCAAATGAACCCCCTAAGCTGGCAATTTTTTCTAATGTGTGTGTGTGTAATTTTTTTTTTTATTTGACCCTCCTCAAATAAAATTTTGAACACTCTGACCATAATTTTTTTTAAATCTACTTGAAATAAGCTTTAAATAAGTTCCTCTTAAAAACATTTTGGTCTTTTAAAACACACAAAATATATATATATATATATATATATATATATCCCAACAACAAACCAATTTTATCTAAAATCTGGGGGAAATATTAAGCCTAACAACAAACGTAAATTTCTTTTACATCTTAAATCATTAAAAAAAAAAAAAAAAAAAAAAAAAAAAACCCATTTAGATCTATAACAAATTTGAAATAAACTAATGGAAAATTCATAGTTTACATTGTACTATCAATGTAAGATTTACATCGTTTCTGTGGGGGGTAAAAGCCCAACCTTATGTATTGGGCCTAGGGTCCTATTTGAGGATTATTGTGCGTCCGAAGAGAAGAAAGTGGTTGAGAAGGAGTCCATGTGGAAGAAATATACCTGGAAATGAATGAGGAGTATAGTCTGAAGAGATCAGCAATGGTCCGAAGAGGTCATTCTCCTCGGATACAAAGAGTCTTGGTCAAACAGATATTTGAGAGGTTCAAGTAATCTTTCTAACGATTTCAATGATAAGGATAGGCTTCAGGCACGCATGGGAATGATAGGAACGGAAAAATATCTAGAAGACAAGCTGCAACCACCACATTAAACGTACTACAGCTGCTTTTCTGACCGCATTAATGTGGAGAAGACCCCTGAACAGTACAATCTCAGATACCACCACTCACAGAGAACTAAAGAAAATACCTGACGAGACATATACTCAAGTGAATGCTTGGATGAAGAATAAGTAGACGATGAAGATGATGGAAAAGGGTGCTATATAAAGAGAAGAAGCCTCTGATAATGGGGGATCGGAAAAAAGGGAAAAAGAGGAAGAGAACAATTTTACTGTAACTCTAAGAACTGTATTTACCTTTCATTCAATAATACACCTCTTCGGATATCAATTTGATTAGCTTTCAAGTGTGTTTTTACATTATTCTCACCCTTTAATACCATAGTTAACTATTGTTTAATTCACAATCAGCCCAGCACTTTCACCCACTCTCTACAAATTCATTGTTTTTTATTCATTGGGCTCATAATCCAAACCTTTTGGGCTTGGGCTACAAAAACTGACCCTACAATTTCTAAACAAATGTGTACAGTATTGTATTTTTTTTGCAAATGTGTACAGTATAATTATCTACAATTTAAATCTTACATTGATTCTAGACAAATGTATACAATATAATTGTCTATAATGTAAATTTTACATTGATAGTACAATGTAAATATATAATTGTCCTAAATTAATAGATAAAAATATTTTAAATAGTAATAATTAAAATTCAATTAACAATAATAATTAATATGTTCATTGTATTAAGAAAAAATATGTCAAATGAACCTATAGTTTACTTTTTTATTATTATTCTATTGCTAGTATGTACTATAGACAAATTTGTAATAAGGAAATTATGTAAATCATAAGATTCATCTCTTACCCAAGATGTATCTTCTTACTGACCTCATTAGAAAAAAATCTTAGAGCTGCCACTAATTAAACTTTTGGTTTATTTATTTGAAAATATATCAATGGGAATAAGGTCTTCTAATTTGAATCCAACACTTTAATGGCATAAAAGGGTTGAATGAAAAAAATGCATAAATGTATGGATGGAGTCAGGACTTGGAGTTTAGGAGGGGCAGCTTTGCTGCTAGCTGCGTGTAGTAGCTCTGGCTTTTGGCTCTGTAGCTTAACCACTAAGAGTTTTATTTATTTATTTATTTATTGTGTGTTTTTTATGTGTGTCTTGCTTCTAGGTAAGAACAAAATTATTTCATTTAAATTTTTTTAAAAGATTGGACTATTTGTTTTGGGTAAAATTGGTTGATTAAGTTTAATTGTTTTTAGCTTTACTATTGGTAATTTTGTTGTTGGGCTAATTTTTTTGGACTTGTATATTTTGTTTCAAATTTTAAATCAAGTGTTATGGCCTTTAAAAGGAGAAAAATGCTAGAGTTACAACATTTTTTTACAAATTACAAATGTGGTGAGTGATTATTTGTAAATTAAAAAGTGATATAAGTGATAGGCCTAAATGCGAACCAATTAGATTTTACTAACTCAGTAGTTTATAAAAATGTTGAAGAAAATTTTGTGACTATAACATTACTCGTAAAAGAATCAATGTTAATTTTGTGACAATGATATTATTCATAAAAAAATCAATGATATTGTTAAGAAGCGTAGAGTGTAATTTTATAGAACAAAATTGCTAAAATTGGTACCTATATAATACTAATATTTTTTATAAAAATTAAAAAAAAAAAAATTTTAGGGGGGCATTGCCCCCAAGGTCCAACCATACCTTTGTCCCTGCATAAATGGACGAAGAAAGACAAGGGATTGTGATGCAATTTAGATGTGGTGTCTTCTAAATCTAAACAGAAATTTATATGGAAAAAAAAAAGTGAAATAAATGTTGGTCATCATTTTTTTGGGCACTTTAAATGATTTCTTACAGGCCGACCCAATTAAATCTGTTGAGTATGAGTAATGCTACAAGTACAAATTATTTTACAATATTTTTTTTAAAATATTAATGTGGCTAACCTCTTATTAGTTTTCATCTAGACCTACTATTAATATCACTTTTTCATTTAACAATTATCACTCGTTGTATCAGCAGTTTATAAATTTTTTTGTAAAAAAATTTGTATCTTTAACATTATTCGTTAAGTAATCATAGAAGACCCAAAATTTTAGGACTAAGATTTGCTTTTGTTGTTGTTAACGGATTCCTTATTGTATCCAATTGAAATGATATTCTCATAATTCATAATATAAATACATAAGGATGAAAATGTATTTAGGCAAGATCTCCAAAATATGGTCGCAATTCTAGGACAAAAGGGGCTTTTGCCATTTTCAGGAAAATTAAATAGGAAAATGCCCCCCTTCTCAAACTAATTAGGGAAATACCCCTCTTTTGAAAATCGAGTTTCTAAAAATCGATTTAGGCCCTATAGCGGCGTTTTTAGGGAGCCTATAGTGACGTTTTAAAAACCTACAGTGACGTTTTTTAACTCGACTTCAATAAAATCGAGTTATAGGCAATGAAATCAACCTATAGTGACATTTTTTTACCTATAACTCGATTTCTTTAAAGTCGAGTTAAAAAACGTCACTATAGGTCCTTAAAACGTCACTATAGGCTCCCTAAAAACGCCGCTATAGAGCTTTAGAAAATTTTTTTTTTTTCTAACTCGATTTTTAGAAACTCGATTTTCAAAAGTGGGGCATTTCCCTATTTAGTTTGAGAATGAGGGCATTTTCCTATTTAATTTGCCCAAAAAGGGCAGAAGCCCCTTTTGTCCCGCAATTCTATAGTTTCTTGGATGGATTATGGTACACATTTTTTTTCTTTTGTATGAACTATGCCTAACAGTCCTCTCAAAAAAAAAAAAAAAAAACCTATGCCTAACAAATTTAAACCGTTCTCAAGATTAGGACCTTTAGGGAAGTACTGTAAGATTTTTTTTTTTTTATTTGTTTGGATGATGGTACGGTAAGATTAGACAATGATGAAAAATTAAAAAGTTATTAACTTTTTTTACAGTTTTTTCAATTCTCCATAAAATATTTTTAAAAATGAATGATTAATGTATGCCTTAAGGGCATTCATTAACCGAACCCATAATAATAATAATAATAATAATAATAAAGCAATGCTCCATATACACACACACACACACACACACACACAACAACAACAAAAAAAAATTTCACAACATTTTTCTCAATAATTAAGTTGACAAGTTTTTTACTAGTTCTCATTTGAACTTATTACTAACATCAATTTTTAATCTATTACTAACAATCTGGCACATCAACGAGTGAAAAGTTTTGCCTATTTTTTTGTGTCTATAACTTTCTCTAAAAATACATGTAACGCATAATTATTCTCCGTTTATATACATCCCATATAGGATAATTATAAAAAAAAAACTGTATGAAACTTTCGGCAACTTTAGCGACTAATCTAGATATAAAACTTTTATTCAGTGTATCACCTTTGAATAAATCATTATTTATATCATAATTTTTGCATGCCAATGATTCCCCCCCACCCCCAAAAAAATAAAAAATAAAAGGAGAGAGAGAGCGTCAAAGTATAAGAGAAAATATGTAATTATAGTTATGCAATTCTTTTACCCATTCAAATTATTTTAATAACAAAAGGAGAATATTACACCAAATTTAAAATAAAATAAAATAAAATAAAAAGAAGAAGAAAAAAAAGAGAGAGAAAATGTATAACAAATACTCTATCAAATCAATTATTTGATTTGTTTCCCTTGAATAATTGGATCTTATTGGAATTACGACAACTTTGAATCAAGAGATTTATTTTCATGTCTTTTATTGTGAGGTTGGTACACTCTTAGGGTTGCAGTTAATGCAATGGAATGTCATTTTGGCTCTTCAAGCCATTGGTGAAGACTTTAGGCTTTAGCTAAGTCTTGTCCTGGAGGGTGACAAATACATATGCCTTCTTTGCATTGACACGTACATTTCTGGGTGATCACTGCAATCTTGAACCTTCTTGCATGGAAAACTTACATTCCTTGCTTCAACATCTAACTTAAAACCTGCATTTATTATATTTGTTAATAATCACATTGTCTCAAATTCTATACAAATATAACACATCATTTAAATTACAAAATGGAGGCATGCTAGCTGTTGAGATTTGATAGGGTTACCTATTTTTATATAAAAATATGTGGCTTAGTAAAATTTAAAACAATACAATTAAATATAAATGTCTTATCTGAACGATAGCCAAGTGAAAAGTCTAAACTCTTAAGTTTGAAATTTTTAATTATGTAAAAATAAAGTTCTTTTTTTATTCCAAATAATATGTTTTTCTTTTTTCAAATATGCATTTTTACGTCGCAAAATTAACTAAAGATTGAAAGTGGTCTATATTATGTTTTACAGATTAATTAAAACGTAGGTTTCAATTGTCAAATAATCCTACTACAATTTATGGAGATACAAACAAATCATAGTTTATCCCCCCGTTATATATTTTATGATCTGTGGCCCTTTAAACAAGCTTGATGAATGATGATTTTAATTAATTTTTCTAAAATGAATAAAGATAAAATTATATATATATATATATATATATATAGACACACACAAAAATAATATAATCTAATGGTAAATTTGTCAAAATTTACATCTAATTAAAAAATATTGAGTGATGTAACATTACTTAAAGTTACACCAAGTGTAACCAACCCTCTATATATAAACACATAGTAATACTTAAAAAAAAAAAAAAAAAAAGATTAAGTAAAATGAGAAGGAAGAGATTTTTACAAGAGCTAAGAACCAAGAGTGCAATTAAGAAAGCCAACTTGAAGGAATATTTCTCCATCTCTTTTGTCTTTGTGTATATTGTTGGACAAAATTGCTTTTTGCCCCTTTCAAAAAAAAATTTCAACATTTTGTCCTCTTTCTTAAACTAATTAGGGAAATGCCCCTTTTTTGAAAATCGAGTTTCTGAAAATCGATTTAGGCTCTATAGCGGCGTTTTTAAGGACCCTATAGTAACATTTTAAGGACCTATAGTGACGTTTTGTAACTCGATTTTCATAAAGTCGAGTTATAGGTAAAAAAAAAGGAAAAAAATTGCATGTAACTCAACTTTATGAAAATCAAGTTACAAAACGTCACTATAGGTCCTTAAAATGTCATTATAGGGTCCTTAAAAACGCCGCTATAAGGCCTAAATCGATTTTCAGAAACTCAATTTTCAAAAGATGGGTATTTCCCTAATTAGTTTGAGAAAGATGGCAAAATGCTGGATGTTTTTTTTGAAAGGGGCAAAAAGCAATTTTCTCCGTATATTGTTGCTACGTTTGTTTTATGTTTCTTACTTTTGCACTTTTACTGCTTGAGCTTTTCCATATATATTAGCTTGAAATCTTGGTATTTACTAATCCAAACCTGCGATAAATTTTGGCCGAAAGCTTCACCTATATATATGTATGTGTGTGTAGAAGAGCTAAAGGTGTGAAAGTAAGCAACATAAAACAAACGTAGCAACAATATACACAAAAACAAAAAGACATGGAGAAATATTCCTGCAAGCTGGCTTTCTTAATTGCACTCTTGGTTCTTGGCTCCTGTAAGAATATCATCCTACTCGTTTTACTTTATTTTATTTTCTTAGAGTATTACCATGTGCTTTTATATATGTCTATATCCAAACTATGACTAGACATTGTCTCTTTAAGATTGAGATAACCTTATTGTTCTTACTAATATATGTTAAATTGTAGGCATAATTTAGTCTGTTCAATAGGTTTGCTATCTTTAATATGAATATATGATAGAGATTTAAGCATATGTAAAATGCATATTTGAAAGAAGAAAAAAAGGGACAATATTTGGGATTAAAAAAAAAATAACATTATTTTTTCATAATAAAAAATTTCAAACTTAATAGTTAGACTTTTCACTTAGTTGTAGTTCACATAAGAGATTCATATTTCATTAATTGCTTTGTTTTAAATTTTCCCAAGTCACATTGTTTAAATAAAAATAGATAATCCTATCAATCTTAACAGCATGCCTCCATTTTATAATTTTAATGAGGTGTTATACTTGCATAGAATTTGAGAAAAAGTAATCATTAACAAATAATTGGTTCCAATTAATTCAACTAATAAAGTCACTGATAATTAAATAAGGGATCTAGGGTTCAATCTCTACCTACACCAAAAATCAATTGGTGTCTTGGTCTGATGATAAAGAGCATCATTAGGAGCGAATGTCATAGGTTGAAATTCTCTAAAAAAAAAAAATTATCAACAAATATAATAAATGCAGGTTTCAAGTTAGATGTTGAAGGAAGGAATGTAAGTTTTCCATGCAAGAAGGTTCAAGATTGTAGTGATCATCCAGAAACGTGCCAGTGCAAAGAAGGCATATGTATTTGTCACCCCCCAGGACAGGACTGAGCTAGAGTCTTCACCAGTGGCTTGAAGAGCCAAAATGAAATTCCATTGCATTAACTGCAACCCATAAAATGTCATCAACTACACAATAAAAGAAGCCAGCACGTTTGCTTCTACTGATACAAGCAATAAATTTAGTTCCATACAAGTAGTATTTGAAGGAATGTGTAAGTAGGGTACTTTTGAGAAATTATACAATGAGTAAAAGGAGCCACCGTTGTTTGAGTTTATTACTTTATTTGCATTGGCTCATGTTATCGTTATGATCGGTAACGAGAGAATTAACTGCAATAGCTAAATGATGATAAGCAATATCAATCAGCCTTCTATTTATTTTTGTTACGAATTGTTTAAGTGGTCTTTTACCTTGGAAAATCATATACACTTACCTCATGGGTAATTAGCCGTGCCTGGTGGCTGGTGCCCTAGTTCTTAGGCAAGTTGGCTTTTTTTTTTCCCTTCATTGTTTGTTATTATTTCGTATGACTAGAACGTTGTGATTCTATAGCCTATAGTGGTATCTAGTTTCTAACTTTGACTTTAAACTTTAGTCAAGCTTGAATAGAAGGCAAGTATAGTTGGTGCAACTCCAAGGAAACCTAAAAAATGTGCAAGCACTACATTTTTTTTATTTTTTGCCAAATAAAAACTTTATTTATGAACACCATAATACAAATAAAGGGAGGGCTTGGAACCATCTCTCTCCAGTCTCCACAACCTGAATAACTAGGAAATGAATAGTAGAGATGGAAACTGACCCTACCCAATTCACAAAAGCAGTCTATTGGGCTAAAAGATGAGCTGAAACATTGCCCTATCTTTATATAAAAGAAAAGGAGAAAGCATCAAAACACTTCACCTACCTGAGAAATAGAGGATTATCCAGTTCACATAATTCACTGGACAATACATAACTTATAGGAGTTAGGGTTACATATGCATGGGGCCAAAATAGTCAAGATCAGGATCCTTTATAGGATCGCTGAGAGAGTTTCATGGATCGGATTGTTAGACATGACAGAGATTTGTAAGATTTTATTTTCTGTATTAAAAAAATCATCAATAATAATATATAATAATATATGTTAAAGAATCAAAGAAAAAAAATAATTGTGACACATTACTTATAAAAGGTACTGATGACTACTTACTCACCAATATATGAATAAATGACACTTCAAATTCCAAACTTAAGTTTCTGTGATCAGGATTTTGACAATCATGTTTAGGGCTTTACAATAACAATTGGGCCTCTTGAGCCATTAGATAATTAAAATAAACCCAACATCTTTAACAAAATTGTTCATTCTTAGCAACCAAAATTGCTCATTTTCATAAATATAAATAAATAAATAAATAGAAGATACTCCGAGCCTAGATGTCCTGTTGTATCTATATTATAGCTGGCTTGCTTTATAATCCGCATTCGGTTTAGCTGCTTTTACCCCCAAACAATTGGAATTAAGAGAAACATGGAAGATGCATTGACATTACAAATTTACAAGAAAGTTTTGAATATAACACCAGTAACCTACTTACAAAGAATTTACATGACTAACAACTTCACAACTTGCCACAGAAAACAGAGAGAAAAGGAGGGATGCATTTACGGAGGGGAAAAGAAAAAAAGAATTTGACTTTGAGGGAAGAAGAAATACAACCCTCCCTGCTGTGAAAACAAAATTGGGGGTATTCGGCTCTTTTTTCCGACAAGCTTAAAAGCTGAATTAAAAAGGGGAAGAAAAAAAAAATCCTTCAATTTTGAAGCTTGGAATGTGGAAACTGCCAACTCATTTACATCTTGAATCTTGTAGGTCAATGAGCTAAACCTTCCCTTCCCATGCCAACACTTGCTTTGTCAACCATCGGAATATTGTACTGCTGATATACTCTAGCCCTGTTTAATGCCCACCACTGTTCTGCTTCTTTCTCACTAAACCGCTTCCGACTGCAGTTAGAGGAAAAAAGGCACTAAAGGTAAATAATCGTTGATGATAACCACTTTCATTACTTACAAGAAATATCATACTCACAAATCTTTCCAGCAATGATAATGAGAAATTTGGCTCATGAGACCAGGACCCAACATAAAGTAACCAAATTGAAAAACAGTAAATATTTGCAATGAGATTTAACTTGAGTCATCCATTAGAAAACGGCTTTAACTCTGATTCTTTGTATAGGAAAAAAGCTTTAGAAAGTGGAGAAAGTTTGGAAAGCTTGATTAAAGCCGAAGCACATCCAACGCCATCTTTCTATATGTAAAGTAATTTTCAGGCCCTTCCTATTGTGGATCGAAAAATTTTCATGTATGTCCGTCCTATACAGCATCCCTCTCACAGACATGTGGGTCCCACACGACCTGTGGATCATACAACATTCACAAACTACACGTTCAGTGTCAAATGGATGCCTAAATTTAATACTGCTACTCTTTTACATGATTTTAAAATTGAGGGTGAATGTGAAAGCTGTGATGCCCCAAACTGATATTAAATTAGTTGAGTGTGTGTTATGTGGGTGTGTGCTAAGCCCCATAAAAGAAGAAAAAGAAGAAAGAAGAAAGAGGAATACTTAAGATCTAAAATTAAGAACACCAATAAAGTTGCAAAAAGACATTGAAGATCCATAAAGAAGGGTGAGTCAAGATCTAACAGGACAAAACTTGGAGCAAATTCTACGTGACTTCACCCAAAGACTTCTCCGCACCATCAAAAGCCCTCTGTTTCTTCCCAACCAAATGCAGCAGTACATAAGGCATGTCAAGCAGCTCTTGGGCTTGACTGTGAATAATCACAGAAAGCATAATAAAGTTATAGCTGATAGGTATTGTATGAGTGAAGGAAGGTAGTGGTGAGGTTGTAATGGCATGATTTGTTGTTTCATTATGTCTCATGTGGTGCATCTAGTGAGATTGTGGAAAAAGAAAACTTGTGACCTCCAAAGGCACCTCCGAAGGCCTCAAGTCATTGTCAAGTTGCAGCTTCTTGCTCTGAGACCACTATAGCAGTGACTGTGGCGTAAAGTTGTTTTCCTTTGCCTTTGTTTCTTTTCTTTTTTTGTATAAGTAACAAAAATTTTATTAAAAAAATAAAAAGAAAGTACACCGGGGGTGTACTCAGGGTGAAGTACAATCAAACTCTCAAACTACAATGCTGTAGTTTTTGGATTTGTTTCACTTTAGAAATCAGTCTTGTGATCTTTTACTTTGCTGTTGTTCTTGTATACCCGAATCATAACCCTTATGCTTTATCATTAAATTGGCATGAATGTTTTCAGGATTGAACCAAATCCAGATGAGGGGAAAACGTCTGTCTAGTTTTGAGTACATGAAACATCTTAGGGAAAAAGAAACTAGGTCACATTTGGTTATGACATACCTGAAGCGGACACGCTTAAGATCTTTGGCACCTCCAGGTAACGAAACAAGGGTGATATAAACACCTGGCTCATCTTGCTCAACCCATTCATCCCCATTTGTGGGTTCACCTTTTGCTGTTCTGGTCTTACTCCTAGCAGTTGCTTCTGGGTGCAGCACTTCAGAGTGACTTGAGGTGTGGTTACTAATTGTGCTTGACCCATTAGAAATCACCAGGCTGCTTGACCCTTTTGAATCCAGTTCATGGCAGGTCATGTGACCATTTAGCATGTCGGTGACTGCAGTAGAAACATCCTGAGTAATAGGGGGGCTGGAAGAACCAAAGGAAGGTGAATTGATATTTCTTGCAGCACCAACAGGTAACCTTTCAGCCATTTCTTTCATCTATCATAGATAAAAGAACATAAATTAAGATGAGTTCTGATATATGCAATATATTTAATCCCATGGGAAGTGACAACAACAGTGATATTCAAATTTAAAAAGCATAAGGCATTATAGCAGCAATTCAAACCTGCCCAACTATCATCCTGACTGTTCCACCGTATTTTCTATTCTTTTTAATCAAACTTAGTACAACTCAAATACAAAAATGAGAGACAATTTTGTGTGCTTGATCTGGAAACCAAGACCCCTTTTCCTCCATGATGTTCATCTCATGTGATAAAAGTATATATGCCCAAGGCATTGTTCAAAAAGGTGATGGCACTAGCGAAAGCCAGATGTCAGATGCTTTAGGTGTAAGCACTATGACTTCAGAATTAAATTACACAGAACCCCCATCCATAGATACAAAAGCTTCATCTAGAAAACAGATGCCTGATCAAGTCAGCATATATATCCTCACCCCACAGTATAACTTTCAGTTAGATTGAAATGGCCTTAGATGGGGAAATGAGAGAATACATTTTTGTATATGATATGAATAGGAAATAATCACATAGGACTCATACCTTGAAGGTGGTCAAAGTTTATATTTAACACCAATTTCAAATGCTTGACTAAGCTTGCCTGTTGAGCAAAATGAGCAAAGCCTTAGCCCACCTCCCAGGCTCAATTAGTGATTAACAAGCAAAGCTCAGGCATCAAGGTGCTTGCAAAATGGCTCAGCAAGATGATCTTCATTTCCACAGGTAAACATGATCATTTATAGAATTCCTTCTTAATTAATTTATTTCTTACCACCATGGGATTTAAGCATTACATTCATGAAGGAGTCTCTTGTCCCACATTGCAAATTAGGGGGAGATGGCCAGATGGGTGAGCTTGTATGCAATAAATACTGCCTCACTCTCCTTCCTTTAAACACTTGAAGCATGCTTGTCCCACATAGGAAAAAAAGATAGGCTACTGCAACTGTTGATATAAAGCCCAAACCTCTTTGACTTTATACACTTAAGGAGTGGGTCTGTTTTGTTTGTGTGCCCCCTTCTGACTAAGACCAGTATTTACCAAAGAACAGCAGGGAAAAAAAAGCACCGTTATCGGTTTGAGCCTTTGAGATGGGCCATGAGCTTGCAAAAATGGCAGGCCAAAGGGTGTTGTCTTTGAGGCTCGTCAAGACATCATCTTCACAAGCTTACAGCAACCCAAGCTCCAACTTATGTTTAGGGTTTGGCTTCTGCAAAAAAAGCACCGGCGGTGACACAGGACTGACACATGTCAGCCTTGTGTCCTGTCCTATGCTCCTATGCACAAGACGGAAGCCTCACCCCATGTTTAGGCTCTCAAGTGCTCAACTTGAGCTTGAGTTCATGTCTACAAGCTTAACTCAAGCTTGAGCTCATGGTTTGATGTTTGGCTCTAGTGAAAGCAGACTAAAGCTTAACTCGGCTCAGTCACCTACACCCTACTTCTTCCATAGAATCATTTAACCATGACATGTAGCAAAATATTGATCAGAACATGGACGGGAGTTAAAACCTAAGGGAATTTGATATCCAAGAATATCATCATTGTGACATTGACAGATTCACCCAAGAAGTACACAATATAATACGTAATAGGAATTCAAAAGAGCTTTTCAGAAAACAAAGTCATCTTTTTTTTAGAAGATTTACTTCTTCAATACCTAATAACAAGCCCATCAAACCCGTATCAACCTTAAAGATTGCTTATATTAAAAATAATAGTCCAAAATTTTCTCCTTTCTATTTACATATTTAGGTACAACCTACAATTAAAAAATGATGTGCCTATAGAGTATCTGAGAAGATAACAGGATTAAACATGTCAAGCCCTTACTATTGTGAGCCATAATTTTTTTGTTTTTTTTTGTTTTTTTTTTTTTTTTTTTTTGATTAGTATTGTGATCCATAAAATAAGGGTTTACTGATCCTACTTTCCAAATTCACCAAATTGACTGCACTGTACACATGTCAGCTTTCTTGAATCAATGACTCCCATTAAATAACAGCATACATCCTCCTAATTTTTCAAGCTAAATTTTATCTACAATAAAAACACATTTAATATATTCTGGATAAAGAGTTTAGACATGAACATTGAACTTACTTGAGCAGTGAGTGACTTAATTACTTCCTTTGCAGCTTTGCATTTTGAACTCTCTTCTCCTGCTACTTCAATGGCCTCCTTAAGCTGTTTGGTTGTTCTCTCCAGCTCAATTTCTTGAAGTTGCGCATTGCGGGTAAGATCATCAACCTACATCATGCAGTCAATTAGCAATAGTGCACAAAAGTACTATTCTGTACAAAGAACTTTCACAAAGATGTCAATACATGTGTTTTAGAAAACCACAGATTGACAAAAACTTGCAAGCCCAAAGTTTTCATTATACAAATGTGTTGTTTACAACAAGTAAGCAAGCAAAGAAAACATAATGCAGACAGACAAGCAAAAGTACCCATCCACCCACAAAAACAAAAAACCAAAAAAAAAACCACCCAATGGTGATAGTAATATCTGGTCATAGTACCTTAAAAAATACTATAGGCAATTCTTCCTTTTTTTTTTAATAACGTTGGGAACTTTCCAAAGAAGAGCCCTTCAGACTCACCTCTATCCAATAAAACCTACGGGTAATTCTTCAAATATTTATTATAGGACTAATGCATGATGCTGATTATTACAACCCCCTTTTTTCCTTCTAGTTCTTTTTTCTTTTATGTGGCCTTATTACACAGTAGCCTAGCTTTCACATATTTGCACCTATTATATTGATATCCAATTGGATATAAAAGGGCAGAAATAATACAATAAATTTCAATTAGCTTATAAAGACCATTTTATTTTTAATCCCAAATCTTACACTGGCAAATCAACATCTTTCATATTAGCTATCATACTAGGCAGTGTTCAAGCTGACAAGTCAACAGGTCACCTTTTAAATGGTACCCCAAATGATTGGACAGTGACTTTGAGCATGACACTGCCAGTACTGACTAGAGAGTTATGTACTTAATGGTACGGAATATGACAAATGTCAAAACCATATATTTTATGTGCTTAATTTGAACATGTGCTTATTCAAGTAGAATGAATACGGAAGGATTCACTAAAAACAAAAGATCACATTCTCATCAGTCATTGGTACTTAATAATGAATAAATTGCAGGAACCAAGGATCTATAATTGAGATCCTTCAAGTTTCACCAGTTGCAATTCTCTTAGATATTTTACACCTATCATGTATACCAAAAAAAAGTAATTTAATACTTCTCTTATGATTTAAGTAATCTGCTTCTCTAAGCTCAGGGTGTTAGAGATCATATTTTTAAGCTTAAATTGCATTTTCTTCTTCAGAGAGAGAGGAATAATGTTGAGAACCCCTTGAGTTAGTACAATATCCTTTTCAGACCAATAAAATTGATAATTATGACAAATGCAGACAGCAATCATGGCAACAGGTTGTAATTTACAAAAGCCCTCTCTTGATATTAGCCATCTAGAATTGAGTATCATGTAGCAGGTACATTTCTAATTCAATGCAGTACCCACCTCCAAAACATGGCAGATGTACTCCATGGAGTTCAGTACAACACCATTACTGATAAGGGAAGAGCAATCAAAGATTTGTTTTAATTTAGCTTTATTTCTTTTTGGGCATCAATTGTGTATTTTTATTTTAGGTCCTAGTATTTGAGGTAGGGCAACCCATTATCCCTATTATTGTCTATCATCGTTATGGAGGCTTTGAGCAGATTATTGGTGAGGGAGAAGAGAAGTAATTATGTTTCGGGGTCTACAATTAATGATCCAATCATGTTCTCACATATTCTTTTTTTTTATAAGTAAAAAGATATATTGATATCAAAAAGGAAGCACCCTAGTACACAAGGAGTGAACAAGGGGACAGCAAATCAAATACAAAAATTGCAAGAATCTAGGAAATCAATAAAAGAAGGGAATGATTGGTTTGGTTTTGCAAAGCAAACAACCAATCCAATAAAGTTCTAAAAAATAAAAGCTTGAGGTCCTGAATAGATCTCTCAATATCTTCAAAACAACGCCTATTTCTCTCCCTCCAAAGACACCACATTAAGCCATGAGGAACGATGGACCATATAAAACCATTTCGATGACGACCAAAGCTGCCTTGCCAACACCCTAACAGCCCCAAAACAATATGCAGCATAACCCAAAATACTCCAAATAAACCCAAAACCATAGACCATAGATCCATAGCAATGGGATAGTGAGGAAGAGATGGTCAACCAATTCACCATTACTCTTGCACATGTAGCACCAATCCAAAATTCACAGCTTCCTTTTTCGTAAGTTATCAATTGTCAAGCATTTCCCTGAGGCAACAGTCCATACAAAGAAAGCTACTCTAGAGGGAACCTTCTGCTTCCAAATACTTCTCCAAGGAAAACCAAAGATAGTAGGACCAGTTACGATTCTATAATAATCTTTCACCAAGAACCCCTTATCTTTGCCAGGAATCCAACACATCTTTTCCTCACCAAACCCCCTTGTTGAAGAACCGTATATGGTATCCATGAAGCTTGACAAAGCCTCTAATTCCTGAACATGCACACCCCTAAAGAAGCTCACATCCCAAAAAAGGACTCCATTGGGGGATTTCATAAGCTCAGCCACACTAGCCTCCTTATTCCTGCAGAATCTGAATAGGTCAGGGTAGCTAACTGCAAGAGATGTCTCTCCACACCAACAGTCTTGCCAAAACTTCACCCTAGACCCATCACCAATATCATACCAAATATGGCGTGAGAAAGAAGGCCAACCCTGACTGATACTCTGACCTAGAACAAAATCGGCATTTGAATTTTGTGTGGTTCTAGGCCAATTTGGGTTGAAAGCAAATTTGGATAAATCTGAACTGGTTCCGGTAGGTAAAGTGTCGAATGTAGAAGGTTTGCCAGATATTTTCGGCTGCGGAGTTTCCAAGCAATCTATGACATATTTGGGGCTTCCGTTAGGCTCAATTTTCAAGGAGAAAGATGTGTTGAATGCTGTTACAGAGAAAATGGAAAGACAGTTGGCTGGATAAAAAAGAATGTATTTCTCTAAGGTGGTAAAATGACGATTATAAAGAGCACCTTATCTAACCTCCCAACCTACTACTTATCTTTATTCTCTATTCAAATGGGAGTCGCTTGGCATATGGAGAAGCTACAAAGGGATTTCCAATGGCATGGGATTGAAGATGAGTTTAAATTCTATTTGGTTAGTTGGAGAACTGTTTGTGCATCACTTTCTAGCGATGGACCGAGCATTCGAAATCTAGTCCAATTTAACCACACTTTGTTGGGCAAATGGTTTTGGAGGCATACAACTGAGAGGGAGGCTTTATGGCTACAGATGGTGGAAAATAAATATGCTAGCATGTGGGGAGATGGTGCTCGGTATTCAGGGGTTGTATGGGTAAGCCTCTAGAAAAAAATCAGGATGGGTTAAGATGGATTTAAGCGCTTTATTAATTTCAAGGTTCAGGATGGCTCTTCAATTAGGTTTTAACACGACTCTTGGTGTGGGTAGCTACCGCTGAAGGAGAGTTTCCCAAAACTTTTCCGCATTGCAAGTAATAAGGATGTTCTTGTGGAGGACATTTTGGTTTTTTTGAAGGGAATAGTTACCATTGGGATGTCAATTTTGTTCACCCAGTTGATTGCCTTCTTTTTGGATCTAATTTATTCTGGGTAGATAAGACGGGTTGGAGTGGATATTCTTTGTTGGACTCCATCCTCTTGGATTTCGAAGTCAAATCCTACTAGAAGGTGTTACATGTGCCATCTCATTAGGCCTTTCCTTAGAAGAATTTGCGGAGACCTCAAATTCCAACAAAGGTTAGCTTTTCCTTTGGACAACAGCTTTGGGGAAGATCCTCACAACCGATAACCTTTGAAAGCAGAGATTAATTATAATAGATTAGTGTTGCAAGTAAGCAAGATGGAGAAACAGTGGATCATCTACTTCTCCATTGCACAGTTACTAGAGAGCTTTGGACCACTGTATTTTCCTTGTTTGGGGATTACTGGGCCATGCCAAAAAGTGTCATGGAGCTTTTAGCCAGTTGGAAAGGAAATTTCAAGAGGTGTAGTAATACTTAGATTTGGGGTATGATCCCTAATTGCCTCGTGGGGTATTTGGCAGGAGAAGAATGCTCGGACGTTTGAGGGTTGTGAAAGATCAGTTCATTACCTAAAGCTTTTATTTTTCAATTCTTTGTTTGAGTGGAAAAATGCTTCAGGTTTGTTTTCTTTTATTGCTTTTCCAGACTTGCTTAATTGATCTACTTTTAGTGTTTAATTTTGCTTTACCTGTTGTACACACCCCATCGGCCATAGACACGGGTGATGCCTTTTGAGCTTTTCTAATGAAATTTTCCTTTTATAAAAAAAATATATCTATTTTTTATATGCATATCTAAATATGTAGAACACTTAGATTTCTATCCCTGATCCTCCACTGGACAGTGGCATATTTTCTGAAGACAGATGCAGGAACAATAAGGATGTCCGCATGATATGACATAAGAAAAAGGTTAACACATAAAATTATCAAAATTCAAATAAGATAATCAAGGTACCTGGGCTCTTAATTTTAGAACTTCTTCACTCAGACTATCATTCACCCTTTTAGCATCATCCACAACAAATTTTGGCGAACTAAGCCCTGATAAAGTTGGGATTGGTGTTGTGGCACGAGGGGGACTGGATCGTCTTGACTTTGGAGATGTTGCTCGAGAAACAATTCTTGATCCAGGAAGAGAAGCAGAGAAAAACTTTTTGGAAGACCCAAACACTGGATTGAGATATTTAGAGTTATTGAGTGCATCCCACTGAGAAACACCATTGGGAAGGGGCGAAACACGACTACTATTAACATCTATCTTTTTGTTTCTTTTAGAAGATCCACTTTCCACTTCTCTAGATGATTCTAAAGAAGAATTCCTTCCAAGGTGGACATTAGATCTTGAATCCATTTTCTCATTCTTTTCACCAAGTTCATTTTGTCCCTGATTCACACTTCCTCTTCTATTAAGAGAAGAATGAGAGGAAGAGTCAGCTTCAGTGGCTTTCCGAAGCTTGTCAAAACAATTATAACAGACACGATAGGGTTTGTTGGGATTGGGTGCCATGGAAGCCTTGAGGCACTTTTTATTAGTGCATGAATGACAGAAAACAAATCCACAATTATAACAATTGTGTCGTTTTCTTTTGAAATTAAACGGAAGGCGGCAACCAGAACACAAAGATTGATCAACACATGAGACCCACTTATGCAGACAGATAGCAGCAGTAAAATTAGTGCCACAAACAATTGTTTTGACTTGTTTATCTTTTAAAGCTTCAACTAAGGATGGGGAATTTCTATCATCTGTATCCCCATGACCCAACCGACCATTGGCACCCTTTCCCCAAGTGTATACTTCAGTTCTTGAAGTTAAAACTGCAACATGATAAGCACCACAAGCTATTTCTTCAACAAAATTCCTCGTAAGCTTTCCCTCAACACGGATAGGTAGCTTTCCATCAGCCTGTGGATCTCCTAGCTGACCATAAACAGGGCTTCCCATTGTGTAGACATGGCCTGTTGTTGTAAGTGCAACAGTCAGGCTGTCTCCACAGGCAACTTTACAAAAGTTGGGTTCAACAAGAGCAGCAACACAAGTAGGCACCAGTCTTGCTTCCTTATCACCATGCCCAAGACGAAATTTGTCTCCATCTCCCCATGTAAAAAGCTTTCCGGATGAGCAGTTGCTGGAAGTTGAAGATCCAACCATGACTTCAACAACTGCAGCAGTGTGCCAAACACCACAAGCTACTCGCACAGTGCGCAGGCCCCTAAGGGATTCAACCTCCCTAGGTATCAACACACTTCTACGATCCCCATGTCCTAAAACGCCGAAAGTCCCATCACCAAAAGTAAACAATTGCCCAGCAGAGGTTACAACAGCTGTGTGCCACGGTCCACAAGAAACTGATGAAACATGTATTCCCTCCAGAGGTCCATTTAACTTTTTTGGAACCCAGTGACTAGCTCCATTTCCATGACCAAGGAGCCCAAAATGGTAAGAATTACCACCCCATGTGTACATTTCACCAGTAAGAGTAACAGCACAAGAATGGTACTCCCCACATACTACAAGTTCAATGTTGATATTTTTAAGACCATCTATAAGCTTTGGATGAGAAACATCAGAGTCTACACCATGTCCAAGTCTGCCTGCCAATTCCTCCCCCCAAGAGAAAACCTCTCCTTGCTTGGTTACTAAAGCAGCATGCCGCCGACCACAAGCTATGTTCTGAACATCAAGTTGTACTGCAGATTCCATTGGTCTAGGTAATAAAGAATCAATCTTAACACCAGAAGTACTACCATCTGTATGTATTCCCCCACCCAGAATGCCATCGCCAGTGCCTTCTCCCCAAATAAAAACATCCCCTAGAGCATCACCATCATCGTGACCAGAGCCTTGACTTGATGAGCTAACAGCACTTGACAAACTAACTCTGAAAGCATCCATGCCTGTACCCTTTACACGTCCATTAATTCCATCTGAGGTCCCTGATGACAGGGAATGTACCGAGCCACTAGCAGAATCTGGGGGAAAGAAAACCTTGGGAGGCACAGCATAAAATATCACATCTGACAATGCCTTCTCTAAACCAATTTTTGGAGGGCTGTCATGTGGCGTACGCAGATGAAGGGGATCAACCGCATCCTAAGTCAACAACAAGAAACTTTTCAAAACAACAAATATAAGAGTGGTGCACAGTAAATGAATAAAAAAACTAAACTTTAGGAACAAACGAAGACCTTTTAATAAATCAAATAACGAAGAAAAAGAAAAATGTAAGAAAAAAACAGAACACCTTTTGTGAACTCCCACCACTGCCAAATGGAGAACTCAAAGGAGAGCTTCTTTGGGTGTTTGCTCTAGGACTATTTGCTTCAGATGAAACTCCATCACTTCTTGATTCAGATCTCCCTGTTCGGTGACGGCCACGGGATATTAGTGCTTTTAGACCAATAAACCAGGTCTCGGCTTCATCTTTATCCTTGCATATCTGGTACAAAAAGAGTTGGATCAATAGAGTGAAAAAAGATTCTGTTAATAATTTAAAGGGTCAGATATTAGAGATTAGACAAGTACAGAGGAAAGCTCTCTGAAACTCAGAAAAAATTTAGTTAAAAGGAAAATAATGTACACAAGGAGATGCTCACCAAATCTAAAGACCTATCATCATATATAAGAGAAAATGATTGGTATTCCTTCTCAGGCCGAGGGTACCTCTGAAATATTGGCTGTAGTGAAGATCAAGAACAATCAGAAAGTTCTCACAGCCCCAAAATAGATGAAAATTAACATTTTATAACACACACCATCAAAATCCTTTATCAGTACAAGATTTAACGTAATTAAGAAACAGGATTTTCATAAGAATTGACAACTAACTTCTCTTGGAACAGCATTAAATCACTCAAGTGAAATCAACTATAACACAACTCACAAAATTCGAGCAACTAGAGATGTATGGTAAAAGCATACATGATGTAGACTAAAACCTGATTGTATTTGGCAGTTCTGATGTGCATAGGCAATCATGTAAAAGAATTGTGATACCCAAAAAATGAAGGCATTCATCAAGCATCAACATACACAAACCATGGTGCTTCTTTACAAACTGAGGATGCAGCTTTCCTAAACTGAAACATTTCAGTGGTTAATGCAATCAAAGATACACATGAAAGCATAAGCCTCATGAAACCAAAAAAAAACATCACGCAGTATTATGATGTAAATCCGAAAATAAAAATAGGTGTGTACAAAATAATAAAAAAGCTGTTTTTTTTCCATTAAGGACTTTTTTTTTTCTACTTAGTTTTGGCCATAAACCTACACTTAAGTGATAAACATTGTCAGAATAATATGAAATATTGAAGACAAATCATTTCAAAGCTTAAGTTACACTCATCTACTAATTCACCAAATTCTCAAGCTATTTGCTGAATCATATGATAGAAACCTAACTTCTGTTGCAAAATTACCATATGCTATTGTTTTTTTCTTCAGATCTATAGCAGTATACATTATACACCATGAAAGAGGTGCAGTAGATCTGATCATAGATAAACTTACAGTGCGCTGACCAGGAATAATTCTGGACACATGGCTTAGTTTAAGGTGTTTCTCCTCTTTTCCAGAGAACCAAATCAGAACAGATTCATCCTGAAAGAAACAGAATCAAAGAAACAGCATATATCTTTTTAGTATAGAATCTTACCAAAGGATTCGCTAGTCAACAACATTTAGAAGCAACAGAGTGTGCAATGGATCACAACATGAAACATTCCAGATACCCTAAACCAGTAAAAAAAATAGTCTAGGAAAGGAAGTCATATACAGATTTTTTTACTAAGTAGGAAAGTAAATTTCGTTCTACAGAATTAATGCAATATCACAACAGCTAAACATAATAACATGCATGTGCCCAATTACAGTTAGTTTTTTATTACTTTTACAGTATATATGCAGCAGTAATACCTAGATAGTGACCCTCAAAACTAAGAGAAGGGTGCTTTCTTATCTTCTTATTGCAGCTGACCCATGAAAACTTCAATTATTTTCTACTAGAATAAGCCTCATAAAGAAAATTTATTTTCTATATCATGCTGATTTTTATCATGTGATGAAGCAGAAGGGGAAACTTCGGTACCCATAAGACAGACAAGTTCTACACCAAGGCCAGACAAAAACTAAGCATGGAGGTCAGGTGGAAGTAGACAAAGGACTTGAAAGTGCTTTTAAGCAAGCAAATTCAGTTAGAACTGTACCATGGCTTGGTAAGTCCCAATGACTCAAGCTTAACCCTTCTGCATTTAGATCTAATTTTAAAGCTTACTCCTTAGATATAACGGAAATTCTAGGATTATAGTATTATTTGTTCAATGATTGCCCATGTATACTGTTATTTGTTGCTCTCTTTTCAAAATACACTAACTACAAAGACTCAAGGAGGCATCACAGTGCCATAAGTTTCAAAGCAAAGGGGCACAGATCCTGCCACTTAGCATCTATGTTAGCACACAGGTTACAATGAGATTTTTGGGGAGGGATATTGGGCAAACCTTCATTGGGGATGTCTTGATGACTGCTTACATGTGGTGGCATTTTCTCCAGAGTTTAACATACTCATCTGTCAAAAGGCTTTCTCTTTGAATTTTAAAAAAATTTCCTACTTTTTCATGAGTCTCAGAGGCCTTTGTAGATCCCTTTCCTATGTTCTTATCGTATGTATATACATGTATGCATGTAATTTTTAAAAATGAAGCAAGAATGTTAGTGGTTGCCAAAATTTTTTTTTTTTTTTTTCACTAGTTTCACTTTTGGTGTGATAAACACACTTTAAGCAATACCATCACATAATTCTTTGAAGACACCTCCAACATATTGTAACCTATGCATGGTAAAGCAATAAAAGCTAAATGTTATGCTTAACTATTTTTATGACCAATAATGAGAGTAGCCATTCTTTTGGTAGAAAGCAGGCTTGTTATTCAAGAAATCTCCATAGACAAGGATGAAATAACATTTCCCACTTCTCATCAAAAAATATATATATAACATACCCCACTTCAAAGCTCTGGGTGATTCTTATTGTACTTAGTTTGATGTCAACTAAGAAAAATTGATACGAAAGTTTAATAATTAATATAGAGCATATGAACATTTAGACACATTTTAAGCCTTACATTAGCCACCCTGAAGGGACAAAATTTGGGCTTCCCTCTGCGTCCATACTTGAGCAACTGTGCCCCTTTCTTGAGAGCAGTGATGGCCTGTTGTAAAGAACAAGATAAGAACCTAAATTAAAAAATAAATAAAAAATAAAAAAACAAAACAAAACTAATCAGAGTTTGCATTCTAAAATAAAAGGAGGGAAAAACAAAAGAGACATACGGTTCCACATAAAAGTAGAATTTATAAAAATAAATAAATAAACAAATTCATCTTATGCTACTTTTGTTGGAGAGAAAAAGACTCTAAATACAAATAACAAAGCTATGCAAACATCATAGATTTAATGTCTTAAGCTGACTTAATTTTACTGAATTCTTTGTCGAAATATTTGTTTTCTTTTCACAACAACAAAAACAAAACTTTTGTCCCAGATTTTTGGGGTTGACTATGGATCATCAACAAATTCATTAAAGTCAGCCACATGTATTCTATTTGTCCATTCTATTATATTATATTTGAAGTCCTACTCTCTATTACTTTCTTGATTGATATATCTGTTTTTTATTACTTCTGCTAATGTTATTTTTTTATCTTCCTTTACCTTTTTTCGTTCCCTTAACTTAGATCAACCAACTTTTTTTACCGGTTTATCAATCACTCTACTCTAAACATGACCAAATCATCTCAAGCGACTCTCCCTCATCTTTTCATCAATAGGGGCTACCCCTATCTTTAAGCGGATTCCTTTATTTCAATTCCTATCTTTTCATGTATTTCCACTTATCCATCTTAACATTCTTATTTCTACTATACTAATTTTATGGATATGTTACTTCTTAACGGCCCAACATTCAGTACAAAAGAGTCGAAATATTTCCTTTCTAAAGCTTTGTAATTTGTGTTTTGGCCAAATAAGTTTTTACAAAGCCTGGGGTAGCTTAGTTCCTTGTGAGAAGGCACATGATGTCATCTGTTTTTTTTAGTAGAGTACTAGAGTCAATTCTTGTCATGTTTTATATAGTCTCTTTCATACTTGGAGCTTTGAAATGCATGAATGGGAATAAAGTTCAAGGCCCATACTGTTTCTCAATTGTAGTTTTTCAAGTATGTTGGGAGTGTGGTGAGAAAAGATTTCATGAATTTCCTTCATTTTTTCCTTGAGAGAATAGCATTTAAAAAGAGCATATAAACTACTTTCAGCCTTATTTTCAAGAAGGTAGGAGATAATAATATGAAGGATCATCAGTCTCCTTGGCAGTGTCAACAAAATTCTTGATCTTGATATGGTTGTGGCCAACAGATTGAAACCAGTTTTAGGAAGGGTAATTTCTAACAATCAAAATCCCTTCATAAAAGGGAGAAAAATTTTGGATATAATTCTTATTAGAAAGGAATCTTTGGACAGCCAATTGAGATCGGGAATTTGGGAGTTACTATGTAAATTAGATGTGGGGAAAGCCTACGATCATGTCAATTGAGAGTTTTTGTTGTCCATTATGCACAAAGTGGATTTGGAGAAAAATAGAGGGCTTGGATGCAGTTCTGCATTTCCACAGTATGATTCTCAGAGTTAGTAAATGGAACCCCAATGGGGTTTTTTTTACAACAGCAAAGAATTACATTAGGAAGCCCCTCTTTTCCCATTGCCTTTTGTTTTGATCATGGAAGCTTTTAGTAAAATGGTGTTTAGGGGAATAGGAAGAGGTTACTTAGCTAGCTTTTCTATAAGTGATGTCAATGTTCAGTCTTTAGTGATTTCCCATCTTCTAGTATTATTCTTCTTGTTAATAAGTAATCTTCTATTATTAACTTTACCTATCAAAAAAAAAAAAGTAATCTTTTATTATTAACCTTATATGATGCAGATAACAATCAAATTCGGCATTTGAGGTGTATTCTTTGGTGCTTCGAGGCTATTTTGAGTCTCAAGGTGAACTTAACTAAATCTAATATGGTTCCTGTGGGGGAGGAGGTAGATTTGGATATTTTGGCTTATACTTTGGAATGTAATGTCTCTTCGCTCCCAAAAAAATATTTGGGATTACCTGTGAGAGTTCCTTTTAAGGGAAAGAGAATTTAGGATGGAATTCTAGAAAAGATAGAAAGGAGACTTGAAACTCTATTTATAAAAAGGAGGTCGTCTTAAGAGTACGTTATATAGCCTTCCCACTTACTTACTACCTTTGTTTCCTTTCCCTGTTTGTGTGGCCAACATATGGAAAAAACTGCAAAGAGATTTTCTTTGGGCTGTCATAGGAGGTGAGCACAAATTCCATTTGGTAAAATAGACAGTGTGTGTATCCTAATTAGAACAGACTTGGGGATTCAAAGACTATTGGTTTTAGTCAAGGATTACCTGGTAAATAGTTGTGGCGTTATGCGGATGAAAAAGACACACGGTGGAGAAGGTAATCTAACAAACATGGTGTTGTTTGGCGTAAGTGCTCTGATGCTATAAGAGGTCCCTACGGGGTATGCCTAAGAGATGGCTTGAAAAATTTTGTTTGTTTTACTTAGCTTGAGGTGAGAGATGGTACCAGAATTCATTTTTGGCATGATTGTTGGAACGGTGATACTTCAAGGACAATTTTATATATATATACTTGCTCCGTCCCAAATTGTTGATCCGATTAAGAAAATCCAAAATTTTAAGGAAAAATCATTTAATATATTGTCTTTTAGTTAAATCGATACAAGTTTCCAAAACTACCCTCATTAGTTTAAACTATAGTGAAAGAATAGTATTGGCATTTTAAATAAAGTAAAAGGATAAATTAGGAAATTTATTCATTGACTTTTCAAAGAGGACTATATTTTGGGACATCCCAAAACGGAATAGAGGCCAAAAATTTGGGATGGAGGGAGTATATAGAAGTAAAGTGAACCCTTAAGTACAAAAATCAAGAGCTGTACATGATTTCCAGGGACAGAGATGCTCCTGTATTAATTATATGGAATGGTCTAATGGACACCTCCATTGCAATACTTTATCTATTAGAAAGGTCCAGGACTGGGAGTTGGTGTCATTGGAGCATTTTTTGAATGAGTTGCATGAAATCAATATTAGCCAAGAGGGAGAAGATAGAATAGTGTAGCTTCCCTCATCTAAGCACGGATTCCAAGTCAAAAGCTACTATAGGGTGCTAAAATACAGTGATGCCAACGAGGGTGCTGATTCTTTCCCATGGCATAAATCTTAGTTGCATCTAACACAATGTAGAATCTAATTTCAGGACTTCTCATAATTCATAACTCAAACAAAAATGCGAATAGTTTTCAACGATGTCAAAGCAGCAAGCGACTAACCACACAAAAATGCAATGCAATCAAGCAATAAACAAGAGCACAAAGTAAGTAGACAACAATTTTTTACAACCATTTTTTTTTTCCTTCCAAATTCATAGTTGAAAACTCACACAACACCTACAACCTTCCCTACCATTAATCCAACCATTCTAACAATTCCTAAAAACCATCACAAATGACAAAACCCACTATTAAATTTTGCCTGCCCATTTCTTCTTCTTCTTTGTTTTTTCTATTAACTAGTTAACACTTCCATTTAAGCCAGAGCTCATTGCAAAAATTACACCAAAACATAGAACTAAAATTATCAACATTTTCCTAGTTTCACTATATAACCATAAACCTTCACAAATCACAAATTACACACACAGAAGCTAACAACAAGTTAATAAATAAAACTTCAAAAATGAATTAAATTTTAAAAATTAAAAATAAATAAATAAATAAATTTACCAAATCAATCTCTCTCTCTGCTCTAGACTGCTCATTAGCCATTGTCTCAGCTTTGCGTGACATCAAGAACCTACTTTCCGAAACGAAACCCTACCTTCCCTCACCACCACTAATGCACCAACACCTCCTACTCCTCCACTCATTGCCTTTTCCTCCTCCTCCTCCTCCTCCTCCTCCTCCAAGAACCACGCCGAATCAAATCGCCGCAATTCGATCCCAATCCGCTCACAGCTCAAGCTTCACACACTACCAAATAAACGACAAATTCCACCGAAAAAAAAAAAACACAACCAGAATCTAAATCCGAAGAAAGAAAGCTGTAAAAGTGCGATTACAATGGCAAGAAGAGAATGTGAGACAAAAAAAGTAGGGAGAATTTTTCGAAGATTTCCTCTCACTGTAGCAGCTCCGTTTTGTTCGAAGATTCCTTTCTCTCTCTCTCAGTCTGTCTCTCTCTTAATTTGTGTTTGGGGGAGAGAGAAAAATGTAGAGAGAAAATGCGAGAAAGAGAGGGAAAAATGGTAGTGAAAGTGAGTGAGTTGAGTGATCAGTGAGAGAGAGAGAGAGAGAGAGAGCGAGTTTTTGATGAAAGCGATTGATGAATTAAAAGCAAAAGGCAGCTGAAACCGAAATAATAGGGTTTTTTCTTTTGTTTTTAGATTAGATTTTTTTTTTTTTTTTTTTTTTTTGGGCGTTCCTTTCGGTCTCTAGTAAAAAGCCATTGACTATTTTGTTTGCGTGCTTTTTTATGGTCAATGAGCCATTCATAGATTGACACCTCAGTGTGAACTGTGAAAAAAAGTGGGCCAATTGCCTTTTTTTTTTTTTCTTTTTTTTAAGTGTAAATTACAATCACCTTCCTCAATTACTTCATAAATATGTCAATGGCATCATAAATACTTTTTGTTTTTTTTTTTTTTTTTTTAAAGAATCCTGTTAACAAGTGTCGTGTTGAATTTACGATCGATAAGTTGTTTTTACATTATAAATATATATATTTTTATTAACAGGTATTGACACATATTTAATTTGCAATCGATCGGTTATTTTTATATTATAAATATTTTTTTTTTTAAGTCTCCTACTAACAAGTGTCGGCATATGTTAAATTTGTGATCAATTAGTTGTTTTTAGGAAATTGTGCAACTTTTAGTTAAAGAAAATGTGTATTTAGTAATTTTTTATACTTGTCGACACATATTTAATTATTTAGTCTCCTTTGTATATATTGTTTTCTTTTTAGTTAAATAAACTTTATCTAAAGTTGTTTTGGTCCTTTTGGATGAGATTAATCTTAGGAATGTGTATATCTCAAATTTTTTTTTTATAAGATGTATATCTCAAAACTTAAATAGGCAAAATGCCATTTATGAAAATAGCATAAGGTTTTTGAAATTTCACCAACCTTGAGGGATGTTGGTAGAATTTATCTTACAATAAAACAAAAGAAGATCCAAGAAAGAAGAAACTTTGAGCCCCACTTTACTTCACATCTCATGTCAAATATATTAATTGTGATTGTGACACATTATGTAAATGTGGTTCCATATGCATAATCTTAAAAATCAGTAAATTTTAACTATGAAATGGACAAAATTATTGATCAAAATATACTAAATTTATTATGGTTAATGACATTCTTTTCTCAATATAAAAAATAATAATTTCATTTTTTTGAAGTTATTCACCAAATTTTTACTCCAAAGTGAAATTTAATTTTTAAGTTTTTTCTCTTTTTTTTTCAATTTAACCAGAGTACTCTTTTATCTAATTTTAAGCAAAACAGATAAAAATAAATAAAAAATAAAATAAGTGAAGGAGTGTTTCTTTCTCTCCTTAGTAATAATTGATTTGAATCTCATACCCACTCATTAAATTTCTGTCGAATCTCCTACATGCCAGATTTGAGCCCTGTGAATTCTTCTATAACCTAAATTCGAATCTGCTGACATGAACATTCTTTTGCATGTTTTTCTCTGCGGGCTCCGTCTCTAACCCTGTTGATTTGAGTATTTATTTTTTAATTTTGCTATGCTCGGACATGCTAGTTTCCATAAGACTTTTTTTTTATATATGGAAAAACTGAAAACCTTATGAGTTTGTTCTAAAAAACAGGAATTCTCTTCAATCCAAGCAAAAAATTCAATAATTTCTGACGCATGTTTTACGAATATATGAGCTGATCTACAAATATGAGAAAATTCAAGACTTGGTTGGCAATCCCTTCCATATCACTCAAATTTCTCTTATACAATTCCATCAACAAGTTTTTGACTTTAACAACTTAAGTGTAAATCCACAGAATAAGCTCTCAAGAGCCTATACACTGTTGAATATCTCTCAAAGCATTGTTGACTATCATACTACACTACTGACTTCTTCATTATGGCACCACTGAATGTTTTCTATCTATTCTTTGTAAATTAAACTACTTCAAGTTCAAGTTAATATCTACTACGACTAAATGCTTTCCACCACCATTGATTATTTCAAGCTTGAAATATCATTTTCACAAAAAGTCATCCAAAGACTCATTTCAATATCAAGCGACCCAAAAAATTATTGCAAACTATTTTTTACATACAAACATTATTATTGTTATATTTAACCTATCCCATTCCATATACTCGTTATGTTATTTCTTTGCCTAAAAAAAACACACAACGCTAGTAACCAACGGATGACCCAAAATTGACAAGAGTTCTTGACTCGACTCATTCAACAAACTCTGATCTAATCACCAATGTATCAATGTGTGACATGTATATTAAAAATAAAATAAACCCAAAAAAATCAACAACAACAACAACTTGCAGCTTTGGTTGCCATCCAAAAACTTGATGGATAGGTTTAAAAAAAAAAAGGACAAATTACAGTAAACCCACCTGTGATTTGGCTCATTTTTACCTTACCTACCCATGGTTTAAAACTTAACAATTTGTCTGGTTGTGTTTAGCTCTGTTTGGTCTCCGTTACCCACTTCTGTTAAAAATATGGGTAAATAAGTCTTTTTGCTTATATCTTATATCTCTCTTCTCCAAAAACATAAAAATACACAAAAATACACACAAAAAAAAAAAATATCAAATAGAGAATTTTGCAAAGAAACTAAATAGATAGAGCTGGGTATCAATTTTCCTATGCTTCATCCTCTCTCTCAAACTCTCATTGTCCCTCTAGCTCCCATCCCATTGTCCCTCTCTCAAACTCCCATCGTCTCTCTCTCTCTCTCTCTCTCTCTCTCTCTCTCTCTCTCTCTCTCTCTCTCTCAAACTTAGATCTCTAATTTTATTCTCTCATCTCTTCTCTCTCTGTAGCATTGAGGAGACCAATTTGGCACCACGGTGAAAATCCAACTAACCCAGCCTTGACGAGGGTGATCAGATGAAAACCTAGCAACACTGAAAGTTGAGGAGGCCAGTTTCTATTATGGCAAGGCGATCATATGAAACCCAGTAACACCCAAAGTTGATGATGATCTTGTTGCTGTTGTTGATGTCGTTATTGGCAAATATCACTTCTTAGAGCATCCACAGCAGTGGAGCTAAAAATTTAGCTTTTTAGCTCCACCAAAAGTTAATTTATCTATTTCACATACACATATGCTGCAGCAGTGGATCTATTTTAACTTTCAATACAATAAAATAATATATCTCCTACAATAAAATAATATATCTACTACAATAAACAACAATCATAACCACCCACAATCGCTACCGCCGCGGCCACCGACTCTTCCACCGCCGCCACATGATAGAATAATATATTCTCTACAATAAACAACAATCATAACCACTACCACCACCACTGTCACCACCACCACCGCCACCGCAATCGCCACCATCAAAAAAATTATTTTTTTCTCACCAATATTATATAGTAATAACCTATCACTTAAAATTTATTGCAAAAATATTGTGGTAACATTTCTTAATTTTAATTTCTCATTATTCTTTATTTTATTTTTCCCATTGTCTTATTTGGTTTCATCCAAATACACGTTTCTTTTTTCTTTTTCTTTTTCTTTTTTTTTCCTTTTTTACTCTTTGTTTTTCTCCTCCACACACGTATACTCCTCTTTATCTTCACTTGCATTTTTGTTTTTCTACTTCAGCTTTGTGTTTCTTTCTCTTTCACCATGTCTTCACCGCTGCCCCCACAACAGCCACATCGAAAAACACTATAAACAAAATACCCCCGAAAATTTCATCAATTGCGCCAAAATGCCCACAGATCAGAAAACACAAGCCCACAGCCCACAACAGATCGGAAAACACAAACACAAACCCACATAGGCGCTGGGCATGAGATAGAAGAGAGAGGGTGGAGCTCGAAGGTTTGTCCTTTGAGGTGGAGATCTAGAGAGAGAAAATGCGAGATAGAGACCCACGTCGGCGCTGGGCATGAGATAGCAAAGAGAGAGGGGGTGGAGTTGTGGAGAACGCAAAGAGTGGTCGGCGCTGGGCTGGGGCTTCGATCGACGCTAGGTAGGGGCTTGGTCGGCAACAACAGGCAGAAACGAAGTGTGAGGACTGAGTAGAGAGGAGCAAAGGGCAGAAATAGAAAAGAGGAGAAAAAAAAAAGGAAAAGAAAAAAATATTATTAAAATATTCTAATTCAATGTGAACGCAACATAAAATAGTATTATTTTTTATTTTATTTTTTTTTTACCTTTGAGCTACAGTGCACATCTATCTGCAGCTCTCTTTTTTGTGTTTTGGTGTAGCTAAAATAGCTATATAGCTATTTTGCTACACTACTGTAAATGCTCTTAGTTGTTCCTTTACAATGTTTGTTTGTTTATTTTTATTATTTTTAACTATTTCCTTGAGATTATTATATGTTCCGAGCTTCTCTGAGACATGTTGACTTCAAGCGCAGGAAACGTAGCTTATTAAAAGAAAAGGTACAATCCATTTAATTATCTAATCAATCACTTACAAGTAAAAAAAGCTTAAATAATCCAATCATCTAACTGCTTAAAAGGGAATCTAATTTTCAAGTTGAAGATATAGGTGAATATTGTGGTGGTGATAATAAAGTTTATGGTTATTCATCCACTTTGATTTAATCTCAGCCAGGTAAGGACAAGAGGGCAAGAAAACCGAAATAATACACATATAAGGGGTTCCCAGTATGCCATTTTCTGTTATGGCAAGGAGATCTTCCAAATAGTAATTAAATTCAACTTCCCACCTCAAGCACTTTCAAAAATTCAAACCCTAACCTTTTGATTCGTATTATGTTATGTTTTGGTGATAAAAGTTGTTTTCTAACGGAAAAGTCAAAGGTGGGTAACGAAAACCAAACGAAGCTAAACACAGGTGAGTAAAGTATAAAGTTTTAAATCATAGGTAAGTAAGATAAAAACTGGTCAAACTACAAGTAGGTTTACTGTAATTTACCCAAATAATAATAATAATAATAATTTGATAAAAGAAAAAAATTTATATAATGTTGTAATAACTAGTTTTCTGTCCTCAAAAGGACTTCTCGTCTAAGACTCTAAAATAAAGAAAAGAAAAGGACCTCTAATTTAAGCTTAGAATATCAAGTGTCATGCAATAATGTCTGCCAATAATGTTAAGAAGCCAAGGCAACATGTGGGTATCGAGATCGAGATAGCTCGAGCTATATAATTGACAAGATCACGTAATTGAAGTGGACTCAACTACTTCAAATATGTATGTCTATATGTAAAGTCATAAAAGTCTATTTCATATTCTAAATATTATATATATGCATGCATATAATACCAGGTGGTATCTTTTGCCTCATGACAAAGTTGTCTCGTAGTGTACCAGTGTGTGTATTTTCCAACTTTCCATCAACTATGATGAGACATCAATTTAGGTACAGAATTATTTTTCTAAAGCAATTTAAGGTGACAATTGACAACATATGTATCTTATGCCACAAGGATATGCAATACTTCTTAGTTACTTGTATAGAACGAGTCTCTCATTCATGTGAGAGTGACACATATCTGTTATTTAAGATATATATAACATTAATAATGAACCAAGTTAGTTTAGTTGAGTGCGACATAAAAATATATAAATTTCCAATTATTTGAAAGTTTAAATTTGCAAAAATGTATGAAATTTAATATGTTTAGCCATCCATATAAGCAAATGTGCCCCCATTAGCAGAAAGCCATAGTATGCAACGTTTTTCAAAACTCACATGCGTAAAATTCACAAATATGAACTAATATTTCATAGCTAAGAATCTTGTACCTCAACTAGTTGGCACATTTTATTGTTTTTTTCTTTTTTTCTTTTTAATATGGCCTAGTGTTTCTAAGATAAGTTATCCTTCATAAGGTTATCATCTTCCTTACATATATAAATTCTAATTAGTACTAAAAGAGTCTCTTAATCATGCTTACAAGTGCCCTAAGGGCATTGATTAACAATCCATTTTAGGAAAAATTTGTTATCACTTTTATGGGAAATAAAAAAACTATCAAAATATTAATTACTTTTTTTCTTTTCCCATAAAACTTTCTTTAAATAGATTATTAACTAATACCCTAATGTGGCGTTTGGTACGGGGGAATCCACATTACTCCTGGCATCCAGATTCATAGGAATGTGATTCCTAGGAATCACATTCCTAAGAATGTAGTTATTCCTATGTTTGGTTTATTCCCAGGAATCTTAAATAAATTATTTATTTTTCCCATTCTATCCTTAGATTTGAATGTGAACTACCAAGTCATTTAAAAAAAAATGTTAAAATTGTCAATTTATAAAAAATACAATTTCCTTTAAACTTGGGAATCTGAATTTCCACCTGTTTTAAAGGGAATCCACATTCCCACTGAGAGGGGTTTAAGGGGGGAATCCAGATTCCCTTGGCATCTGATTCCTTAGCATGATTTGCAACCAAACATGGGAATCTTTAAACATTCCTAGGAATCCTAAAACATTACCCTGTACCAAACGCCACATAAGGGCATTTGTTAGCATTTCCCTTATCATAAAGTTATTCTTTGAGTCCTTTATATTTCCTTAAATACCTTAAGTAAGTCTCGTGTAATTTTTCTTTTGTAGAATACAATATGATTAAAAGAGTAAAATATATTATGTAGTGTGAGATGTAATTTTTCAAAGATTTCTTTCACTGTAGCTTTGTTTGGTTCAAGGATTCATCTCTCTCTCTCTCTCTTGTTAGGGTTTGTGTTCTAAAATCCAATTTATTGGCATGTTATAAATAATTAAATTGTTTAATTATATGAGACTATTTATAAATGAACTAATGAAACATTATCTTAGTCCATGAGATGCATAGTATGTGATTTATGTGATTTAGTCACAAAAAATATAAATCACAAGTTCTTTGTAAAATCAGAATTTTAGTTCGTAGTCGGTGATGAAATTAGGCATTTCATCTGTAAAGATTATAACATATCAACTAAGATAATTTGTCTTGATCATGTAAGTGGAGATTTCTAGTTGATATGTTGATATGTTTTAAGAGTTAAGACATATTGAATTGGACCGTTGTGAGATTTCTTATTCTCTTAACGACTGTCAAATGAATAATAAATCTCACGACTTCTATTTACATCAATTCTAAATTCTGAAAAAATAATGAACTTGATCATGAGGTGTAAGTTACTATGATATATCAGAAGTGAGATCTAAAGTCATGATCAAAATCTCAGTATATTGGGCAACCACATTTAATGTTGATGGAACATATATTCTCAAGATGGAATTCATAGTTTCTAAGATAAGTTATCCTTCATAAAATTATCATCTTCCTTATATATATATATATATATATATATATATTCTTGTATTAAAAGAGTCACTTGATCCTATCTCTTATAATTATCATAAAGCTAACCTTTGTGTCATTTATATTTCATTAAATACCTTAAGTAAGTTTCGAGTAATTTTTCTTTTGTAACCATATGATTAAAAGAGTAAAATACAATTACATAGTGTGAGAAGTAATTGTAATAGATCATTACTAAATTTCTAATACATCATATCTTAATCACTTGAGAATGGATTAGTGTGATACATATCTTTAGGATTAGGTTAGCTAGGATTTCTTTACATTCATTCTATAGTATATCCTATATATGTTCATATGTTTATTATATATAATGAATTCCCTTATTTATAAAATATTAATTTCTTTACTTCAAGTTTTCTTAGGGCATTCTTTATTACTTTTCATATTAAAATTTATACTTTATCTCTGAAAAATTGTGGTGCTGGGTAATGAATAACCTGCTCATGGGCTCATACTTGTGAAGGTAATTATAAATTAAACCATGGAATGCTCTCCTAAGAGGCTAAGAATGATAAAAAGGATTTCATAAATAGACACTCATTCATAAAATGCGATTAGATTGAGAAAAACAAATTTTTTCTTCAAGGTCTGGTTCAAGATTAATTAATATTTAAGATATATATATATTTTTTTACTTCACGATATGTGGCACCTTTTTATTGGACAACCCATGCCTACCTAGCATATTATATATGTCTCATAAATAAATAAAACACACACACATATATATACTCTTTTTTTTTATTGGAAAAAAACATATTTTATATGCATTATAATAAAATGTTTTGGTTTAAGTTCATTTAAAGTCTAAAAGGTCCGAATCTCATCCAACCGCACAGAATTTCCTCACAGGCTCACAGCCCACTTTTTTTTTTTTTTTTTAATAATTATAAATGATAGGTCACAATCTGAATGACCCCTTGTGATAAACCCTAATTAATTAATTAATTAGTCAAGTTGTTAATTAACCAATTAAGCATGCAATTTTGTGGAAGCACAAACAAATCACCAAATACTAAATATGCAGCGGAAAATAAATAACACGGTGATTTGTTTACGAATGGGGAAAACCCTAACGGCAAAAACCCCACCGGGTGATTTTCAGGTCACCACTCCCAAAACTCCACTATTATCAAATCAAGCGGTTACAAGAAAGGAATCCCAAGTACCTTACCAACCTACAGTTGAACCCTTACCCTAATACCCAATTGGACTTGATCTGTAGTGACAATTTCCACCTTTGATGCACGGCTCCCAAGTACGTGACTAACCAATGCGCGGATCCCAGTACGCGACTTCAGAAACACCAACTTGAGGAAGAAAGGTTGGCTGCAAAGTTCTTCAGTTCATCCACGTGATGAATAGCAGGAAGATGCTTGGTTACAAAACCCTATGGTGCAAAGACACAGCAACTTCTTGATGGAAGATGAACTAGGTCAAGAACTTTGTCTGTTGAGCACAATTTGCATAAACAGAGATTGCTCAATGATAATACAACTTGTGTCACCCAAAACGGCTCTTAAAATAATCCTTTTATATGTTTAGGGTTAGAAGAAAAGAAGTCCCAAAAACATATTCACGGATCCCAAGAAAATCAGATTTGGAATTCTGACTTTTTAAATCTCGACAGATAGCAGGTGTCGAGGTAGCTATCGAGAGGTGTCGAGCTTTAAAAATTCTGCACTTCAACTTGCTTTCTCTTGGACAGACTTGATGACTTCAATACTTGACCTTGAAACATTGTTTCTTAAAGTATTAAAAACACCTAGATCTACCCAATTACAAGTAGAGTACGTTTTGTCAAAGGATTAGCCAATTTACATAAATAAGTAAGACATATGTTCTTAGTATGTGAAACACATATGTCCTAACAATCTCCCCCTTTGGCAATCCGTGACAAAACCACAACAAACAAATGAGCATATGAGAGAAGTCATAAATCACTCAACTCATATTCACTTGTTGAATACAATAAAATCTATCCTAACACAAACTCTTGAAAAACTTTGCAAGAAGAGAGCTTATGATAAGTAGACTTTGACAACCTGTATTTCTGAAACACTTTAAACAAAACTTATCAAGGCATCTTGTGTGAAACAGAAATAAATAGATTGTATACAAGTAAAGAACATGTGTATAAAGATAGAAAAGAAACAACACATGAAGAGAGAGGTGAAAGAAACATACATCCACATAAATAAAGAATAAGTACCATGTATGTAAAACTGGTCACAAGACCTCATATACAAGAACAATGTATCTAAAAAGATAAGAAAAGAAAAGATACATCAAACCTCACTACATCCCTCAAAAGTATCAACACTCCCCCTATCAAAAATGTCCCAAAAATGTCCTATACTAACTCTCCCCCTAAGATGACTACTCTCATAACCCAAAACTACTCCCCCTTTTTGTCACGAGTGACAAAGGGTAGAGTGTCATGTAGACATCTCATCGGCAGAGCTAGCATCTCCATCATCATCATCATCATCATCCTCAGAATCTGAAGCTACTGGAGTAGGTGGTGAAGGAGTAGCCTCTGGAGCAAAACCACCCATGGTCGCCTGCCGTCGTGCAATACGACCCACACGAACATTCACTTGATACAACTCAGCAGAGAGTGTATCAAGACGAGTGTCCATGCGCTGCAGCTGCGCCATGATATCACCAAGGGATACATCGCTCGAAGAGGAAGAAGGAGCAGATGTAGATGGAGCTGATCTGGATGGTGCTGAACGGGAGGGAGGAGTGGCACCAGGCTGTCTCGACCTAAACTGTGCCTCACTACGTTTTACGGTAGCGGCATCTATGGCAGATATGTGTGTGAAGTGGTCGGACACAGGAAAGGGAACGGAAAAATGGCGTAGAATCCGCGTGATAGCAGAAGGAAAGATGAGCTTATCACGGGACGCCGAATCAAGATAAACCTCTAAGATAGACCAGATGAAGTGAGAAGGGAAGTCTATGGTCAAGTGCTCAAGAAGAGAAAGCAAAAATCGAGCACGAGGCTCTGTGATAGAGTTATAGTGAGACAAAGGATGGAGAACAAAAGTCATCACCATGTTCATGAATCTAGGACCTTTAGCAAAAGGCCTACATGATGTGAACTGATGCTCACCCCAATCAGCAGGGCGCTCACAAAAAGCAGAAATGAGCTCTTCTTTGGACACAGTCCTCAGACGCTCACAAGAGGGGTAATCTGGAAACTCTATCCTAGGTACCCTAAGCACATCCGCAACAAGTTGCGGTGTGACAGGAATGCGCATACCTCGAACGCGAGTGGAAAAATGAGGTACTGAAAGATCAATCCCGTGGATGTTGGAGTAGAACTCCTGTATCAGCACGAGAGGGCAAGTGACCGGGATGTCACACAGTGACCCCCATCCCCTACTGTGAATGACAGAAGGAAGGTCAGTGTCGGCGAAGTCCGCCAGAATGACTTGGCGTTCCGAATGAACACCTCGTCTAGAAAAGTTCTCAGTAAATGCTTTTTGGGCATCTCCATCACGGAACCGAATGTTAAAAGGAGCAGAATCAGAAGAAGTAGAAGCTCCAGAACGCAGAGGGTTCCGAGCAGGAGTAGATTTACGTTTGGGTGCCATAGACACTACTCACGTAAAAGAATGAGAAAGAGATAGAGAGGGAGACAAACAGAAAAGTCCCAAATCAGTTCAAATATGACAGATATATGAACAAAGAGTACGTATGCATGGGAATGCATGAACATGTGACATGCAAAACAGAAATATCATCATGGGCTCAGCCCAATCCATTCCTAACAGCATATAAACAAAGTACTCACATCTAAATGTATGAAAATATCATTATAATGCACATGAAATGCAATGTATGACATTTTGAAATCATTTAAGTCCAAACCCAACCCAAAATTTCAGTAAAAACTCAATAATTTTGAAAAACCCCAAATTTTTATGAAAAATCCCAAAAACTAGGTTTTCATAACATGAAATGCATGAAAAAGGAAGAGAAAAGGGATCTTACCAAGTGATTTGAGCAAGAAATAAGCAAGATCCAAGTGGGTTGAAGGATTAGAGTGAAAGGAGAGTGAAAGGGAGATGAACAGCCACGGAGAGATCGAGAGAGATCGAGTGAAATGATTCAGAATCGCGATCAAACCTTATATAGACCCTTCAGTAAATCTCGACAGCTGAGGTGTCGAGAGGTATCGAGGAAGCTGTCGAGGAAGGTATCGAGGAAAAAGCCTTCGACAGATGCAGGTATCGAGAGGTATCGAGATGCAAGGAGAATTTCAGATACGCGAAGCTCGATCGATCGCGAAGGTGTCGAGAAGGTATCGAGAACACAGAAGAAATCTCGATCGATCCACAAGGTATCGAGACAGGTGTCGAGAAAGAAGACACAAACAACACAATTGAATCTCGATCGATCCAACAGGTGTCGAGAATCTATCGAGAGGACAGAGACTTTCTCGATCGATCCACAAAGTGTCGAGGATGTGTCGAGACTGCGATAAGAAAATCTTGAGAAGCTCGACAGATGACCAGGTATCGAGGAGGTGTCGAGGAAGGTGTCGAGACACAGTAAAAGGAGTTTTTCGAGAAGTGAAAAACATAGACATGAATGCAATCCAACACACATCTCTACCAACAAATCCACTCAACATATAAACCTCTCAAAACATCTCTCAACAAGAAATTAAGCACAAAGATCATGCAAAACACACACACACACTAAACAAGTCTAACTAATTTTATATTTCAAAAACAAGTTATGACAGTTTAGTGAGCATACATTAGCATATGTAAACACTTGTGATGGCCAAATCACATTGTACCTGCACATGTATCAAAAGTAGCAAAGAATATTGCGTGTTGTGTGTGAAAAACATCGCAAGATTGCATATATGTATACATGTTATGACGATCTGAGATATGAGTAAATAACTTTTAACTCACACACAATCATAACTGTTTGATGGGGACTGTCACCTTCGAGGTACATCCTATAACTCCCACATCTCCTAGAAAACACGCTTGCAATCATATTTAAAGCATCTTTAATCTTTTTGCTTTATATTTTCTTTGCATATTTTTTCTTTTAAGCATATCATGCATGGGCATAAAAAGAGAGAAAAGAAATACCCAAGATGTTAAGCATTTGACATCGCATTTTTGCTATGCCGAAGCATACGAATGTCTTTGACACTGCACTTTTGCTATGCCGAAGCATACAGGTGTCTATGACACTGCACTTTTGCTATGCCGAAGCATACAGGTGTCATACTATGATTGGCGGGCAACAGTGGTGAGATGGTCATTAATGCCTTTCTCTTAGGATTTTCTAGTCCTACCCGTCAAAAAGAGTGATATGAGTGTTAAGTTTTAAGAGATAACATAATCTTACTCATCACAAACAAGAGCCACAAAGCTCACTTGCTTAGTTGTGCATAGAGATACTCATCTAAGCTACAAGAGATACAAAGTTTAGAGAAACTTTGTTTCATTGGCCATCCAAGGTACACAAATACCAAAGTACACATAACACACACTGTTTTTGTATTTTTCTGATTTTTCAATTTTTTTTTTATTTTTATATTAAAAACAAAATGAACAAAACTGAAAAATAAACAAACAAAAACATGTTAAACAAAGCAAAGCAAAAACTAGACTGACTCAGCAGAAAAGTAAAACACATAAGCAATGCAACACACAAAAGAAAAACAAGAAGGGAGAAGAAAGTGATAAAATCACTTAGAGTCCTTTTTCTTCCACTCCTTGGAAGAACCTTTCCTTTGATAGAATCCTTGAACAGGTGGTGAGGGGGAAGAATTTAAACCGTTCAAGTTCGAAAGGAACATGAGGGCTTTCAGAAAATCTCCAAGAGGAGCAAGAGAGGATTGAAGCTGAGATTGGCTTCCAGATGCTATCATGCCATTGCTCTGTTGAGTGGCTAACCACTTATAGCAATTTGGTCGAGTGTGACCGGCAGCTCCACAATAATGACAGAGATGCTGCTTCTTTTGTTTAGGCTTTTGAGAGTTAGCCTTCTTAGCCCTAGGGTTCTTGGCATCTTTCTTGTCTAGCTTAGGGGGTGCTCCTAAGATAGATTTTCCTTTGTCTAAGTTCTCACTAGCTAATTCAGTTTTAACATTAGAGTTCTCAATTTCAATGTTATTAGCAGCAGGAACAAAAACAGTATTGCTAGTAGAAGCAGTATTAGAGAAAGAAATACCATACCCCAAACCAGTTCGATCCGAAGCAGGTTTTTTATTGCTAAGCATCTCATCAAGCTTTGCACTTGAGGTCCTCTCCAGTTGAGCTCTGACTTGAAACAGCTCCACTTCAAGCTTCTTGGTCTTCTCAGCCAAAAAATTGTTCTCAAATCTTAGTGCTCCAATAGTTTGATTCGCCTCATCAAACTTTGTGGACAGCTCTTCACGATCGAGTTCCACTTCACTGAGCTTCTTGGTGGCCAGCCTATATAATTTCTCATGCTTTTCAGAGAGCTTGTAAAGCTTCTCATAGGCTGAATGGATATCATCTTGATCATCCATCTTCTCAAATTTGGACTCCACCAACTCTTCTTCTTCATCCACTTCTTCAACAATCCCTTCAGTAGGATTGACTGTGGCAGTGAAGGCATTTAGGATTCCGTCATCCTCATTGTCGAAATCGTCTTCAGGCTCAGTGTCACTTAGGGTCACAGCAAGGGCCTTGCTTTTCCCAATGCTTTTCAGATATGTAGGACACTCATGTTTCATGTGTCCGAACCCATGACAACCAAAGCACTTTGGTCCTGCGGGAACAGTATACTGACCGGCCTCCCTAGCATCCTTCTTCCTTTTGTCTTGGCTTTTGAACTGAGAAGAACTGAACTGCCTGCGGTCCTTGTCGAAGCTCCTTCCATTGGCATTCTTCATGAACTTTTTGAATTGCCGAGTAATGTAGGACTTCATCTTAGAATCTTCATCATCGGAAGATTCATCTGTATCACTGCTCTTCGCCTTCAAGGCCATGCTTTTGCCTTTATTGGTCTTGCCAATCCTAGATAAACCTATCTCATAGGTCTGCAAGTTTCCAACCAGCTCAGTTAAAGGAATCTTGTCTATATCTTTTGATTCCTCAATTGCCGTAATCTTGGCATGAAATCTCTCAGGTAGAGATCTGAGCACTTTTCTTACAATCTTGGGTTCAGGGATGGTTTCCCCAAGATTGAAGGCTGAGTTCACTATGTCCTTGAGCTTGGCATAGAACTCATCAAACGACTCATCCTCCTCCATTTTAATTTCTTCAAAGCTTGTAGTGAGCCTCTGAAGTTTTGAGTCTTTGACAGCCTTTGTCCCTTCATAGGTTGTCTGGAGGATGGTCCAAGCCTCCTTAGCAGTTTCAGTTGAGGATATCTTCTTGAACTCCTCATTGGTGACTGCGCTAAAAAGAGCATTCAGCGCTCTGCTGTTGAAGTTGGCCGCCTTGATCTTAGCATCGTCCCAATCGGCCGGTTCTTCTTTTGGCTTAGTCCAGCCAATCTCTACAGCTTGCCACACCTTCTCATCTAAAGACTGCAAGAAAGTTCTCATGCGTACTTTCCAGTATGCATAGTTAGTGCCATCAAATAAAGGAGGTATGATTAAGGATTGTCCTCTATCCATGACAAACAGGGGTCAATGGATCAACACAGCTAAGATTAAGACCTAATCAGAGTGTGCCTGCTCTGATACTACTTGATAGGTCACAATCTGAATGACCCCTTGTGATAAACCCTAATTAATTAATTAATTAGCCAAGTTGTTAATTAACCAATTAAGCATGCAATTTTGTGGAAGCACAAACAAATCACCAAATACTAAATATGTAGCGGAAAATAAATAACACGGTGATTTGTTTACGAATGGGGAAAACCCTAACGGCAAAAACCCCACCGGGTGATTTTCAGGTCACCACTCCCGAAACTCCACTATTATCAAATCAAGCGGTTACAAGAAAGGAATCCCAAGTACCTTACCAACCTACAGTTGAACCTTTACCCCAATACCCAATTGGACTTGATCTGTAGTGACAATTTCCACCTTTGATACACGGCTCCCAAGTACGTGACTAACCAATGCGCGGATCCCAGTACGCGACTTCAGAAACACCAACTTGAGGAAGAAAGGTTGGCTGCAAAGTTCTTCAGTTCATCCACGTGATGAATAGCAGGAAGATGCTTGGTTACAAAACCCTATGGTGCAAAGACACAGCAACTTCTTGATGGAAAATGAACTAGATCAAGAACTTTGTCTGTTGAGCACAATTTGCATAAACAGAGATTGCTCAATGATAATACAACTTGTGTCACCCAAAACGGCTCTTAAAATAATCCTTTTATATGTTTAGGGTTAGAAGAAAAGAAGTCCCAAAAACATATTCACGGATCCCAAGAAAATCAGATTTGGAATTCTGACTTTTTAAATCTCGACAGATAGCAGGTGTCGAGGTAGCTATCGAGAGGTGTCGAGCTTTAAAAATTCTGCACTTCAACTTGCTTTCTCTTGGACAAACTTGATGACTTCAATACTTGACCTTGAAACATTGTTTCTTAAAGTATTAAAAAAACCTAGATCTACCCAATTACAAGTAGAGTGCGTTTTGTCAAAGGATTAGCCAATTTACATAAATAAGTAAGACATATGTTCTTAGTATGTGAAACACATATGTCCTAACAATAAATTATATATATATATATATAGAGAGAGAGAGAGAGAGAGAGAGAGACACACACACACACACACACACAGAGAGGAATTAGGCTCATGGTTCATATTTTATCTACATTACAAATTGGGCTCACAACCCATTTTTCTCCTCCATCATGGACTGGGCTCAAGGCCCATATTTTCTCCTCAATAGATTAAGGTCCATAGGCCTCATCAATTGTCTCATGTTTCGTGTACCACAAAATGGGTTTCCCCAATAAAATTTCATCTTTGTACAAAATGGGTTTTTGAGGGAAAATGCCCACTTACAAACTAGTTATATTCCTTTAACCATTAAAAACGTGAGGCCCACCCATATTTCTTGAAGGCCCAAGTCTGAAATGGGTAAAATAATGTGTTTAAGCTTCTACTACAAAGTCATAAAATCTATATATATTTAAGTTTTAATGGGGCAAATCATAGCATTTGGGCTAAAAGCAACCTAAGTCATGAAAATCATTTGAGACATTACATACCAACCCAACAATCATGAATCAACAACTTTGATTGTTTGGTTGGTATGTAATGTCTCAAATCATGAATCAACAATACAACTTTTACACTATTAGATCAAATGATATAAACTTTTCCACCATGCATTGCTCAAAGATAAGAAAACCATTCCCACACATTGGATTTTCCCTCTCTTCAATTTTCTACTTGCCCTTTGATTTCAAACTTGGCCTTGTAACCTCTATTAGATCAACCATCCCAGACACACACTAATCATCCTCGTTCAGAAAACCCATGTCATCATGCTTCAATAGCCAAAACACATCACAGAAAATTATTTCCTCCCTTCATTTCACTTAAAGCCCCTTCTTAAGGAAGGCATAAAATTGTTATTGAGGAGATGCATTTTCTTCTAAACTAGTGATTTAGCAAGAGGATTTGGCCAACTCACCCTTGTGTGTAGTTGATTGCACAGTCTCTCTCTCTCTCTCTCTCTCAAGTTTGCCACTTTAATATTAAATTGTCATGATAATTTATTCTAGTTTACCAATTCCCTATTGTTGAATCCACATTTTTGTTACTGCTAAACTTGTATTGTTTTATTGATATTTTAACATTGGACTCACAGCAATTCTAAAAATTGGAATTGTTTTGTTTCACTTTTATCTACTGTTAAATGTCCATTGTTCAATTTATCCTAATGTTGAACACATATCATTCTGCTTTCATTTTAATATTATACCCATATTATTTTACTAATTAATTTATCGCTGGATAGAAATTAAATTGTTAGACTTCCTTTAGTGTTCATTTTCTCTCCCTTAAATATTGGTTTTGGTGTTTTTTTGTAAGATTACAAGTGCACTGGTAGCCATTAATCTTCTTTGCTCCAATATTTAACTTCAAATTTGCTTCTTTCTTTTTTTTTTTTTCTTTTTTTTTTTAAAAGGTTTAACAAGGTCATCCCTCCAACAAACAACATGTGACACACCCCAACCTCCAAAAAAAAAAAAAAAAAAAAAAAAAAAAAATTGCAATTCACATTTTTTCCAAGGAAAAAAAAATGTCTATCAATGGTTCACTTGTTGACTTTACCTTATTTGAATTATCTTCTAAAAACGAAAATATAAATAAACATTAATACATCTTAGCTTAAAGGCAATCCTTAACAGGAATTTAATAAAATTTTCACAAAATTTTGTCAAGATTTTCAAACCATGAATAAGTGAAGCCACCTACCCTTCTTTATAGGCAAAGCCACCAAGAGAAGTCACCTAATTTTTTTTCCCTCTGAAAGATACCCTACATTCAATCCAATATTTTGTGACATAATTTTAATCCAATGACAGCATTACACGTAGGTAATCTGCCATCTTGCTAGCAGGAAAATAATTGCCCTTTATTTGGTAGGTATTACTATTATTATTAGCAGTAGTAGTTTTGTTTGTCAATAATATAATATGGTAGGTCTTTCACTCATTTGATATGGTTTACATGAAAGTTATGATGAAATCTGATACTATAGATGGGGAGGTGGGGATGTGTTGGTTCTCCAAACTATGTTCCCCATTACACATGGTTTGAAGTCAATAGGTAGCAAACTAACTTCCTGTATTTACTCATTATTAATTGATTTTTGTTAAGGAATATTCTAAGAAGTCAAATTATATTTTTTTTTAAAACATATGTATTCACAATAAATTTGTGCATATAAACCAATGAATCATTAACATATATAGTATTCTCTCTCTCAAAAAAAAAAGCATATATAGTATTATTTAATTTTTAAAAAGTATGTTCTACAGTTCATAATTGAACATTTATAATCTTTAATCCATACTTTTAAGACACTTGTTAACATTTAACAAGACTCTTTATTAATATATGGTTACGAATTGCCGTCGTTGTTGGATAAAGAGTTAAAAGACACTCAAGTTAAGTAATTAACCAACATGGGGCAAAGTTTTACACTATGATTTGTATTCTAAATGCAACAACGTAATCCAAGCTATGGAATTATTTATCATCTTCCTTATATGTAAATTCTAGTACTAAAAGAGTCACTTTTTTTTTTTTTATATGAGTTAAAAGAGTCATTTTATCCTATCTCTTAGGATTATCCTAAAGCTAACCTTTGAGTCATTTTTATTTCCTTAAATACCTTAAGTAAGTTTCGTGTAATTTTTCTTTTGTAACCATATGATTAAAAGAGTAGAATACATTAAGTAGTGTTAGATGTAATTGTAATAGATCATTACTAAATTTCTAATATATCATATCTTAATCACTTGAGATTGGATTGGCGATTAGGTTAGGTAGGATTTCTTTAGGTTCATTGTATCATATGTCCTGTATATGTTCATGTGTTCATTATAATGAATTCCCTTATTTAGAAAATTTTCATTTCTCTACTTCAAGTTTTCATAGTGCATTCTTTCTTAATTTACATACTAAAATTTATGCCTTATCACTGAATAAAATTCGATTAGATTGAGAAAAACAAAAGCTTTCTTCACGGTCTGGTTCAAGATTAATTAATGACTTATATTGCGATTTCTCTACAACTGTATTTTTTTGCTTCCATGCCACTTTTTAAGATGTGAAGATGATTGATTAATTTAATTGGGCATTGTTAGTGAGTGTCCTAAATTCACAAGCTAATAAATATTAATATTAATATTTTTTAGAAGATTAATATTAATATTTTTTAGAAGATTAATATTAATATTTAAGATATCTCTGCACTATTTTATCGGACAATTCGTGCCAACCTAACATATCATATATGAATTAGAAAAAGAAAAAATGTTTTGGGTTTTGTTCATTTAAAGTCTAAAAGGTCCAAATCTCATCCAACCACACTTTGAAAATATATATATATATATATATATCTCCATGAATTATTCTCATGGTTCATGTTTTTTGTACATTAAAAAATGGGCTCATTTCTCTTCCATCATGAATTGGGTTATGCGCTCATTTCTCTTCTATCATGATTTGGATTCGAGGCCATAGATCTCTCCTCAATAGATTAAGGTTCATGGCCCTCATCATTTCTCTCATGTTTCATCAATCACAAAATGGGCTTCCCAAATAAATTTTCATACCTGTACAAAACGGGTTTTTGAGGGGAAAAAAAAATGCCCAATTACAAATTAGTCAAATTCTTTTGACCAATAAAAAGGCATAAAATCTATCTATATAGACTATATTTCTTGAAAGTCCAAGTTTTAATGGGGCAAAGCATAGCATTTGGGCTAAAAGCAACCCAACTCATAAAAATCATTTGAGACTTTACATACCAACCCAACAATGACGAATCAACACAGCTTTTACCCTATGGGAAAGTAGATGATGGTTAAATGTCCAACTGATATTTTAATATTGGACTCACAACTGTACTAAATATTGGAACTGTTTTATTTCACTTTTATCTCACTGTTAAATGTCCATTGTTCAATCTAATTTATTGTCAGACACTTATTGTTCTACTTTCATTTTAATATGGGAAAGGTTTTTTTTTTTTTTTTTGCTGAATATATGGGAAAGGTTTTGCTACATACTTACCTAGTTATCTATTTTATTTTACTAATTATTTTATTGTTACTTGTTAGATAGAAATTAAACTATTAAACTTCCTTTAGTGTTCATTTTCTCCCCATTGGATATTGGGTTTTGTCTTTTTTTTTTTTTTTTTAAGATTACAAGTGCACCAGTAGCCATCAATCTTCTTTTGGTCCAATATTTAACTTCAAGTTTGCTTCTTCTTCTTCTTTTTCTTTTTTAATATTTTTAATTTTTTTTTAAAGGTTTAACAAGGTCAGCCCTCCAACAAACATGTGACCACACACATAAACACCCCCCCCCCCCCCCCAACCTCCTAAAAAAAAATGCAATACACATTTTTTCCAAGGAAAAAAAAACATATCTATCAATGGTTCACTAGTTGACTCTTCCTTATTTGAATTATCTTCCAAAAAAAAAAAAGGATAAATAAAATTAATAAATCTTATCTTTCAGGCAATCCTTAACAGGAATTCAATAAAAAATTTTCACAAAATTTTGTCAAGATTTTCAAACCATGAATAAGTGAAATCACCTACCCTTCTTTATAGGCCAAGCCACCAAGACAAGTCACCTAATTCGCACCCACAAATCCCCCACACCACCACCACCACCCCCCCCCCCCCCCCCCCCCCCCCCCCCCGGCGGAAAGATATCCTACATTCAATCCAATATATTTTGATATAATTATAATCCAATGAGAGCATTACACGTAGGAAATCTGCCATCTTGCTAGCAGGGAAATAATTGCCCTTTATTTGGTAGGTATTTCTTTTATTAGTAGTAGTTGTTTTGTCAATAATATGGTAGGTCTTTCACTCATTTGATATGGTTTACATGAAAGTTATGATGAAATTTGATTCTATGGATGAGGACGTGGGGTTGTGTTGGTTCTCCAAACTATGTTCCCCATTACACATGGTTTTAAGTCAATAGGTAGCAAACTAACTTCATGTAATTTAGTAATTACTTATTATTAATAGATTTTGTTAAGGAATACTCTCTAAGGTCAAACTGTACAAATATATTTAAAAAAACAATGAATTTGTACATGTAAATTAATGAATCATTAACATGTATATTTTAATTTTTAAAAGGTATGTACCACGGCTCATAATTGTACATTTATAATCTTTAACTCATACTCTTAGGATACTAGTTAACAAGAATTGCCGTTCTTTGATAAATAAAGAGTTAAAGACCCCAAAATTAATCCACATGGGGGCAATGTTTTACTCTTTTAAATGTCTTTTCTTAGTCCTTTTTCCATTGTGGTGATGTGCATTAATTAGCACTTTTTTTTTTTTAAGGAATAATACCATGCCTGCATTTTATTTTAAGAAGTTGGAAAGTCAGCAGAAACAAGAACATCCATATCTGGTGGAACAGACTCCATCCAAATTCACAAAGAAAAAGAAAGTCTTGCTCTCTGGACTAAGGAATGTGTTACAATATTTCCTTGCCTAATCGAGAGAAAGAGAAAGTCCTTAGGAAGCTAACATGAATTAAAGTATCTCTAACTAAATAACCAAAAAGATGAAGAAAACATATCACCCATCGGTAAAGCCTTGATCCCAGTCTCTGAATCGCCTTCAAATTGTGACTGTTGAAAACCAATTTCCGAAGCAAATATCACAGCACGCCTCGCGGCTAATATCTCCAAGTTCTCCACCGTTATGGGGCTTCCGAACTTTTTCTGCCATTACCATTAAGGTTTTCTTTTCTTAAAAATTATATTTTAGTTAGGTGAGTATTGGCCAGCTTGATTGATACAGTGAACTGAATCAAATTCTCCATACATTAAAAAAGGAAAAAGAAAAATAGAGGTTTGAATAATACAAGAATAGAATATGGGTTTGGGATGTGTTGGTTCTCCACCGTGTTCCACATAATTATTAACATATTGTTTCCAAGTCAATAGGCATTTGGTCACGAACTGCCGTCTTCTTTGGATAAAAGACCCCAACTTAATCCACATGCCAATGTTTTTCTCCTTCAATTGTCCTTTTTTCCTCCATTTTGATTATGTGCTTTACCAAGCACTTACGTTTTTTATTTATTATTTTATTTTATTTTTATTTTTATGGTTCGTCATGAGAAGCTCCACTCTGCCATTAAGATTTTCTTTCTCTCTCTCTTTTTATCCAAGTCTTACATGCATAAAGAAAATAGAAGCTTGAAACTAAGGGCCCGTTTGGTTTGTGTTTTTAAACAACATTTTTTAGTTTTTAAACAACATTTCACGCATTTTAATATACTTTTTCACCCACACGTATTTTAAAAAACTACAAACAACAATTTTCAAACTCCTCTGCCAAACACCCCCTAAGTCTCTATTTGTTTTATTGTACAAATGGTTTTAGAGAGATTTTTTTTTTTTGGTTATTAAGTTACATTATTGAAAATGCTCCAAAAACACTTTTACGTGTTTGGTGCGACATAAAATAAATAAATAAGTAATTTATATCTCACAATCCGATCCACCAAGTCTCACATCCCATGAGATCGGTGCAAACATAATTAAATCCACACACAAAGCAACCTAATCTAGGCAAACCTAACTAGATCCACCTACAAACACAATTTGATTGGCATAAAATTGATTGGATCCGCTCAAAATCACCATATTGTCACCAATTTATGCCAATTGCGAACCTCAAAACCCCATCATGTCAATCTCTAACAAGCGTCGGCACAGCTCATCACCATTGACAATCTCGAGTTTTGCCTCCCAAGTCACCACCACTTGTTGCCTCATGCCAAAAATTCTACAAACGAAGACTTTACTATTACTTCATGTCCATGTGCCAATTAAATTGCAACAAGTTCATAAATCATAACTTTATATCCATCCCTCTCATTTCTTCTTTCATTCTCTCTTGATTTGAACACATATTTTCCTGATCAATAAATTGGACCAACTTTCAGAATTCATTTTTTAAAGTTCTGGCCTTTTAACCAGATGGAGTTTGCTTATCCTTACTGTTTGTACATATTTGACTGGTAACAAAATGCATAAAGATATAGAAAAGAGTTTAATATTCTGTAAAATCAGTCAACAAAATTGAACTATTTGTGTTAATTTACAATAGACCCCTAATCACAACATGGGGGAATGGATCCTAAAGATGGAAAATGTAGTCTTTCTTCTCTCTAATGAATCAATATTTCTATCAAGCCTGTGAGTTTCAAAAGCTTAAAATTAATTATGAAAATAAGTAAAAGATAGGTAAGTTTTCCCACAAATTTCCTACTATCTAAAGCTCCATATATCATCAAAGCTGGTTAGAGTTTAGATCACTTCCAATCCATCATATTTTGTTCTTGTTTTGTCATGTGAGTGGTATTCTTCCATGCCCATTCTCTTGTTAATGCTGGGCTCTGATTCCTTGTCTCTTCCCTTCAACAAATGGGGTTTGAGCTTATTCACATCAGATAATTGAACTGGTTTCAAAAAGAACTCTTCTGCTCCTTCTTCCAAGCATCTGATCAAACAATTAGACCATGTTAGATTAAAAGCCGAATCGAACAATTCTCATTTTTTTTTTAAATTTAAAACTAAATGCATTTTTTAGTAACTATATTAAAACAAAAATGTATGTTATTCCCTTTACCTGTTAATCCTTGATGGGATGTTCTCAGAGGACATGATCACTACTGGTATATCTTTAAGAGATTTAGATTCCTGCAAATCAAATAAAATCACAAAAAGATTTTAGTTTGCTTCCAAGAAATTTTCTTAAACTATGCCAAAAGTGATGACTAAGACATCAAATTTGAATTGATCAACCATAATGGCCATATTTGATGCACTAAATTCTCAGAAAAGGAAGAAATAAAATAAAATTCCATAAATTCAATATCTGTCGTTGGAGAATAAGTCAGCCCCACAGCTACAATATGAAAATCAATCAGAGGTCTGCAAAGTCATTGGGGAATGCATATTTGGTTTGGAAATTTTCAAATCGAATCTCAAATCCAATACAACACACCAAAGTGTGTGTACTACACATAATGTCCTCTAATTTATGCCCAATTTTGGGAAAAAAGTTGGTCAATCTAAATTTAAACTAATTTATATGATTATATTCCCTCTGTTCCCCAAATTATTGCCTTACCCTAAAAGAAAAAAAAAAGAATGCTCTCCCACCTCAATATTTCAAAATTTCAAAATTGCAAATTGCCCTTTTTACATTGAATTTTTTTTTTTTTAAAGCATTTATATTTGTTATAAATTTAATCAATAAAAGGTTATTATTGTGAGAGTAGTACTAGAGAAGAGTAAAATAAATTTTTTTAAGACAAGACCTTTTTTTTATTTTTTTATTTTTTAATCCAGATATATGTTAAGGCAATCAATTTGGTCTATTTCCGGCCAGAACTAGTAACATAAACTCAAAATTCCATTAAAAAAAAAGTTATGAGCAACACATACTCTTTATATAATTATTATATGGGAAAATTAAGCAATTAATAAAATGCTAAAAAGCTTACCTTGATCTTTCTAAGGAGATCATAGCCTGTCATTCCCGGCATACAGTAATCTGTAATGATCAAATTTACATCTACATCCTGTATGAGCAAAAAAAAAAAAAAATCATTATAAGTTAAAAGAACCATCAAAATTCAGAACCATTGAAATTGGATCAATTTCATGGTTCATATCAATCATTACAATATCTAAAAATGTATATGATACCAAGTCGAAATAAAATAAGCATGTACCTGGTGATGATCATTTAGAGAAACAGAGGGAGCAAGTGCATCATTATGTTCATCTTCAAGCAAGCCCAGAAACTCTAAAGCCTTGCTACCAGAATCCACTGCAGTAACTGTGATAAATGAAACATACCCAGAAAGCAAAAGTTAATTAACAATCAAAATCCAAGTTTAGATTTTGTATCACAACCTTAATTCAAAACAGAAACTTGGTTTTCAAAGACCAAAAAGAATATGAAATTACCATTATAAGAAGAGGTTTTTAGGAGCCTTTCAATCAACTTTCTGTCAAGGAGGCTATCATCAACAGCCAGAACATGGTACTGAGCCTCTGCAGCCATACCCATGATTGTTTTTCTTGAGTTATATCAAAAGCAAGAAGAACCCAATGAGAAGAAACACAAGGAGGATATGAAATATAAGAAGAAGAAGAAAAGCACAATGAGAATGAGGTGGAAGAAAAGAACAAAGGTTGTGAGACTTTTAAATGGGAACCCATGACCATGAGGGAGGATGGGGTTGGGGTCAGAGTGAAGGAAATCCTCAAAGAAATCTGACAGTTTGGAAAGCAAGATCCGACAGATTTCGTCAAGAATCTCCCGGATCTTCTATGTTGATTTTTGAATTAGAGAACAAGCAAAGAAGGTGCTGGTTTTCCTATTTTAATATTGGACTTGTTCATAATGTTCCATTTGACCCTTTTGAAAAGAAATAAAGGCAACAATATATTACTATTATGGTGTGCTATACTGCTATTGATCCATGACTTTTCTTTCAATTTTCAAAAAAACAAAAAACATATGTTAGAACTTAGAAATTTTCCATGCACGTGTGTCACACACAGAATTTCATAATTTTATCTACGACGTTCTGAGCTGGCAAATTGTGATTAGTGTATCCTCATTCTTACAAGAACCTATCATTTAGAAGTTGTTTGAAATATACCAATTATTACATACTATCTCAACAGTTTTGGAAAAGCTTTTAAAAAATTTCAACAAGTCTATTGACATCAAATTTCATAATTTTTTTTTCTTCACAATTGGTAAGGTGTTAAGTAGTTGTAATCAGTGTAAAATAAAAGTGATATCAATAATTTACACTAAATACAAAATGATGCCGCCTTAGCAAATTTTGTAATTTGTTGTGTTTATAGCCTTGTTAAAAATTTTATGTGACTAGAATTTTTTTCCCCACATCCAATACGTATACCAACCGCAAGAGTGGAATAAACATAGAGGCCATTGGCACGTTTGGGTTCTTGGTTCTTACTAGCTTTTACAAATTGCTTAGTGAGATTTCCGTTTTTAAGTTAAAACAAATTGGATTCCTCAAAAAAAAAAAAAAAAAAAGGTTAAAACAAATTGGTCCTTTCCTGTTTCGAAGGGGCAACCTTGTTAGGTGGAAATAAATATATTGCAAAGGGACTGCATATGGGTCCAATAATCGGAACTTACACATCCAACGTGTATGCCTGCCTAGGCCAATTGGCAATTGCCAACAAATATTCTTTTCCCCATTTTATATGTTCCCACCCTCCACACCCTCTCTCTCTCTCTCTCTCTCTCTCTCTCTCTCTCTCTCTCTCTCTCTCTCTCGACATGGGTTTAGCAATATTGTTTAAACATGAACCTTTATATCCATATTGTTTAGGGTTAAGAAATGGCCGTCGGCTTAGTTAACCCGTTGTAAATACTCAAATTCGACATCATGAATATGGTAATACACCTGGAGCCTATAGATAAATAATAAATTTCCACGGGCAAATCCCCCTTGAGTGGCATAAGGTCGAATAAGAAGAGTCTTACATCATTAAAAACACACATAATTCCACTACAAAAAACCTTATAAATATCATAAAATCCCTTTACTTGGGTGTTGAAAGGAAGGGGATAAGGAAAGCAAAGCTTGGTTCATCTAGAATAACCAATTTATCAGATCCTAGCAAAGATAGGCATTTTAACCTAATCCTAGATAAGAATCAAGACATCTTTCCTTTATAGGTTAATTAGATGCGAGGTTTTAAAAACGGACCAGATCGACCGATTCAACTAATCTGATTTTTAAAACCATGGTTAGATGTGTCTTGTAAAGAGAATGTCATCACAATAGTAACTGGAAGCCTGAAAGGCTCATGGAAATAATGGATAAGTGCACAGGGGAAGCATTTACTAGACATGGACCTTAGAGGCAACCCATGTTGTAATAGGAGGGCCCCGTTACTAAATCGATTAATGAAAAAATGATGATCTTTGTGCCATGTGACAATTTGTCTTTTGGAAATGATGACATTGAGCATTAGATCCTTGATAAGTGGATTCATAACTCTAAACATCCATGCCTAGAAATAGAGGTAAAAATATTTTGCTTAAGACAAGAAGAAGAGGTGGGACAAGAGAAAAAATTAATAAATAGTAAATGAGAGAAGAAGTGAAGAAAAATGAGCAATAAGAAATCGATCTGACTTTACGTTGAGTGAGTTTCTCTCACCTAGCTAGGTAATATTTTTGTTCTCACATTAGATCCCTAGCTCGGTGTGAGGCTTAAGGCTGATTTCAAGTCTCGTGTTCTTACTTCTTTTTAGACTATTTGCCTTGTTTTTTTTCTTCATGTCACTATCATTGTATTCTCTCACTATTCATAATTCGATATATAATTCTCAGATTCAAACAATGTATTAAGTTTTACATATATAATTGTACTAACTGGTTTTTGGTTTAGGTAGTGATCGAACTTCAAATCTTTTATTTAATAATAAAAATTTTAACAGTTAAATTAACTAGAAGTCTAGAACTCACAATTTTTTTTTTTTTTTTTTGTATATAATTAAACTTACGGTCTCTATTTTTTTTAATAATGAAAAATTGTACGAATAACCAATCCATTAAAGACCCTACTTCCACATGAACTTATTGAAGAATCAATATATGAGGGGTCCATACGGTGAAAGTATTGTATTTGTAAGTGATCCTTTCATGTGGCTTCGATGGTAGCATGACCTCAACTCCAACAAAATCCCAATAGAGTAATCAACAACTTGCCCCATATAGGTACGAGTTTCCATGGTTTTATCTGTTCGGATTATACACATATTCCTATGTATGAAAAGGACAAAGTTTGTGCTCCTGGTTGTGGAGAATGTGTTTTATATATATATATATATATATATATATATATATCAAAATTTAAAAATGAAAAACTCGGAGTAAAAAAAATGTTGGACTTCCCAGGAAAAATGATAAAAACTTTGACTTGTTCTTGAACTATTCAAAACCTTACCAATATTTTTTTGATACACCTTAAGAATATTTTAAGTTTGGAGCATTCGCTGACATTAATGGATATTGTCAATATTGGATACTAGTATCTCATTTGTAATAAATGATTTTCTGTCAAGATATTAGTGTTATTCTGGCAGATTTTTTAGGCCACTAATAAAAGATACTATGTGATACTCTGAAATTTTTCAATCAATCAAAATTTTTAACTTGACCAAAAGAAAAAAAAAAATCATGATAAGATTTTTAACTTGGACAAAAAGCAATTGAAAATAAATCTATTTACAATTTTATCTTGATATATAGTTTAGTTAAATAAAAAGTTTTGTAACTCAATTGGTAGTTTGGTATTTTTGATAATATATAATGAAGAAACTAGTATAATAATTGTGTGGTACACGAATCAAGAATAATATATAAAGTAAAAAATTATTTCAATAATTTAATTAAATTGAATAATAAAAATATATAATAACAATTACTTTACATCATAAATGAATGTTATTTAAGACCAAGTTTTAATCAAAAACCAAATATCATATAAACTATACAATAATTTAAATAATAATGAAACTCCTATTAAGTTTTTTGATTTTTTTTTTTTATAATTGAATTTTAATCACATTATTATTTTAATTTTATTTAAACCTGTAGTAATAGAGTTTACTTAGGTAAATTATATTAATAATTTTAATGTATTTATACTAAATCATATGACAAAATTATATCCTACAACTTATAATACTTTCTTAAAAAAACATTATAATACTTACATTGAGTCAAATAGTGCATGCACAATGTGTATAACCCAATTTTATTATTAAAAAAATATATGTTAAAATATTCAAATAATATTAAAAAATATAAAACTTCTTTTAAATTTATAGAAACCCTAGGTGATAAAATTTCAATAGGAGTAATATTTTTAATTTTTTTAAAAAAAAACTTTGGTAATTAAGTTTACTTAAAGCAGCTATGTTTTTTTCGTTAAATTCACACGCCATTACCAAAACTGCATGTAACAGTTGGTAATGCGGAGCAAGTTATAAACCCAAACACACACATACCCCACCGCAAAACAACTATGTTAATTATTGTAATGAACTTATAATGTGACGCGTATAGTACAAGAAAAACCATTATTTTATTACCTTGAACTTTAAATGTTTCTTGAAAAAACATATATCTTTTCTAGTCAGTTCACTATAGCAAATCTTGAAAGAGAATCCTTGGAGTGTGCTAGAAGTTTTGGTTCATGAAGTGAATTTGTTGTTTTTGTGGAGGAAACCACTATAGAAGGATTCCCGTGGTTTCAGGACTATTGCAATAGAAAGGCAAGTGGATCGTTTGTAGAGATTATGTAGACGGTCTAAGCTATAAAGGATTTGGGAATCCTAATTATTTTGTAATTGTTCCTACAAGACCAAGTCTCTGTAGTGGTTTTACCATTGAAGATGTTTGTCATTAGTTTTTTCGTTTCATTACAAAATCTATGTTCACTTTTACTATTTTCATTATTATTATTGCTTTAAATATGATATTTAATAGCCAAGGCTCAAGAAATCTTATATCTTAACTAACACCTCCTAGTATTTTTAATAGAGACTGAAGATAAATATACGGGTTAATATATCCTTTCGCTGTCCAGAAACCGACACACTATTTCTCATTGAGCTTCTCTTCAAAACGCAAGGCTGAGGAAGTAAGTGCAGATACTCCCCAACCAGTGGTCAAGAAACATTGTTTTTCCTCTGTAGATGAGGAGATTACTCCCGTGAATGCCGTGTCGGCGGAGGCTGCTCGATCTGCATTTGAATATATATAAATCTTAGTATCAAATAGTTGAAAACAGAGGTGGTTACGAAAAATTTTCAACGATTGGGTGCAACCTGAGTATGTAAAGGTGTGACCGTGTGAGTTGTAAACATCAACATGTCCAGGGAAACAAAGTTTTTATCACAACAGTTTATCAGATAAATGCATTAAAAAAGTAGTGTCATTGATAGGTTTACGTAAAAGTAGATTTAAATCACCAAATTTGTTGTCTTTAACGTTGATTTATTAAGATTCTAACAGTGTGATCACATTGCTTTTATTAAAATCAACCACAAAATCTAGAAGAAAAAGGTTGGACAAAGGAAAAAACCAAAGAAAACTTTCACTTTTTCTTGGTGAGGGAGGAGGCAGGAACTAGGAAGGAGCTACCTTTTGACCTTTATTCACCAGATTTCAATACAGAAAACAAAAAGATGGCCACGTGAAAAAGACTTTGCGTAATAAAGAAAGAGATTCTGCTAACTAAGAGAGAGGAGTAGTATTAATCATGAAAATAACCTCTATATATTACACTTTCCATATCTGATATCTGATTAGCTTTTACCAGCAGCTGCTTAGCAATGTCTTGAAAGGGAAGCCCGAGGATTTGGATGGTGGGGCGGTGGGTATTTTGGGTTGGTGCTGTGGGAGAGATCCTAGACCCCACCAAATCCTTGTGAGGGATATGGTAATTCAGATGCCACATTTCCTTCTAGGGAAACCATGTGCTCCAAAGTCCAAACCCACCACATGAACTCAATGTATATTTAGATTTACAAATAAGTCATATAGACAGTGAGTTTGCACGCGTAGTCATTATCCTTGATTACACGAACTTAATGTATATTTAGATTTACAAATAAATCATATATATAGTGAGTTCGCACGCGTGGTCATTATCCTTGGCTACACGAACTTAATGTATATTTAGATTTACAAATAAATCATATAGACAGTGAGTTCGCACATGTGATCATTATCCTTGACCTATTTAAACCCTATTCATAAATGACGTGAGACCACCAATGTAATAGTGGGACTTGCCATTACTCGAACTCACAACTTCAAACTCACAAGGTGATAGGCCACAAGGGTTTCCTACGACTATGCAAGCTCTACACGCGGGTGGTTATTTCACGTTTATTTTCTCAACGGTTAAAGTGACATGTTATGATTGATGTATAATTAAAGTGATGTCAATAATGATTTTAGTAAAAATGATGTTATACTAATCACAATATATTATATTAACAAATTGTGAAAAATATTGTAAAATTTGTAGTGTATGTAATGTACTTACATAGTTGTGAAATACATTGTTGTAAAATTTAATTTATGATACCAATTTAATTGGACTAGAGGTCCAGATGTACCTAAGTTTGCTGCCATCTCTTTCAAGTCTCACCCCAGCTCTCTTTGCTTGTTCAGTGAAATTCAAAAAATACAGATAAACAATTAAAATACATAATTTAAACATACATCATATTACGTTTCAATTTAATCTTTAATAAGAAACTTGTACAATGGTACTGAAACAGGAGTACGAGGGAGGGATGGCAGCAGTAGCAATATATGGATTAAAATCCGATGCAATAGCTAGAGTTATTGCACCATACAATAGGACATCAATGGTTGAGATTAAAAGTTGCAAAAGTCACTTTTAATCTCAACCCTTAAATAAATTTTTTTTTAACCCTCAACTTTTTACCATTTCAATTTTGCACTTTATTTTTTCACCTCTCTTTCACACACTATGGTTAATTGCTTTTGGCTATTGCACCGGATCTCAATTTGCAATACATATAACTAGACTTTGTTATGGGTGCAATTGCTTGACGTGCTACTAAACTTAATGATTGAGGAGATTGCAACTGTCATGGGAGAAGTGATGGGCAAGCTGGAAGAGTTGGATGTATGGTGAAGACAGCTTTGGATGTGGGTGCTACTGCTATCTTCATATATGGGTCAAGGTGGTTATAACAAAACTTCTTATGAGGGGTGAAAATTGAAAAGTTTTGATAGGAGTTGCCAAGGGTGTCTTTCAAATATGAAAGTTTACGTATCTTATTCTTCATTTCTCTTGTGTTTCTAACAACTTTGAAATGAAAATATAATTTATTTCATAGTTAAAAATTTTATTTACTATATCTATCGGTGTATATAGTGCTAAGTATTTAAAATTTCAAATGATGTAACATAATTAAATACATTTTTTGATTTGTAATATTTAATATAAATTATGAAATGAATCAATTTCAAAAGGAATGATCCTAATTCCTTTCTGATACAGATTACCTAATTTTGGTCATCACTTTGGAATTTTAGAGGTTGAGGGAATTGTAATCAAGTAAAAAACAAATAGGGATTCAGAAAAAAGAAAAAATTATGATAAGGATTTACTGAATAATATTTTGTGATTGATATGATTGTTATCATTCAGGTAAAAAACAAAGGGGAAAATAGGATTAGGATCCACTAGAATTCTTAACACTCATTAATCATTATCATTCAATAGTGTTTATCCTGAAAAGGGTGCATTAGTTGACTAAAGCTCCATGTAATTTGCTTCCTCAAATGGAAAACTCCCTTCCAATTTGCTAAATTAAAGTGATCATGGTAATCAGTATTAATGTTGACTGATCTTTGTTCAATGGAAAACAAACTATTTTTTAAGTAATGAGGTTCTTTTATGAGGTCTTGCGTTTTACTCATGCAATCCAGCATGGGCCCATAAATCTCATAGGTTTTCCAAGCTCATTTGAGAGCCTTTTATTTGGGTCCAACCAGAAAATCTTTTTATTACAGATGAGGTTATTTTACACATGCCATCCAGAATGGGCCCACATCTCTTATTTTATTTATTTATTTTTTATCTTTTGTTAGTCTCCTCTTCTATTTGTGGGCTTGGTCCACACAAAGAAAAAGAAGCACCTAAGTAACCTAGTTTTTGGCCCAGCTGTGTCCTTGGTTGTCCAATGCTAGAATCTTGGTAGGCCCTAATTGGCCAATTATTGTTGGCTGGCTTCGTGATCTTTGCGGGCTATATTAATGAGATTTTTTTTTGGGATGATTGCATGGGCCCAAATTTAGCCAAGTTCACACATATTGATGTTGTCAAGTACGTTGTCCATATTTACAAGTTGTCGGCATGAATTACTGATGTATGAGCCTTGGGCTTTTTTAACTTGTTACCCAAAAATGCTTTAAGGGTCTGTTTGGTTAGAAAAGTGACAAAGTGAAAGGATAGAAAATTAGAAGAGAAAAAAAATGAGAAGATAAAAAAGATTTAGTTTTCTCTTATTTGTGTGTGGTTGGGAGGATAGAAAAGTGAAGAGATGAAAAACTTATTTATTTGGTTGAGAAGAAAAATGAAAAGATGGAAAATAAAATTGGTATAAATTTACAATTATGTCATCATTAAATAAAACAAAAAAGTAACACATTTTTTTAGCAAGTGGATGAAAAAAAAAAAAAATGGTAAACAAAGCAACTAAATAAAGATGAAGAAGAAAAAAAAAAAAAAAAGAAGAAGGAAAAAGCTATTGACGTGGACGAAGTCCATGTGCAAGTGCACATGGGCATTTTCGTCCAATAAGTAGCCCAATACCCTTAGTTTTCTTCCCATTTTGGAGGGAAAATTTTTTGGTGAGCCTAGGGAGAAAAAACCTTAGCCTCATCACAAAATTTTCCACTCCCCCTCCCAACCAAGCACTCTCCCAATATTCTCTCTCTACTTTTCCCTCTTAAATTTTCCATCCTCCCTAAAATCCCTCCAAACAAAGAAGAGGTGGTGAATTAGCTTATCATAGCAGAGGTGGAGAATTAGCTTATCATAGCAGAAAACAGTGAACCTAACAATTAGAAAATGAATCAAATTGATGTAGTAGTGGTCAATTAGACATATCATAAACCCTATGAGCGACTGAAGTGCCACAAATAATGTGTACCTAACCATGGAGCTGAGCATCTGAGTTTTATCAGATTTCATCTGATAACCGAAATAATTACCAAGTGTTGACACTACCGAATGGTCCGAAACTCTGTTTATATTATTTTTCATTTTTGGTTGATGCTACTATGTTTAAAGTCTACTTCATCCATTCTCCCTAATGTTTGGGGGAAAAAAATCAAAGAAAGAATGAAAAATTTCCCTATGACTATCAAAGAGCCCAACTATTTAGTTCAAATTCCGTACTCAAGTAACTTATGATGCATACACAAACATATTTACTGCTATACATTAAACAGCAAAGGAAGACAGTCTTTCAAAGTTCTTCAATAATTTTATTTTTTTATTATTATTCACACTATCTTGGCATGCAAACACATACATATTTACTAGTATATCTAAAACAACCACTGGTTGCTATATCCAAAACTCACCCCCCAAAATAAATTTTACTCTTTCTAATTTGGTTCTTTTAAAATGTTAATTAACAATAAAAATTTTCCATCCAACTTTCAGAGTTTTATTTTATGCTTTACCAATCACAACTTGTCACATGTCAATTCTCTTCCTTTTTTTTCTTTTCTTAATCAAGGTTTAAGATGGAAGAAATATTAAGCATATAACATGTTGCAGTTGATGGAGCATAAAGTGAAAAACTATGAATGGGATATTTCTATTTGTTAATTAACCTACTTATGTAGCATGCCCCTCTAGTCTTAAAATTCTCCATTGGTGGTGCTCATTATAACCCTCTTTTCCCCGTTGGTTTTTTCAACCTCCTCCACCTTTTTGTAGACAAAGCGCATAGCAATGCATACATAAACACACAAACTCAAAGCACTCAACCCTGCTAGGACCCAGTAGTAGTAGTCAACGTGTGCACGATTAAGATTGTTACCAAGCCATTTATCACCAGACCTGGAGCTAATTGCCTGCACAACAGATATAATAGCATTGCTAATGAAGCTTCCAACTCCAACCACACTAATATATGCTGCAGCTCCCATACTTCTCAATGCTTCTGGCATTTGATCATAGAACAATTCTTGGAGTCCCACAACTGCAAATGCATCAGATAAACCACAAATCACGTATTGTGGAAGAAGCCACCAAGCTGTCATTGGAATTGTTGCTTTAGGGTTATCCATGAGGTTATATTCTTTTGCAATGCTGACCCTTTTGGCTTCTACTAGAGCTGACACAACCATGTTGAGTATGGATAGAAATAGTCCAACTCCTATTCTTTGTAGCACTGTAATTCCTGATGGGTGTCCTGTAAATTTTCTGGCTATTGGGACAAAAACTCGATCATAGAATGGAACGGCAAAAAGGATTGTGATGCCTACTAAGGCTTGAAGTGATCCTGGGGGAATATGAAAGTGTCCTATTGACCGGATCATTGTACTACCTTGCTTGATGTAGAAGGTGTGAAGTTGAGCTTGGACTACAGTGAACATTATGCAACTAAACCATATGGGGATGAGGCGGAGAAGAAGCTTTACTTCTTCCACTTGATTTAGTGAGCATAGCCTCCAAGGATTTCTGGTTTTGCTAGATATATCAATGTTGTCAATGATTATTGCCTTGTCCAAAAACCTTCATTTTTCAAATAGTGATAGTTAAATATCTGCTTGAGAACAAGCAAAGTCACATGCATCAAGAGTATGGTCAGTCCATTACTAAGTCCTTTGCTTTGATACCATGTTAAGAAAAGCTTTGATATATGTTAAGAAAAAGAGAGAAGTAGAAAGAAATTCTATATTTGTAGGCACACAATATGAGTAATGTACAAGAAACAGAAGTGTTAAACCAGTAATGATACTAAAATTCATCAAAAAGAGTAACGATAATAATGGGGTTTGGACCTGCACAAGTAATAGAATGAAGCATTGCACAGATATATTTTAACGGGTTTGGACTTTGGACCTGCACATGTAATACTAGCGGGCATGGGCTTCTGGGCCTATAATTACTTAATCTAATTAATATTCAAATTTCAAACAGAAATTTAAACTTTTGGGCTTTCTAAAAAACAGAGGAGGAAAAGAGAAATATTGTGAAATACTGTAAACTATTGCTCAAAAGTTTTTTAACTTTTGTGCACAACAAGACATATTGGACACATCAAGCAAAGCAAGGATGACTAGATATGATAAGAAAATAGTTTCAATTATTCGCATAGGTTAATCAAGGGTCAATTTTATTACTTTAGGGGGTTAGTTGCGTGTAAATGGTAGCATGAAAGATAGATGGTTAACCTGATTAATTTGGGTGGATGAAAGCTACATTGTAATAAGCATGTTGAATAATGAGATATACCTATTAATTCTAGTAATCTTATTTAAAAAAAAATTAAATTATTGTAGCTAAGTATAGGAAAAAAGAAGAAAAAGAAAAGAAAAAGAAAAAGACTTATTCTAGCTATGTATGGGAAAAAGAAAAGAAAAAGAAATAGATTTGTTCTAATTTGGGAGGATAAAAGCTACAATTTATAGCTTCATCAAAAAAGAAGAAAGAAAAAGAAAGCTACATTTTAACAAGAATGTTAAATAGTGAGAGATACCTTGGTGGTTCTAATAATGTTATGTACAAAATACTATAATAGATTTATTATATTCTAGCTAAGTACCTAGTATATGAATATTGGAAAGTAATTATTTAGTATAAAACTGTAAAAGACGTATAAATGATTTACTTTACAAGACTAATTTGGTGGATAAAAGCTACATTTTTAGCAAACTTATTAAATAATGGGAGAGAAGTTACTAGCTAGTACGATTATGTATAAAGAAATAGGTAGATTCAAAATTCTAGTTAATTAGTAGCTTGTAGAAAATGAATAATATGAAGTAAATCAAATTAGTCAGTAAAAAAAACGTATGAGTTATTCACTGTCATTCAAATTGGATCAAAGGGAAATTTGTTATCAATTTTTGTTACCAAAGATTATTATGTTTTAAAATATTATAATTATTAGAGGATCCACTATATATAAATTAAACCATTCAGACCCTTTTTTTTTTTTTTTTTTTTTTGGTGGTAAATTACATTAACCTCTATTGAGATTTGGAGCCATGTTAGAAACCTTGCATTTTTGAAAATGTCCCTTAGCCCCCTAAGATGATTATTTTAATTTTCTTATTATAGAAAGAATATGGTTTGCAAGCATTATTTTAAAGTTATTTTATATGAAATTTAATTTGAAAAAGTATACATTTGTTACTCAATTTGAAATAAACACAAATATATAGTTGTGGGGATTATTTGTTATATAAATTAAAACCTTGTGGGGGTGAAGTGTCATTTATAAAAATAAGAGGGTATTATGATATTTGGTGTCCATGTGTACATAGCATTATTGTTTAAAACTTTTGGATCCAACAAGTAATAGCCAAACAAATTAATATCTTTATCCCTAAAAAAAAAAAAAAAAACCCTTCTTTTGGGATTTCCCATTTGAAATAAATGATATGGAAAACAAATTTTTTTAATTATTTTATTATACTTTATTTTATATGTAGATAGTGGAAAAAGGAGAGACGTGAGGTTCGTACTAATAACCACAAATGACACACACAAAAAAAATATATACACACTATTACGACTAGATTAATATTATTGTTTTTACTTGAACCACCGGGTTATCACTTGAATTTAAGAAAATAACCCTAAATGTAGGGAATTTGGTGTAGTTACTATAATAAATATCACATAAAACAAATATAAATGCTTATCATATATATATATTTATTGAAGGTGATAAAATGCTTATCATATTTTAAACCATGTTATTAACTTATGGTCATGCTAACAGGTGCCCTAAGAGTTATGGTTGACAATCCATTTATGAAAGTTTCGACATCACTTTTATGAAAAATTGAAAAAACTGTCAAAATATTAATTATTTTTTTTATATTTTTTTATAAAAAATTTATTTAAATAAATTATTAACTATTGTTCTAAGTACATCTGTTAGCATTTTTCATTTAACTTATTATATAACAACATCAATTAATACAAAGACATTAATGGATTTGAGAATCTGTTTACCTAAAAACTTGTAAAACTCACAGTTATGTAAATAAATAGCTTGCAGTTCATGTAAGCTGTGAGTTATGACAGGTGAGAGGGTAGGTATACTATGTCAATAATAAAACATTTTGGTGACTATTAAGAGAAGAGAATGCTTTATTATAGAGATAAGATTTCGACCAATAATCATCACAAATTATCTACATCGTTGACTTCACATCAGGGTTAGGTTTCAAATAATCAAATGTGAAATGTGAACGCCACCAAGAATGCCCTAAATTTGACCACAAGTTTTGCTCATAGTTGACCACTTGTGTGTAGTTAGGTATGTGACTTTTGTTACCACAGGCCCGGCACGTGATTTATAATATATACACATTATACACACATACACCACAAAAAAGGAGTTGACAATTGTGTACCTGAATTGATCAGTCCTGGAGAAAATCCATGTGTTAGGTTGACCCTCCGACGGGACCCCATAGTATACACCCCTACCATGGCGTGTCTCATCCACGCGCCACTTCCGAGCCGCCGCGACAAACACTTGTGCTACCCCGGTGAAAGGGCTGCCCACGGGACCCTCCTTCCGGTACTTCTTAATTCCTAGTAAAAATATTGCTAATGCCACGGCTATCACTCCTATCGGTATTCCAAACCCTTCTGTCCATCCAATATTATCCTGCAACCATTTGTAAAATTTTAATTTTTTAGCTAAACTAAAAGTGGAATAATTTTTTTTGAAAGATCTTTTAAATTTTTTGGCATATAAATTCATATTTATTTTATTTATAACTTATAAGGGAAAAAAGGGGGACTAAAAATTTCAAAATTTTAATTACATGAGTGTGACTCACAAACTTCTAATTTTTCCTATATAGCCATCTGAAGTTGTTTATTTTCTATAATTATTATCACTTTGAAACCCATTTTTGAAAATTTTCACTCCACGTCTCCACCACTAGGTATATATTTAGTTCAAAATTTCTATTAAAAAAATGTATGCTAAAAAAAAAAAATTTAAACGAACACTTAATCATTTTGTACGCAATTAATGATTAATTAATTTTTTTTTATGCAAGATAGAATTTCTCTTCTAATCTAATCCCTTGTTTCTTAAAAAAAGAAATATTGGAACTAATTTAAAACTATTAAAATACTTCCGTTGCATTCATTAAAAATGTCAGAATGACCTTGGATCCACCATCAATGCTCATAAAATTATAATAAAAACTTTGCATTGATGTGTAAAAATTATAATAAACTGCAAATTGATATAACAAAAATGAAGATGTCATTGTATTAACAATTTAAGAATTTTGTTACCTGCACATATATTACAACCAGTGAGGCAGAAGTTGCAGCAGCAACTATCCCCAAATACCACCAGTTGAAAAATGAGCTCTTTGCCTTCTTCTCCTCTGGTGTGACCTCGTCGTACTGGTCTGCAGCAAAGGTTTGCACACATGGTTTGTGGCCACCTTCGCCGACTGATAATATGTAAAGGGCTAAAAAAGACATTGCTTTACGCAAATGCAGAGGAAACACCGAGACTGATAAAGTCAATAGAGCTGTTCCCTGTGATACAATTACAAACAAGTCATCATGAAAGTAAAATTGGTCAAAAACCATGTGTATATGCATGTAATATCAAGGAGGAATAGGCAATAAGCAGAATGAATGCACTTTAAGAAAAGTAATTTCTTTTCCTTTTGGATTTCTGCCTCCAAAAAGCATGATCCTTTCAAGAGAGGAAATTCTTTTTAAGAGATCCCAACTTTAATTTAAAAAAAAAAAAGTAAAATTTATCTCATAAATCAAAAGAAAGCTTTAAACATCTTATAGATGAAATTCTCAATTTTGTATGACAGATTCTATTAAATTTTATATCATCTAAAAGTATGATATCTAGCTAATTAAAATTCATGACATTAAAAATTACTTATAAAAATATAAATGAGTTCAAAAGAGATTGAATCAAGAACTTTCATATACTTATTTGTCATGAAGCAACATATTTTTCACCAAACCCTTTTTTTTTTTTTTTTTTTTAAATTAAAAAAAACGTGTATATATATATGTGTGTGTGTGTATTTATGTATGTATAAATTATAATTATTATCTGGTTGTCCAAGCAAAAAAATATTGACTCCTCTTTTTGTGCATATGTGACAAGAACTCTAGTCATGTTGGTGAGGAATTTTCTTTACCAAGAGAAAGATGACAGAGGAGATAATAATGGTGTTGAAACGGCCCAAGTAGGAATCAGCGATGAAGGCACCGAGTATAGGGAAGAGTGTTGAGACGCCAATCCAAGTGTTGACGTTCTTAGCTGCAGTGGTCAATGGCTCGTGGAGTTCATTTGTGAAGTACGTGATGAGGTTACCAGCGAGGCCATAGTAGGCAAAGCGCTCAGCCATTTCAACAACTTCACACGCAGAAAAAAAAAAATGAAAGAAAAAGAAATCAGATATCAAGGGATGGGCGTTGTTTATTTCACAAACGTATCCACACACTTATTGCACTGAGATCGTGATCGAAGTCAACGATTTCAGTTCAAAATGAAGAGAAAGGAGAAGAAGAAGAAGGAGAAGAAAGAGAAAGGCTTACAGATGACAAAAATGGCAGCATTCCAGCCACCTCTGGAGGATTTTTGCTTGGTGGAGACCAGCCTTGTCTCCTTCTGACCATCTTTAATCATAACTGGTGCTACGGAGCTATCCATGGAAGAAGGTTGGTATGAGAAATTTGACATAGCTAATGAATGATTTGGGACTTTCAGGCATATGGGTCCCTTTATATATACGGAAGAAACACTGTGTGTTCATTGTGTGTTGGCAATTGCATAATGCAAGTTTGATTAATTGCATCACCCATAGGGTCAGATTAGAGACCTGAAAAACAGGCCTGGTTACGTCAGGTTAATCAAGGTATGGGTCCAATCAAATATAAGTAAGATAACAGGTTGTCCCAGACAAGTTGCAAGATGTTCCTCACCCAAAAAAGAAAAGAAAAGAAGACAAGTTGCAAGCGAATTAGGTTAATCGATTTATGGGTTTAGTTAATCAAATTGCTTTTTTATATATATATATATATATATATTTTTTTTTTTTTTGCAAGTGAAAAAAATACAGGTCAACCCGCAATTTGATTAACTAAACTCATAATTCGATTAACCTAATTCACTTGCAACTTGTTTGGTTAAACAAATAACAAAGTACTAAAAAATAAAATTTAAATAATATATAAATTCTTAAGTTTACACAATTTAATATATCATTATTATAAAAGAGTACACACACACACAAATATATATATATATATATATATAAACACACACACACAATATTGTGAACCATATCAATTTATCAATCTTCTCACGCTCATTGTTCATGTTGCATGAAAAACAATAATATTTAAGAATAAAGCATAACATATTAGGTAAAGAAAAATAGGTAAATATTTAAAATAAATTGCACATCAATCTACTCAACTTTAGTAATAAATCTAACACGGGAAATTAAAGAATGTATCTATAGTTCTTACCTTAGACATACATCCTTGTTCTTGATAATATTAGTTAGATTTAATAAGATTAGATTTAACCAATCATGAATTTACCTTTACACACACACACACACACACACATATATATATATATATATATTGAAGAAGTAACATTATTTTGAATAAAATCGAATATGGATAAAAATTAAGAATTATATTTCTTGTATTAAACAAAAGGAAATCAATTTAAAATTTAGCAATAAGGAGATTAAAACAAATTGGAAAAAAGAGATAAAAGAATAAGAGCAACTAGGAAAGGAACTTACTTATTTTTACTAGATCGAACCTAATATGAGATTAATTATGAGCTATAGGCCATTCTTGAAGAAGGTTAAAAAACATAATTTAGGGAATTTCTGTTTGTCTCAATAAAAAACTTTATGTAAAGATATGAGCTATAGGCCATTCTAGAAGAATGTTAAAAAACATAATTTAGGGAATTCTATTTGTCTCAATAGAAAACTTTATATAAAGATATTTTTGTGTGTGTTTAAACTGTGTTTGGTATTATCATAAAAAAAACAAAAGAAAATTATTTCTTTACGTCTCTTATAACTCAAAATGAGAGAGTTGTTTTTCAGAAAATTTTCTAGAAAATATAATTTTCCAACTCATTTTAATGTTTCTATCTAACCTCATCTTGAAGGGACTAAAATTGAACCCATTTCATATTTAGGGAACTAACATTAAACAAAACTGTGAGTAAGAAATGGACAAAAAGTATGTAATAAATTGACAGGTGAATGAAAGGACTATATTATTAACATTTTGAAAAACCAGAATCAAAAGTTTTAAAATTGGAGAGCAAGTGGATTTGTGTCCATTTGACATGAGCTTATAAGTTAAACTTTTAGCTTTTATGTATGTATTTGGATACAGCTTATTTTGCTGAAAACTGAAAACACTGTAGCAAAATAATTTTTAAATGTGTGAATAGTGTCATGGACCTATTTTTAATGAAAGTTTTGTTTAAAAAAGAGGTTTGTAGGTCCCGTAAACAGTGCACAGGACCTACTGGAAAAGCTGAAACGCGCTTCTAAAAAAAAAAAAAAAAAAAATGCAGCCGCAGACGCGCATCCCGGAAACGCAATCCAAACGGAGTTTATGTATAACTTTTTAATACTTTAATTTTTCTTAATTTTTGTTTACTTTTTCAAAGTACAAGTATAATTTAATATACTTTCAACAAAAAACTAAAAAGTTATTCTCAAATGGACATGATATTTGAGTGGCGTACAATTTATGATTATTATTTTAAATAAATAACAACTATGGGGAGATGATGTCTTGACCACCGAAAAAAATCAAGCTTAGATAATAAGAAAATGTATGTGGGTGGAAGCCTTACATAAGCATGCATATGGAAGAGGTCGGAATCGATGGAATAAATGGTTAAATCCTTGAATGGTCAAAGTGGACACAAACGTGTTTTTTTATATTTAAAAAAAAAAAATTTAATATTTCCACTCTTAGTTAGTGTCACTGTAATACGTGGTGGATTTGCCGACGATTGTAATAATTAGTCAGTTTAAAATTTACCATTCAAACTTTCCAAAAGCTCTCGAATGATATGAACTTTTTAAGTTTTGCCGACGTTGCTTTATATCTTTGTGCTTGACTTTTGGTTTTAGAGTCTCAAAGTGCTTATTACACGGAGTATAGCTTGATGGTAGAAGTTTTTCAGTTTTTGTCTCAGCATTCAGAGAAGAGTAGTTCGAGTGATAGCTTCAACAAGGTCCATGTGATACACGTGGTATTATTCATTATCATCATGTGACGTGAGGTCAATGAGCCCACACTGGAGACTCTCTTTTTTCATCCAACATAAAAAAGAGTCTCAAAGTGTTTGCTGACTAACTATTAGAGTCCTAGTCTCCGCCACGAGAAAATCATGGATTCGACTGCTTCTCCTTTTTTTGGATAATTGACTGCCTCTCTTTTAATTATCATTTGATATAAAAAAGAAGAAAACAAATGATATATTTCGACGTTCTATAATGATTCTTTTTTATTATTATGCTAAAAAATCAATTTATTTTTTTATATAAATGAGATTCAAACCTAAACTCCTTATTATTAAACTAACTAAAATTGAGTAAAATATAGATTCGATTGCCCCTCTTTTAATTACCACTTGTTACAAGGGAGAAAAAAAAATGATATATCTCAACGTTCCATGATCATAGTTCTTTATCATCATGCTAAAAAACTAATTTGTTTTCTGTACAAGTGAGAATTGAACTCAAATTCTTTATGATTAAACAAATTAAAATTCACATCGAACAAATAAACTTAACATATTGAAAGCATACTCTTCTCTCTCTTTTAATTTTTTGCTGAGAAAAACACACTTTCTCTTGATTGGTGGCTTGGTGCTCGCTTGATTATGTATGATATAGATTAAAATGATACATTATCATAAATCACTTAAATTATACCATATAATTGTATCAAAAAATAAATTATACCATATAATTATTTATTTAATATTTATGCTCGTGCTAATTATATTTTTCCACGTAGTTATTATTTACCGATGATGTTACAGACAATAGGGAATATACCACGTACAATTTTGGATCACAGAAAAATATGCCTGTCCATGACTCAAAAAAAAAAAAAAAAAAAAAAAAAAAAGCTCTTAGCATTTAAATAGTTGCTAGCTACATTGCAAAACTAATGATTAATGATACTTTCCTCAAGCCTTTTTTTTTTCCTTAATTTCTTTTCTCAATATTAATGAGTAATGACAAGCTTACTCAGCTCATTCATAAAAATTATTTTTAAAAAATGATAAGTTTAGTAACTTCCTTTTTTCTTCCAAATCAAGACTGCTAAACCTTAAATTTTTTCGTAAATCGTAATTTGGTACTTCTCCAATTAATTGTGAAAGTTTAAGTGCCTGACTGAGTTATTGCTACTTTTTAAACAAATTAAGTTATTGCTAAAACCCTAACTTAATGAAAGCAACATTCTTTTTATAGCCTCATAAATTTGTGTGTGTGTGTGTGGAGATAGTTACAATATAATATTAATCTCGCAGTTCAAACATTTTCCTTCCAAGACCTCCAAAAACTTTATGCATAAGTAAGTATCAATTAATCTATAAGGCTCTTTGTGCCTCACAATGATTATAAAGATATATTGCAATAAACATAAATATGAAAAAGTCGAACAGGAAAAAATTAAAATTCCTTTAACCTTAACATAAAGCATTCCCAACTCAAGTTGGATATATTATACGAGCTGAGTACTTTTATGAATAATTTAGACTCAACTCGAAATTAGATTTTATTTGTGTTTGTTTATTTTATTAATAAGTTCAAGAGTCAGATTAGGCTCGATTATTAAACAAGCTAATTTCAAATATAATAAAATGTTTGCAAACAAACTCATGAATCCGAGTTTGATTGAATATATAATATTATATTATATGTTAAAATATGTACATGTATAAAATATGTTTATACAAATATGAGATTGATATCTAAATTTGTAAATAATTTATAAAATATCAAAATATAATTTGTAATTTACTAATAAAGATAAGGATAAAATGTAAAACTACCCCTAATGTTCGGACTATTTTTAGGTACTACCAATTTTTTTTGGGTAAAGAACATTCAATTTACTCCTTAAGTACAGACCTCACTTAACACCATATTTGAAACCCCACCCCCCCTCCCCCCACCCTCACCCCTCCGGCTTCTTTCTCTGTCTCCGATTGCTATTTATCTATCATCGGCTAACTAGATACTCCCTTGTACATATAATTGTCATAATGAAGATTATGCAGTATGTTTGATATTTGTACAATTAAGACAGACAATTGCAAGGAAGTTGAAAACTAGCAGGAGAGAACTTTGTAGTTGTTCAAAGTATTCTTTTTTTTTTTTTTTTGGAGTAATGCCCATGTAGATGTTTGAGTTTCTTTGGGTCATGCCACCTTCAATGATCTTTATATCATTATAAACTCCATTAATTTTCTAAAATGCCAGCCACATACCTGACACATTTGCTCTTGTAATGTGAACATATAGATATCTGAACTAGAATTAATCAAATACCCTAACATGCTACTCCGTTCCTTGTCATGTGAACATATCGATGCGGATCTTCCTTCAATAGTACAGTCCACCCTACTGCATGAGCAAGAGTAAAAATCATACATGTGTGAGAATCAAGTGATGAGATTATAATTTCCTTTCTGCTTTCAATTATTTCTATGACTTTCTCTCTACAATTTCGTAACATAGGTGGATCAAAAATCAAGAGAAATACTTCATATATGCAATTATATAACAATTTGAACTCAACTTGAATTTTTCTTTTTCTTTTTTTCTGTTTCGATAAGAGGTATCTTCAACCCTTTTGAATAAAGACCAATGTATGGCAATATCTACAGATGTTTTAATCATTTATAGATTGCGTGGCACTTGACAGTTGAGGGCAATCAAACCTAAACATCTAAATCTATTAAAATAAAATAAAAAATTCTATACCCCGTACAAGTTAAACATTGGCACAGTTATATATGTGATGTTTGAAGGTGTTTGCACAGTTATAATTGATGTTGTCCATGATCTCTCTCTACTATTCCCTGGTCTTGTGAGCAGATGGATCTCTTTTCATCTTCTTTCTTCTTTCTTAGATATTTTCTTCGGAGGATGGAGATAGGTCCTCTTATTCTTTAACTAATAATGGCATACGAGCTTATGATAGAAGAGTACTGTGGTTTCTGTGCTCATCTTTCTGGACTGATCTATACGAAACTAATGTTCAAAACTTTGCACAAAGAACATTATTTCATGCTTTGCACCCATCCTAAATACAACTAACTCTCATTCAAATTGTTAGTGTATAGATTAGGCTAGATTAGCCCATTGGGCTTAGCCCAGTATACCTTACTTGTACTGCACTCATATTACTTGTACTGTACATATACCTAACTTATATAAGGCTCTCTTTTGTACATTGTTTTATACACATCAATATACAGACTATTCAGTCTTTCTCTCACTTTATATTGTTAACATGGTATCAGAGCCTTTCCTCTAATTTTTTTTTTTGTTCCTGTGGACATCTCTGGCATTCTTCAGCTGCCCTCACCTTCGTCCAGTAGTCACTATCAGAAGCGAGTCACCGCCGTCACGCCCACAGCCTTAGAACACTCGGATTTCGTCAGTTTGTTGATTGAACCGCCAAAGTCAAGGCACACATCGGCAGATCTGACAATCTCGAGAAAAACCCAACCAAGAACGGCCAGAAACCACCTCTCATGCGCTCCCACGCGTCGGTTGAAGTTTTTGCCTCACGAGCACGCGCCTCCACTCGCCTCACGCGCTGGATCATCTCTGTCACTCGCTTCCACGCGCCTACCCCGGATCACGTCCTGCCACTTCAGCCTTAGAGTGACGTCACACAGACACGTTAGCATCCCATGTCAGCATACGTCAGCATCCAGCCGTTGACCGTTGACCGTTGACCAGACCGTTGACCGTTGACTTTGACCAAAGTCAAAATTTTTCAACAGGGTCTGTCTTGCTCAGTTTTTTGCGTACATTCCGATTTTAGGCTCCATTTCTTTATTTGAGATCTCTAAATCCCACTTTTTGGTCATTTTCTTTACTATGGCTCAGCAAAACGAACGAGATCTCATTCGTCCTATCACCATTATGTTGGATGGTCCTACTAGCTATCATGCATGGTCTCAGAATATGACTGTCTTTCTTAAGGGTCGTAAACTGTGGAGATATGTGACTGGTTCAATTCCTAAGCCAGTACCAAACCCTAAGTCCAAAGCCACAGCTGCTGAAGATGCCTCCAAGACTGCTGATGATTATGAAGAACGCCTAGAGGAATGGGAGAGAATTCAGAGTAAGATCTTGTCTTGGTTTATCAATACATCTATTCCCTCTATTCATAATCTTCTTCCTCGTCTTGAAATTGCTGAGGCTGCTTGGAAATTTTTGGCCGATCGTTATAATTGTACAAATGATTCAAGTTTGGAGTTCCACATTGAATCAAAACTTTATCAAATGCACCAAGAGCCAGGTCAGTTTATTTCTGATTTTTATTCTGAGACTTCTACTATGTGAGAACAACTCTTTGCTGCAGATCATCCACTAGTGTGTTATAAGGACATTGAGCTATTTGTTAAATATCGGGATCGTCGTAAATTTATGCACTTCATGATGGGTTTACGTGAGGATTTTGAGCCTACTAGGGCTTCTCTGCTTAGCTGGTCTCCTACTTCTTCTCTTGATACTGCAGTAAAAAAACTCATTTCTGAGGAGAACCGTCGGCCTATTCATCACATGTCATCATCTGATCATGTATTGTCTACACCATCTCCACAGCCTTCCATTGTTGCATTCACTGCTCCTCCACGAATAAACTCTGGGCGTCCCACCTCTCAGTCTTCCAAAGGTACTCACTGCAAGTTTTGTCGTGCTAAAGGCCATGACATCTCAGTTTGTCGCAAACTGCAGAAATTTGTGCAAGAGCAGAATAAAGTTTCTCTTCCTCGGGCATCTACTGTATGTCCTTCAGATCCATCAATTCCTACAAGTCCATCTTTGGCTTCCTCACTTACTACGGCTGATATTGAGACAGTTGTTCAACATGTTTTATCCTGCACTTCCACTGCCCTTTCATTCACCTCAGGTAAACACTCTTGGTTTTTTGATACTGCATGTTGTAATCATATGACTCTTGATGAATCCCAATTTTCTGATAAGGCACCCTTAGAACATCCAATCACTATTTACACTGCCGATGGAACTCCTATGCTTGTTAGTCACAAAGGAACAATCTCTTCTCCTTGTTTGTCCCTTAGTGACACTTTTCATATCCCAAAGTTATCCCTCAATTTGCTTTCTATTGGTCAACTTTGTGAATTAGGTGTAGATCTTCTATTTACTAATCATGGTGTGGATGTGCAGGATCCCCGGACGGGTCAAGTGCTTGGGATAGGCCGTAAGGTTGGTCGCATATTTGAGGTTCATGACTTGAAGATTCCTTCACAAGTTATTTCTGTAGCTACTACCACTGCCACCCTCTCACCTGATCTATGGCATGCTCGTCTTGGTCATCCATCCTTATCTCATCTTTAATTGTTAGCTTCTCAAGGTCATTTAGGTTCAATTCAGTTTCAAAAATTTGATTGTACTTCATGTCATTTTGGCAAACAAACTAAATTGCCCTTTAATAATAGTGACTCCTTTTCTTTTGCACCTTTTAATCTTATATATTCTGATATTTGGGGTCTTGCACCTGTTCCCATTGAGGGGGGATCTAGATATTTTGTCATATTTGTGGATGATTTTTCTCGATATACTTGGATTTATTTGCTTCACCATAGGTCTGAACTTGTATCTATTTACCAAACATTTCATAAAATGATTGAAACACAGTTTAATCGCACTGTCAAAGTCTTTCGATCAGATAATGCTCAAGAATATAATGATAAATCTTTTCTATCCTTTTTAGACAGTCATGGTACCCTTCCTCAGCGGTCTTGTCCTTACACCTCTCAACAAAATGGTCGTGCAGAATGAAAATATCGTCACATTCTTGATGTTATCCGCACCCTTCTCATTTCTGCCTCTCTTCCTGAGCACTTTTGGGGTGACGCTGCACTCACTGTTGTGTACACCATTAACCGTATTCCTTCGCCAACTACACATAACAAATCTCCATTCGAGCTTCTCTATGGTCAAACTCCTGACTACTCCTCTCTTCGAGTTTTTGGTTATGCTTGTTTTGTCTCTCTACCTCCTCATGAACGAACAAAGCTCTAGCCTTGTGCTCGTCTCTGTTGTTTCCTTGGTTATGGTGTATCTCAAAAGGGGTTTCACTGCTATGATCCCATTTCTCGTCGCCTTCGTGTCTCCCGTCATGTTGAGTTTTGGGAACATCATCCTTTCACAAGTCTTCAGCAGTTTCCTACGTTCTCTCCCTCAGAGTCTCCCATTTTTACTGATCTTTTCCTCCCTCTCTATCCTGAACTTGTTGAGAATTCTTCGACATCGGCTACCTCTCCAGATGACTCATCTTCGGATCTATTACCAGCATCTGACCCGCCTGTCTTGGATCCTGTGGCACCACCCTCTCCTGAGCCTCCTGTTGGTCCTGAACTTCGTCATTCCACTCGGGTAAGCATTCCTCCCTCTTATCTCACTGATTATCACTGCTCTTTTGCTCTCTTGCCACTCTCTATGAACCTCACACCTATCGTGAGGCCCATACTGACCCTCTTTGGCAGTAAGCTATGAACGAAGAACTAGATGCCCTTCATAAGAATCACACTTGGGATATGGTTGATTTGCCTTCTAGTCAGTCTATAGTAGGTTGTAGGTGGGTTTACAAGATCAAGACCAAGGCTGATGGATCTGTTGAACGATACAAGGCTCGCCTAGTTGCCAAGGGCTTTACTCAGGAGTATGGCATTGACTATGAGGAAACATTTGCTCCTGTTGCTCGCCTTACATCTGTCAAATGTCTCATTGCTGTGGCTGCTGTTCGCCGTTGGCCTCTTTATCAAATGGATGTGAAGAATGCTTTCCTCAATGGAGATGATTCTGCAGGTATCCGCTCTCTTCAGCACTTCCTTAGTCAGCATTTTGAGATGAAAGATCTGGGCAATCTCAGTTATTTTCTTGGGCTTGAGGTTACCTCATCCTCTGATGGATACTATCTTTCCCAAGCTAAATATGCTTCTGATCTTCTCTCTAAAGCTGGTATCACCGACAACAAGATTGTTTCCACTCCATTAGAATACAATGCAAAGCTCACACCCTCGGATGGTGAACCTATATTTGATGCTACTCGCTATCGTCAGTTGGTTGGTAGTCTGATCTATCTCACTGTTACGCGTCCGGGTATTTCACATGCCGTGGGTATGGTTAGTAAGTTCATGGATGCCCCTCGTTTTGTCCATTATACTGCTGTTCTTCGGATTCTCCGTTATGTCAAGGGCACACTTTATCATGGTCTGCACTACTCCTCTCGGTTTTCTCTTGAGTTTCATGCTTATTCAGATGCGGACTGGGCAGATGATCCGACTGATCGATGCTTTATCACAGGTTTTTGTTTCCTATTGGGTACTTCTTTTGTCTCGTGGCGTAGCAAGAAGAAAGATGTTGTTTCTCGTTCCAGTACTGAGGCTGAGTATCGTGCCCTTGCCGATACAACCTGCGAACTTGTTTGGCTTCGCTGGCTCTTGGCTGACATGGATGCTCCACAACCCACTGCTACTCCTCTTTATTGTGACAATCGTAGTGCTATCTACATTGCTCATAATAATGTCTTCCACGAATGCACCAAGCACATTGAGATCGACTGCCACATCACTTGCCAGCATATCAAGAAAGGCAATCTCAAGTTATTCTCCATCTCCTCTGCTGACCAGCCTGCTGATATTTTCACCAAGTCTCACCTGCCTGGTCGTCTTTGAGATCTTATATCCAAACTCCAGTTGGCTTCCTCCTTGCCACCTTGAATTTGAGGGGGGATGTTAGTATATAGATCAGGCTAGATTAGCCCATTGGGCTTAGCCCAATATACCTTACTTGTACTGCACTCATATTACTTGTACTATACACATACCTAACCTATATAAGGCTCTTTTTTGTACATTGTTTTATACACATCAATATATAGACTATTCAGTCTTTCTCTCACTTTATATTGTTAACACAAATCTCCAATAACCCATTTTAAAGGAAGGTACGCTTTTATTTATTTATTTATTTTTGACATGGCTCGGACACAAATGGAGCTAAAAGCTTGAAAGTTGCTAGCAATGGAAAAGTCAGGGAAAAAACAAGGAGACTAAGGTTAAATAGTGTTATGAAAAAGTTTGGAGTTAGATTAAGAACATCAAAAGGGAGGAAGTCTATCTGTTGAGTGTTATGTATTGTATATTTATAAGTGAATATACGTGATAAGATTTGTAACAAAATAAAGATTGTAGGAAAAAAAAATATGAACTTTCTAAAATACAAGTGATCAAATATATTCAATACCCCCTCTCACCACCGCACACCTTTAGTGCATATTTACTTTATAAGTTTAAGTGCTGGGAATAAGAACTAGGGTTCAAGTCTCTTAAAAGAGAGTTTCATGTATATATCTACACTTAGATTAGGTTAAAGTAAAATTTCTATCTTGTATAAAAAAAACCCTCTCGAGTTGATGGATTTATCTTGAGTTGACGGATTTATAGAAAGGAATTTAAACTTATCACGATTCAAGAAGGAAAATGAACCCGTGGAGAAGATAATTAAGTCCTTAGTCATGATGTTAGTCAACTGATCTTTGGTGGAGATAAATCAAACAGTAAAAATATGGTTGGTGACTTTTTCACCAATAGAATGAAAGTCACTTTCTACACATTTTGTTGGGGAATTGAACACAGGATTTAGGATTTACGGCAAGATATGTGGCACTAATATTATCACACCAAAGATTAAGAGTTTGAAGGAAGCGTAACACCAGGTCCATGAAGAAGAGATATTCAATAGAAATTCAGGGACCCCGGCTGCCCGCTCCCTCCCTTCTCCACTTGTAATTGCTATGAACCACAAACTCTAGTCCAACCAATGATGTGGTTTGGCCAATTTTCACTACTCATATAGATTATGGAAAGAAAGTGTATACCAAATCTAAAGTTATATAAATATTCTTAATCACTCTTAATGGCTATGAAAGTCATGCATGAGCGACCCTAAAAGTAGTACTAGTGCTGGACCCCCTAGAAGCAAAAAGAAAAAAATTGAAGTTTTTTATTTATTTATAGCTAGGCATCATCAAGCTAAAATTATTTGATCAGACATCAGCATGACACATTTTTTCCAATTAATCTATGATAATCTTAAAAACCTTAAGTATATATGAAATAGTTGCTCACTGTGACTAAGAAAGTAGGTACTTCAATTAACTTAATTAACCAGCATTAACAAAAAATAACAATATCTATTATCAAAATATAATGTTATATTTTACGTGTACAGAAAAGCTCAAAGCCCCTAAAAAGAGTTCCAATATGCCACTCTCAAGTATCAACAGCAAGTTTTTAATTAAATTTAAGGTATAGAAAGAGCAGTGTACACTGTACTCCCATATGCTTGGACCAAAGAGCCCCACATTGGTCTCGAAATGACAAACCCACACACACAAGACTGTTTCTAGATCAGTTTCTGTTTTCCCACCAGTCATAAAAAATTATATAATTACACTATTGCACCAGGTACTAAAAAAACTCATTCGTGGCCTGCATTTCAGGTCCATTACTCCTGAAAGCACTTGAATCAATCAAAGCAAAATGTAAAGGGTCCATCATCCACATTGTGGGGTTACAAATCAAAACTTTCCGATTCATAATCTATGAAATATTGCCTTCCTGTCTGCCAAAATCTCTTTGACAAAACTCGCATCCAAATTCAAGCCCCTAGGCTTAGCTAGGTCATGTCCACAACTGGCTCACGTGTCAAAATTACACTGGATTACTATGGAATCAATATATCTATAAACAACTTTTTTCTCAATTGTTAAGGTAACAAGTTGTGAATTTGGTAAATCTGTCAGCTCAAGGCCTAGATTTTGAGGCCCCCATTAAACGAACAAAAATCACGGAAAAATTGTACCAAAAATCCAAAAATTATAGAATGATAGCTTTTTATTTTATTTTTATTTTTATTTTTTTATTTTATATATTTTAAAAAAGTGAGTTTTGCTTTTTTTGCATTATTTTCCTATATTTAAGAAGGTCTCAAAATATTGAACCAATAAAAAACTAACACAATTGAAATCTGTTAAATATTAGCTATGATATATTCCATGTTGAATATGCTTAAATAGATGCGGAAGAGGGAAGTATAAAATAAGAACATAAGGATACAAGAGTTATGTGGTTTAGCCTTACAGCTTACGTTTACGGAGGAAACTCTTAAGAGCTACATCTTTATTATATAAGAGTGTAGTATAAAACCTCTATTACAATGAATCATAACATGAGTATATATAGTAGACTAAATCCTATACTAATAGACTTCTAGTATAAGTAAAAGACTTAACTTGCACACAAAATAGTATTAAGCTTGGATCTATACTAATGAGCTAATATATCTCTAACACCCCCTCTCAAATTCAAGATGGAAGCTTGATGAAATCTTAAGATTTAATAAAGTTGAGAAGATCTCTTGAATGAAGTTTGGCTCTGTGATGGTGGTTTAAAGGCAATGGTCTTGTAGTATTGATATGACTTCTAATCATGGCATGATTATACTGGAGAGTTTTGGCGGCAACAGTGGGAAGTAAAAGAAGATGAACACAAAAAAGAAACACCGAAGAAGACAAATGTTGCTTATAAACACACCGTAAGGACAGAAAACCATGGCCACAGAAATGTGGCTCTGATACCCTGTTAAATATTATCTATGATATATTCCATGTTGAATATGCTTAAATAGATGCATAAGAGGGAAGCACAAAATAGGAATATAAGAACACAAAGGTTATGTGGTTCAGTTTTACGGCTTATGTCTACGAAGGAAACCTTTAATGTCTACATCTTTATCATATAAGAGGATAGTACAAAACCTGTGTTGCAATGAACTATAATATGAGTATATATAGTAGATTAAATTCTAGACTAATAGATTTTTAGAACAAGTAAGAGACTTTGTTTGCACACAAAGTAGTATTAGGTTTAGACCTATGCTAATGGGCTAATATATCTCTAATTTTTTTTTTAAATTGTTATGAGTTTGTTATGAATATGCTAAATAATCATTGAAAATCAATTCTTCTAACAACTTTTAAAAGAGAAATTAATGAAACCTATATACAAAAACTATATTAGCAATGTTGTATTTTCAAAAGCAAAAAGAGTGGGTTATAAAAAGAAATAAATATAAAAACTTGAATAAAGAATATTTAGATATTAAAAAATCACTAAAATTTATCGCCCAAGGTCCCGAAATATATTAAGCCAACCCTATAATAGACAGTAAATATTAGCAGTGATATAAGCCCATATCACCACAGGTTATCAACTTAACCATAAAAAGAGTGATGTAGTGATACTAAATCTATATATAAAAGCCTTATAAATCGATCTATCACAAAGCAAAAAAAAAAAAATTAAACCTTCATTTAGCATATTGCTTAATTAGCATTAATTATATTTTTGTCATATCAATTTTATATGCTTTTTGTAATAAAATGTGGAGTAGTTTTAACATCTTTCTTCTGAAAAATGTTGTGTTAGGTGGAAGGAAAGAGACAGTACGTTGGTGCTTTACGCTTTTTTGAATTTTGAATGTTGGGTTTATATACATTATACAGAGTGTTAACTTGAAATGACATAAATATTGTACATGTACTATTGTCACTTTGTCTAGGAGGGACGCATGCAGAGAACTGCAGCTCGAAGGTTGTGTCTGTGCTCTCACACATAATAGTGTGTTTTGAACTGACTACACTATGGATACATCTAGAGGGATATATTTCTCATTCACTCTCAAGTTTTGCAGTGTTACCCAATGAGGCAATGAGCACAAGCATCTACACTAGTGTTCTGTACTCTTGAATTCCTGTATAATTGATCGTTCTTTCACATCTAAAAAGTTCTAGACCAAGATTATAGGTACGACGAAACAAGAAATCCCAAGTACTATATAATCCTGTACTGCTGAAATCTTCTAAACAATACACATGATAATGCATTAATGCTTACTTTTGTAACTTAGAAAGTGACAATGGAGCACAGGGAATCTAATCAAAATTGCGATAGCTTCTTTTATTACATGAATCCAAATCACTTTCAATGAACCAAGGCATATCCAATCAGCTAATCATTCTACAAAAGCCGCAAAGCCGAATGAAAAATACATAATGAATGTACATATAATCAACTCCACTATACATAATCTTGATTAGGATTTAGGACTTCATTTTGTATATGATGCACGAAAAAGGTTACCTAAGAAAGATAAGCTACCATTCTGCCTATTATTCATAAAGCTTTGACTTGAAGTTTTATAATGACTGTGTACCTACCGCAACAATAATCCTTCTGATAAGCTCTACTGCTTCAAAAATTAGGTTTCAATGAACCCTAATGACTAGTCCATTGTTGAGATGGGTTCTTTCCATTATAGAAGTAAATGAGTGTTATATAATATTTTGTTTTTGGGTGATGAGGAGGGATTGAAAGGTTGGAGATGTCACATACCATTGATTACTGACAGTGATGTTATGTCTATAGTGCCTGATTGTTACCCTCGTCAGATTAAATTTGGACAATTGCATGTGAGATGCTCCAATTTCTATGCATTTTCTTAATTGAAATGATGACTATATCCAAATAGAAAAAAACTTGTTACATGATTCTTGTTATGCACTCTGTATGCACTCTATTTTTGCAATCGTGTTCGTGTGTAATAGTAAGTATGTGATAATTATTTTCCATCCAAATAAGTGATACTTAGGTCATTACAACATAAGTTTTACATATTGATAAATAGAAAACATAATTAAGAAATTTATTTATTATGTTGTTTATATGGCACACTCATATTTATTATTATGTTAGTCTATAAATTTTTTTATGGTAAAGTTTGATGGTTATTTAAGAATTTTTCTTACATCTTTTTTTGAAGATAAATTGGCAATTTTATTGCAACATAAAAATTAATTAAAAAAGAAAAATACAAAAGTATAAGCCGAGAGAACAAAATTTTTAGAGAAATTACAACCAAGATCTAATGAGAAAAAACTAATACAAGCTGGCAAAATTGTTTTATCTAATCTAATATGAAGTTCAATTGAATCAAAGAGTTAAAAGTCTGAACGTTTTTAAATGTATTGCAAATTTTGAAACACGTATTTATTAAGAAGGTTTCTTCGCATTTTTGTTAACAGAAATTAGCAGTTTTATGAAGTGCGTTCTCTTTTCTAACACATCCTCTAATGGAATACCTAAATTTATAACACAACTAGAATTATTTTCGTGTCTTCCTCTTCCGATGTAACCTTGGCTTCCCACATTGATTAGGTTATTATCACAGATAATCCTTCAAAATCTAGACATATTTTGATTTTGTTTTGTTATAGAGTTTATCAAGATCTGCTGCAGTGTTTACTCTAAAGTCTAAACGATGAATCATTTGTAATGTTCAACTTTAACTAGTGGGTTTCAATTAGTTTAATTAGTAAAGTCTTTGATAATTGAATAAGAGATTTGAAGTTCAATTTCCGCCTATACCAAAAACCGATTGGTATCTTGGTCTGATGATAAAGAGTTACCACCAAAAGCGAATACTATAGATTAATTGAAACTCTAAAAAATAAAATAAAATAAAATAAAAACTTCAACTATAAAATTTGTGATCAAACCCATTTGATTAATTAATTCAATGACAATATTTAACCATTCAATTTGAGAAATCATATGACTATGTATAGATTAAAAAAAAAATCTTTAATGCTAATTAAGCACCAACAGATTATATAGTCGCTTCTGGTGGCTTCTAGAGATTGAATTCTGGTGATGGTGAATATTGTTCCTCACATTGATTAAGGACACAACTTGACTACTTCAGCACATGCAAAAAGGACCCACTTTAGCCATGAGTGCATCTGTTTCTAGTAATAGATGGCATCTCCTAGGAATAGCAATAATTATAACAGTAACAACCATTTAAGCTTCGTATATAGCTAGCTAGGTGCGGATGCTTAACCCACCACAAACCCTTTTCTACCTCCAAAGCATTATTGTCAACTTTAGGGTATGGCAGAGGCCATAGAGCCATGGAACCACGTGAACTGTTCATACTTCATAATACATTTATGTAACTTGCTTTTTAGATCCAACTAGATGTCCTATGTAATGCATGGATACTTTATTATTTTATTTTTAAATAATTTCTAACTACACTTTATGCCCTTATAACACTCATTTTATGTTCAATTATATAATACATATCATTAAGAGGAAGAAAATAAAAAGAATAAAAATTATTATGAATATACATGATTAAGAATATGAATATATATATATATATATATATAACCTACAATTATTTAACTATTTTTACTAATTAAAGTGTAGAATTATCTTTTACATTACTTGAAAGAGAGTGTCCAATTGGACATATAATTTGTTGGATTCAAGAGTCTTCTACATTAGAAAATAAAACAAAAAAACAAATTGAGATTATTGTTTTTATCATATAAACCGTTTATTAATTTATTTTTAATGTATTCCACCATATAAAAGAAGATGGTGCAGAAATAATCAATTTTTGTGCAAAAATACTATCAGCGATAAAATGATTTATTGAGATAAATTGAAATATAAAATCTTAGGTTGATTCTCTATGGATAACATATTTCATTTAAAAAATAGAACATTTTTTTTTTGGGCATACAATTACAAAATAAATGCATAAAATAATGAAAGATCATATTCATAAACCTACCTTACATCATCTTCTATAAGAATGAAATCCTTAAACATTCAACCTAAATAAAGTAAAAATTAAATAGTTCAAATTATGACTAAAAATCGGAAATGAAATTACCATCATCCATACCAAAAGTCACGGTAAAACTTTGTTAAAAGAAGCTCTCCATTCTTCTTCATCACCTGCTATCTTTGCAATAAATCATTTATCTTTGCCACATCCAAGGCCTAACTTTAGTGCAATTCCTGCATCACTAATTTTGTTGGTCCATGGTCATAAAAATTTTGGCAAAAAAATAAAATCTGAACTTGAATTAATTTGTATAGAGAAGAGTTTAAATTACAAAGCAAATTATAACATTAGGACCAGATTTGATAAGTTCTATCAATCCTAATCTTTACAATTTGATAGCTTCTGTCCTACCTCTACAATCCATTTCAGACTTTGTGTTGGTTTAAATTTTGGCTTTGATTTTCGATTCTGTGAGGTGAGTATATATAATGATTATGCATAACAAACTAACAACGATATTTGGGTTCTCAGTTTGCAGCTGAAATGGAAAATTAAAAATAAAACTATTATAAGAACTTAATTAAAGCCTTTTAAAAAAAAAAACCGAAACATTGTTTTTTGATTTTTACATTGAGCGGCCATCGATAATCACGGCTCGACTTGAGGTTAATCTTCTGTGTTAATCCTATCTGCTTGGGATCATTCACAACCTTAAAACTAGTTAAAAGACCATATTAAAAACCAAAAATCAGAATCCATTTAATTTTGGCAAGAAAACTTTCAAGAAAAATTTTGAGATATTACTTTCTATGAAAATAAACATGAAATACAGGCACCTCAGGTGTACATATAGGTCGAATCAATGGTACACAATGAATAACCTGCTATCTCTGCAATAGTATTAAGGAAATGACCGACCCATAAGAATTAGTAATAGTATAGTTTAATCGAACTACAAAGATGTATTGTCCTATTTACACTTAGCAAAAAGTGAAGAAAAAAGAAAAAAGAAAAAAAGGATGTAGTGTCGTGAAGTCTATAAAAGCAAGATTGATACAAATTTGATAGCACTTATTTGAAACAAATAGTTGTCACTCAACTGACAATTATAAAAGAATATTGAGTGCAAACAATATTTGGCCTAGTTTGTTGTGGGTAGAAAATGTTGGGTATCATTTTAAGCCAGGGAACGATCAACGTCTGGGAAGAGGAGACAAAAATAGTAGAACGTCAAAATGTGAGAAGAGATGGGTCTACGCAACAGTTGGGATATGGTAAAAGATATATAGAAGAAAGAGCAAATTGATTTAACACTTAATAATAAGAGTCTAATAAGAAAGATCGTAGAGAGAGTCTTTTAAAGTGTATGTCCTATTTTATGATGTCAGCCCATATTTTGGAGAATGTGGGAAAAAATAAATAAATGTGGAAGTGTCACACTTTGTTTAGTGGAAGGGTCACGCTTGGATCATAATATATAAGATAATAAGTGGGTTTGGACTTTTCATAAAGTTCGGTCTAATTTTAATTAATTTTGAATTACAGCTCATCTTTTAGATAACAGTAAAATGAAATTAATGCAATCTTTTGGATAACAATAAAAAAAATAAATAAAAAGAGGTTAAAAAGCTAAATAAAATGTTAAAAAGTACTACATGATAGGAACTCATGAATTCCGGCACGAGGTCTCTTTTTTTTACATATATATTGAATATTGATGATTTGTAACAATGACCTTGCCCTTATTTTTCTTTTCAAAATTGAAACTTTGATTTTTTTATTTTTTTATTTTTTATTTTTTTTAGGATTTCAATTTATGTAAATGAAAGATTTATAGGATTGGGTGCAATGACTCATTTTGGGTAAAAAACAAAAGAAAAGGAAAGTTTCATTAAACTAAAGAGTAGAAAAGATCCTAGTACAACGCCCATTAACATACAATTCAAAGAGGTCCGAATTTATCTCTAAGTTCACAGGCGGACTTTCATACAAAATAAAATCCACATTTTGCTCATTCCTAATCTTGATAGTCATTTGCACACTTGTTCGCTTCTCGAAAGCAGTGGCTAAACTTGACAAAATACATGGAAATAAAGTTGAAGAGAAAAACGATATTTCATGAGTCTTGTAAATCTTATAAGACTACTGCGCTAAAATGCAAAACCCATTTTTTTTTTTGGTTTATGCCCCTCACTTTAATTTGTTTGTTTGTTTTTCCCTTTTGTGCTTGAAGTTTATTCCTCTTATTGAGACGAGAGTAAAAAGTACTTCACAAGATTTTAATCGATGTGTATGTGATGTTTATATCCTTAAACCTTAGCCTATTTAAGTGGAAATATGTTTAAGGTTAAATAGAAGTTGAATGTCTAATTTGTTATTTTTGAAACTATTGGATTTAATTTGTTACTTTTTAAAATGTTAATTTTTAATTTGCTATTTATATAATTATAGGATTTAATTTCTTACACCTTTTAAATTAGAGAGATGCTTTGTCTATAATAATTTTACAACATTTTTACAACAAATCATAGGTGGTTAGTTGTTATTGGTTCAAATTTGAAACTAACATTAAGATTACTTTTTTGCCTTAACAATAACAATCAGTAACAACCTACCACTTATGATTTATTGTAAAAATGTTATAGACATATTATTTCTCTTTAAATTATAAGATTTTTAATTTATTATCTTCCCTATTAAGTGACTTGTCATGGTAATAAATAACAACCATTTTAAAGCAAGAATCATAGGTTTAAATACTATAAGACAAAAATGAACTTATAAGACAAAAAGATTCGTAAGGTATAGGCCCATCTCTCATCGCAGACTCCAACAAGGAAGGAAGGAAATTAGGAAGGGATAGGGATAAATGGGCCAATGGAATCATAAGTGTAGACCCAATGGGCCTAATCACATTGGAGAAATTGCAATCCACAAAATGAGACAAAAGTTCTTTAAGAAAATATTATGGTATCAAAAGCCCAAATTCTCTCTTCGGCTCTATTGGGTGCTGTCTTTATAAGTTCCATTGGACCAATGGAGCTAATTAGGTTATTGGATTTGATCTCCATTTTGATGGTCAGCACATTAGATGAGACCTATTGGTATTGGGTTCTGCCTTTGGGTCCATTGGGCTAGTTGAGCTAATTAGGTTCTGTTGGATTTCATTTCCGCACATGAGAATGATGAGACCTATTGGGTTTTGTCATTGGTTCCATTGGGCCAATTGAGCTAATAAGGTTCTCTTGGATTTTAGGCCAGTACATGAGATCCGCATGCCCAGTTTGTGAAATCAAACACTTTCAAAAGTCCAAATCTCTCACTAGGTATGTCAAAAACTCAAAATTTTAATGTATAGCATTTGCTCCATGATTTTTATTTTTGGTGGCAAATGATGCATTTTTTTTAGTTGTGATCATAAATCCATTTTTTAAAAAATTTTCTTTAAAATGATTCCTAAAGATAAAACCTATTACCCAAAATTTCCACTTATACCATACTATATTAAAAAAGTGGACAAAATTTTCCTCCAAATCGAGTTGGAGAAATTTCATGCAACCCATTACACAAAAACTTATAAAACTATCCACTTGTATTATTTATAATCTATATAATATCTAAAACCAAATTTATAGTCAAACTTTGTCTTCTATATAATATCTAAAAGTTGAAGCGTAATATTTATTGTTGATATGCTTTCATTGAGCCATATTAGTGTCGCATTTTGGTCTAGTTCAGTTCATTCAGTCTATTTTTGTTCATCTAGTCTATTTTTGTTCATCCAGTCCAGTTCGATCCATTCAGTCCGCTATGGTCCATTTAGGTCCATTCAGTTAATTGTGGTCCAATTTGGTCCACTCAGTCCACCTCAGTCAACCTCGGTCCACTTCGGTCTATTTGGTCCATTTCAGTCTATTCGGTTCAATCTGATCCATTTTAGCCCACTTCATTCCTTTAAGTTTTCAACATTATGAAGAACAACATTGCGTGGGTTTTACTCTCAAGGATGAAATTTTTTTTCATCAAATATCAAATTCATTTTATATCTATCATGAATGATATTAACATTACAAAAATAACATCAATAAAGGTTTAATCCCAAAATTTTAAGGTTTGCTATGGATATTTAAAATCATTGATAAAGTATCTAAATTTTACACTAACTAAACCTATTGCAACCCTCCTTAATTTGTCTAAATTTGGGATTGGCTATTATATTGAGATTATTTAATGAATACCACTTGAACTTAAATTTATTCTTTAGCAAGGCACTAGAGGCTAGAGCAACTGCATTAAGCATTATACTATCGACGTAAAAAATAAATAATATAATGGATTAAGCTTTAATAATAATAATAAGCCGAGAAGCTTACTTCAAAATTGAAGCACACATAAGATTTGAGAGTTGTTGTTTCCGGATTACAATAAAACATAGTCGAAAAATTGTAAAAAAAGATGAGCTGTTTACATATTGTCTAAAGTGATAGTAATTGAATTTTAATAACGTGCTGAGCATCGGCTAGAAATTTTTATTTCCTTGCAATGGAATAGAATTTGTAACAATAGTATTTGTTTCAGTAGAAATTTATCAATGTGCATTTTTAAACCAAATGAGGAATTGTTTTTAAAATAGAAATTTTTATTTCCTTGCAATGGAATAGAATTTGTAACAATAATATTTGTTTCAGTAGAAATTTATCAATGTGCATTTTTAAACCAAATGAGGAATTGTTTTTAAAATAGAAACCAAAATCGTAAATTTAAGCATGGAAAGCACCTATGAAAAAAAAATTGCTACTTATTAAAAGTTAAGTTAAGACCCACCGACCCACTGGGTGTATTTAAAAAACATACAGGCATATTAGTCCCACATCGCTTAATAATTTAAGCATTCTATTGATTATATAGCTAGAATCCAGTAGCAACGAGTGCTGAGACTTGTAGCGCAGGCTTGTAACCTTAGTGTTTAAGCACATTTTCAATTACTAGTTTGAAGATTGTGCAAGTAGAAATTCTTGTTTGTATTTCTCTTGTTTCTGCACTGAGTATTGAATTCTTGATTTAGACTTTTCAATTACTAGTTTGATTTCTTTTTGCGTACAGTTCAATTCTAAATCTTGATTTCTTTTTGCGTACAGTAGCAATTGAATTCTTGATTTAGAGTTTTCAATGACTAGTTTGAAGATTGTGTAATTGTATCATCAATTGCCAAGTTCTTGGATTGATTCTTGTTTCCCTAGTTGATTCTTCGTAATTGGAGTAGTTTGGCTTCTAAGAAGGCAATTCTTGATTGTTTCTCATTGATCACTGGTTGGATATGTGTCTTCCCTCTGTTCTTGGTTGAATCTTGGTTTTCAACTGTATTTGTGTTTGCTTGATTGCAATAGAAGATGGCAGAGAGTACTTTAGTGCCCTGCTCCAACTCCTCAATCATGGGAGAATGCTTCTAGTCCTTATTATCTGTTGTGACTTGTGGTTCAACACCTTACTGAAGAAAATTACAATACTTGGAGTAGAGCAGTCCTTATTTCCTTGGATGCTAAATCCAAAATAGGTTTCATTGATGGTTCCATACCAAAACCAGAGTCTGTTGAACATTCATGCTATACAGCATGGCTATACAGCATGGTGCAAATGCAATAGTACAATTTTGGCATGGTTGTTCAATTCAGTCTCTAAAGATTTATAGCATAGTATTGTCTATTTCAAGACAGCTAGAGAAGTGTGGCTTGATCTACAATACAGGTATTCTCACGGCAATGGTCCTCGGATTTTTGAGCTGAGACAGGAGATTTGTTCTCTTACTCAAGATGAATTCACCATTAATGCTTATTATACCAAGTTTAAGGGGTTGTGGGATGAGTTTTCCATCTATAGGACCTGCTCTTGTGGTCATCAGGTAGAAGATTGCACCATGCCCTTCTTGATGGGTCTTAATGATACCTATGCAGCTGTTAGGAGTCAGATTTTACTCATGTACCCAAGCCCAAAGCCAATCCTATTCTTAATTTGTCTAACTAAATCTATTGCAACCCTTCTCCCTTCTTAATTTGTCTAGATTTGGGATTGGCTGGCCTCCCCCGAAAGGGGTCTTCCCTAAAGCCAATCACATTCTTAATTTGTCTAGATCAGGGAACTCAATGTGCTGTTTATTTTGTTAGTTTCCTCCAATATTTCAATAATTTTACTTCTAAAAATTGTAATATTTAGTGTTTTACTTTATAAATGAATCAAAAAGACAATAAGAGAGGTGCAATAATTTGATCATACTGTTTACAAATGTGAAAATTGCATGTTATTGTGACTGATATAGATAAGCTAGTTTCATACCTACTAAAAAAATGCAAATATCATTTTTTTTTTTTTTGAGAGGGAGAATGCAAATATCATTTTGATAAATAAAAATACAAATATCATTCAATAATTGTTTTTAAAACCTAATGTGGATCATGTCACATCAACACTTTGTAAAAAAATTTATAAGCATTACTCTTCTTTTAAATATGGCAAGAGGAAGCCATAGATTGAGAAAACAGAAGTTTTTTTTAAAAAAAAAATTATATATAAAAAAAAATAATAATAATAGGTAAAATTGAGAGAAAATCTAATTAGATTTCAAATTGGAATTCAATTAAAGTATAATTTTGCGCCATGTGTTCCATCTATTCTAAGTTTTTAAATTTTTTGTGCCAAATGAGTTAATTTAACGTAAAAATTGGATTTCAATTAGAGTTTAATTTTGTGCCATGTATCCCATCCATGGTTGTCAAAATCGCGATTCGGATCGTAAAATCACACGATTTTATGATCCTACCTCACCAAAAAGTTTAAAATCGTAGCAGGATCGCAAAAATGGTAGGATCATATGTAGGATCGTGTAGGATCACATAGGATTGTAGGATCATATGGAATCCTACCAATCCTACAATTTGGCTTGATTTTTTTTTTTTTTTTAGGTGGGATTCATTTAGGTAAGATAATTCACCTAAACCCACAAGCCCAATGGGTTATCAGAAGCCCAATAATGAATTGAAGTCCCAAATTTACCCCTATGTCAACATAAAATCTCAAAAAAACCTACAGTACTTAAGTTTAACATTTTCAAAAACAAAACCTAAAATATTTAGATGACGAAATGGGATATGACAATGACAGTGATTAGATTAGAAGAACCTTAGAATTGGAATTCTTTTTTGGATTTCATATTTGTAATTAGCTAGTTTACCTTAGAGGAATTCTCTTTTGGATTACATATTGTAAATTTGTAGTTAGCTAGTTTTTATATGCTAACTAGCCTAACTTATTTTGGATTTGGAAATTAGAATTTGGAAAACATTTTCCATATGTTTTGATAATATTTTGGTACTTAGTTGCTAATTAAACATGTACTGAACTTTTTAGATATATTATGTCAAAAGTTAAATATATTTTGTTTTGTTAGAATGACATAAGAACGATGTAGTGAGTGCAAATTACATTTTATGATACAATTTTTTTTTTAATGGATGGATTCATATTTTAAGTGATTATATAACATACAAAGTCACTATCAATAGGTTTTTTGCTTAAAATATGAAAATAGGTAGGATTTTACGATCCACGATCCGATCCTACCTCCCACGATCTTACGTAGGATCCCGATTTTGACAACCTTGATCCCATCTAAGCTAAGTTTTTAAATTTTTGTGTCAAATGAGTTAATTTAGTGTAAAAAAACAAGGAGTTCAATATAAGTAAACCATAAAAAACATAGTTTTTGAATGATTTTATATTTATGTGCCTTTTTTTTTTAATAACTAAAAACAATTTAAGTTTATAAGTCATTTATGTAATTCCCCTAAAAATAAGTCATTTATGTAATATACCATAACTATGTATAGTCTATTACTAACTATGTAATATATATGTATGTATGTATGTATGAGTATATATATATATATATATTACTTTTTTAAACCAACGTTTAGAGAAAATTCAGTTAGAATCAAAATTAGATTTTGATTTTACTAGCTTTCTGTACAAATTAAATTGTTTAGATTTTTTTTCTCTAAACTAACGAGCATATTTTTTGTATTGTTTCTATTAAGATATTTTGTAGGCAAAGATATTAAATGTAACAAACTTTAATTAAGCTGAACGATCCCATGCACCTATCCCTATTCAATTTAGGAGATATTATTTGACCAATTTATTATTTTATTTTGTGTTATATTGGTAGAATTTCACTGACAATAAGTGTGAATTGATATTGTATACATAGTATATAGTAGTGATTTCAAAATTATATATGTAATAACAATGTAATGAGAAATTTGACGTAAAAGAAAATTACAAGGAAAAACTATTTTAGTGCTTTCAAATGTCTTGGTCGAATTATGTCCTATATGTTTCATAACCCAAATTAACATCAATAGCACCACTACAATTCATTATTCCCGTGCAGTAGCATAGGTTGCGTACTAGCTTTTTATAGTGGTTTAGCAAGAGGGAGAAAAGACTAAAATAGAATAAAATTTCATAATTTATTGTAATAAATAAGAGAGAACACCAAAACATGCTATATTAATTAAGATAGTGTTTTTAGATTGATTAGAGATCTACAATGGATAAAATGTGTAACTTTGCTAAAATTACACTTGATGTAACTTCACTAACTTGAGACTATATATATGTGTGTGTGTGTGTGTGTGTGTGGGAGAACTAGGTAGAGATATTGGGCCATGGGCCATGGGCCATGCTTGAGGATGCCAAGGAATCCAAGGACAACCAAGCATTAATAAGGACAAGCGGGTCAAGAGGCCGAGGACAAGGGCCGATAATGACGAATAAGTAATGTTTCTCCAGGAGCCAAACTTCCTCGGAAAGTAGAATGGGAGTCTGGAGCCCGATCACCCAACAAATACTGGGCAAGAGACAACCATGCTTGGGAGGATAAGCTTCAAAGAGATGAGTCAACAGAGAACTAAGAAATATCTGAGAAGAAAGCTGCTACCACCACATTGAATGCTTTGCACCTAACCAACTGGCTGCATTTATGTGGAAGTGATGTCTAAATAGTGATTTTTAGCCTTATAGCTACACAGAGACTTCAAGAAGGTTCTGATGGGACAAGCATCCAGGAGATCACTTTTTTTATCAACAAGTGGAAGACTAAGATGAGGAGAAGGAGAATGAGTATATAAGGGAAGGGATTCCTTGACAAAAGGGGGATCAGATCTAAAAAAAAAGAAAAAGAAAAAGAAAGAAGAGAGAGAGAGAGAGAGAGAGAGAGAGAGAGAGAGGAGAACTCTAAAAACTTAGAACTCTATGTATTCACAAAAGTCTGCAAGTTATATAAGAACATACCTTCCTTGGATTTAACTGAGGAGTGCTTTTATTGTCAAATTATACTTCTCAATCATTATAACACTAAACCAATCTATTGTGAACTATCCTTGCTTTATTAAGTCTTCACTTGTTAAATCTACGCTATAACAAATCTATTGTTGTGGGCTTATTGGGCCATCACTCACACCTGTTGGGCTGAGGGTCAATTTTGGTCCTTACAATATATATAATTGTTTTTACATTTTTGATTGTGTGTTGTTATTTATTTATTTATTTTTTCATTTGTTTGGAATTTTTTCCAAGGTAGGAAAAGTAATTAAATTTGTGCAAGAATACCAAATTTCTAATCAAATTTTTATCATATAAATCTTAGAAAATTGACATAAAAAATTCATTATACTTAAATAATTAATGAACCATTTAAATAATTTATATAAAAAAATATATTTATTATATCAGTAATCTTTTTAATTAAATAGAATAAATACTACAATATTGGTTATATATAATATCACTAAAAGAAGTTAAGAAATCTAAATGGTTAGAACTAATTTTAGTGAATTTACAAATATTTAATTTTAAATTAATTATTATGATTATAAATAAAAATATTTTCTTATATAGTGTGTGTGTGTGTATATCTATATAAATAATCATTTAAATTCCTCTCATATAAATAGTTGATGAATAATTATATATAATTAATATATGCATTTATTTCGTTAGTTAATTCAATGAACTAATATTATGATGTAAATGAAAATTTATTGAGGTGTAAGCCTAAATAAAGAAAACCTCAAAGGTTCTGCCACATGGTACAACCTTATGCTCTCTCGCATGTGATCTCTACATTTATGTTGGTCTCAAATTGAAACAATAAACATAGTTTCTATAGGATTCCGATCTTTACTATTTACATCAATAGGAATCGAGTAAGCAAGAAAAGCTTGAAGATGATCCATAGAAATGAACATTTAAATAAACATAGATTGCTATAATAAGTAAAATAAGTACATATTGTTAGCCAAAATATTTTTTAAAAATTTTTAAAAACAATATATATATATATATATATATATATCAAGAACTAACAATAAAGAAAAGTAGTGCATATATACTTAATTAATGGAATGAAGTAACATTTACAATAAAAAGACCACAAGGGGCATACCCTTGTTACTGATGGATTTGATTGAATGAACATATCACTGATTTTGCCAATGAAATTTTGCTTTAAGCCAAACCATGTAATTGCTATAGAAATATTTAAAAAAAATGGTATGCATCTAACTAAAAGTTTCTATAGTCCTCTTTAGTTTCTACCATATGGTATACTGTAGACACTTCATTTTGTACCATTTACGACTCGAGCCCTTGTCCCTAATGACAACATTACTCTAAGGCCCAAGGTTGATTTAGGGCCCAATATTGTGAAATCTTGAATTAAGGAAATATTTATGGAGAAAATAAAATTATTTTTGAAAGAATAAAACTATTTTTGGAAAAGAAAGACTGTTGGAAACCCTAAGTGCGTGTACGCATACACGCATATGCGTACGCACACTCAAGCCATGTGTGTGCATGCCCTAATCTTAGTATGCGTACACAACTAGGGTTCTAGAATTATATGAAAGGAAAGGTTTTTGCATTTAAATCTGTGTAGAATGAATTCTACATCGTTTGAGAGCCGCCCCACACTCCTATTCTACTATTATATAAATCCATAAAAGGCACTTTTTAAAGGGAGGCGAAGATACACAAGATTTATTAGAAAACAGTGAATTAAAGAGGGAGTTTTTTTACAAAACATCATCAATTCAAGTTTTACTTGGTTCAGACCTATTTTGGTCTTGGCCTTTGAGCTCTAAAGCTTAATAACTTGCTAGTTTTGTTGTTCATTAGATTGACTGAGGAGAACGATCAAATCAAACTCTAAAGAGTTCTTGTGTTAAGGTAAAAGTTCTAACTTTGACTTTTCCACTTTTCTTTGTTTTGTTATTTGTTTATATGCTTTATTGTTTTAATATGCTTGTGTTAATTTAGATTTGTTTTCCGTTTGTATCATAAGAATGTTAGGTTGTTAGTTTCTTACTTTTCCTTATTCTTTTGTTTTGGTTGTTGGGTTTAAGTCTCTGGGCATGTATGCGTGTGCATGCTTTATACATGTGTACGCATATTCGAAGTGTGCCTATGCATACAACTGGGATGCGCATGCACATTTGTGCCCAAATACCCAGATTTTGTTCCATTATTCTTTTATTGTTTCTTTTATATGTTTAGTCTTTGTTTAACATGTCTGCTTGAATGCTTTGATATGCTTGGTCATTCTTCCTTGTGATGTTGCTGCCTTTAGTGATATATGTGTAATAATATGATAGATGAATGCTAGGTTTAAGAGATGGTATGCCATGTTGGATGTTCTAAATGCATGATAGAGTGTGTGTGAGTTAAAATAATATGTTAAAAGACCATTTAATGAGATTAAGATTTGGAACACAATGAGTGGAGGTTGACCCATGGGTCGGGTGGGGTTGGATACCTAACACCTTTCTATCCCTATACCTAATCTCCGAACATGTGCTTTGGTAACAATCAGTCCTTCCACAAGGGTGCTATATTTATGGTTCCTAAATCTAATCTAAATGACGACCCCATTTTACATCCTCTGCCATGGTTCACCCTAGGCCAATGTTTACTTCTCACGTATTTAGGGAAACCCAAACCTATCGCGAGCGCATGCCCCCTTTTTTTTTTTTTTTTTTTTTTTTTTTTTTTTTTTGCATCATAGATTATAGGTCAAATATCAGTCCTTTCACAAGGGTGCTATATTTATGGTTCCTATACTTAATCTAAATGGCGACTCCATTTTTTTTTTTTTTTTGCATCATAGATTACATGCCAAATATTTTTGGCTAGAATCCTATAAATTTTTAGATTTTCATAATGAACAAATGCTATCAAATTTTATGACCGCAGTATCTCAATTGTTTGTTAATATTTGAACTTATGATCATCTTTATGTTTATGATGGACCTACCACTTTCATGCATTTGCTTAAGAAAAAAATTTACAATTCAAATGCATCACAAACAGTTTAATCCAACTTGCTATGAATTTCTTAATTGGCGGTAGGAGTATATCAAAAGTCATATCAACAAATTGTTCTTCATACCTAGTACCATAGCATCATTGACAATTCAAAATTTAATGTGAATGTAGTTGAATGCAATATGACTATTAGTGATTATGTCATATTGCATACCATTTGACATTTTAAGTAACATAGCAAGAGAAGTACTTATTATCTTAGAAAATAGAGTGGGGAGACTGTTGAGATTAGACTGTACATTTCCATTTTTTTTTTTTATAGAGTGATTGTATATTTTCCTTGACTGTAAATCTCCATTAATTTACACAGGAAGATTGAATTAAGACTTGAAAAATGAGTAGAAACGTTGGTTTTGTCAAATGAGATCATTGAATCCGGAGTGCAATTGTTGTTTTTAAAGAAATTGAAGAGTTTGTGTAGTCTAAAGGGAAGCTTGTATAGAGAAAGAAGGCTTCTAAGTGAGTCATGATCTTTCAAGTATCATCTACATGTGGGGGAGGAGAAAGAGAGTTTGTAAGTGGGTTATAGTCTTGGCTTTCATCTACAGTTGGAAAAGGATCATGATTGGGTCATAATATGTAAGGGAATAAGTGGGCTTGGGTTTTTCATAAGGTTTGGTATGATTTAGTGTTATTTTCAACAGTAGCCCATCTTTTAGATAATAGTAAAAAAAAAAAAAATTTAATATGATATTTTGGGTAACAGTAAAAAATAGTTAATAAAAAGAGGTTAAAAAGACGATAATAAACCCAGACCATTTATAGTGAATATAGCCTAGTCCCCTCTGTTTTTTTTTTTTTTTTTGAGAGGGAAATCTAAGCATGATGCGAAGAGATAATAATAAACCCGAACCATTTATAATGAATAGCCTAGTACCCTTTATGTTTTTTTTGGAAGGGAAATGTAGGTAGGAAGAGAAGAGATGATAATGAACCCCAACAATTTATAGTCAATAGCTCAATAAACCATATTGTTAGCCAACAAATAAACAATCCTGTTTATAAAATCCTAACATTGTAGACAACCTGTATCCTTTTTATCCTTGTGCATTGCATGGACATTTGGCTAATAACTATAATAAAATTCTAAATTACATTGTCTAAATAGAACCTTTGACCTATTTCATAGTCTCGAAGACCCCCTCTCTTGACTCACTCACATGCCAACTCTCCCTTCTACGCCACTTGACAAAAAAAAAGGTATGGTCTTTATGAGAATAAGAGCATATCCACCTAGACATTATTTTTTATTTATTTATTTTACATTACATAAGGGTGCTTGCTTAGTGCTAAGTATCTAATCATAGTCAACTTGGATTAAAAAAGAAAACTTTTCCCTTATTAGTTGGAGTACAAGTGTACTCTTTAATCCTTAATAAATGCTGATTAATCTGGTGTGAATTAAGGAATATTCAAAGTTAGGGCTTAGTTAACACCATGATTTTGGGCATTTTCTATTCCCGTTTAATTTCTTCCCACTAATCTTTTTTTGGAAGTGAGTTTCAACCTATAGGTTATGGTGTCCGCTTCTAATGATAGTTCTATCATTAGACCAAGACACCAATTGGTTTTTGGTGTAGATAGGAATTGAACCCTAGATCTCTTATTCAACTATCAAAGACTTTATCAGTTGAGCTAACTAAAACTTACTTCCAACTAATCATTAAACCATGTAATTAAGATATTAGATTGAAGATTTAAACTATAAATTGAGTCGAATATTTTTTTTGAATTAATTTTTAAATTTTAAATCTTATCCTTTTAGGGTTGGTTTTAAAACAGTTGATTAGAAGACTTGTAAGTGAAAAAGGCCTAAACCTTTTCTACCCTAACAACCAAAGGCGTAAATAGTCGATCAGAATCACAAACCCAAAGCATTGACCAAGATTTTGAAACCCCTTTAAATCCTTAGAGGGAATACCAAAAATCCTACTTACCACAATCCATTTGATACCTAAAATACAAAATCAAAACTCACACAGACAGAGAAAAAGAGAGAGAGAGAAACACACACAGAGGATTTAGAGAGAAAGGGAAATCTGTAGCACTTTCTCCAGCCAAGAAGAGAAGGGGAAACCAATTCTATCACCCAAATTCAGATGGGAGGAAAGGGATTTGGAGATTTGGGAGGAAAGGAAATCGGAGAGGGTGGAAGTGAGGGAAGGAGGGGAGAAGGCAATATCGAAGTGGGGAGTGTGTTGGATGGAGAGGGAATGGAAAGGGAAATGGGTCAGAGCACAGTGGCGTCGAGTTTCGTGGCACAGAGCACGACGACGAGATTAGGGATTGAGAGCTAGGTTGAGAGTGAGTTGAGGTTTTTTTTTTTCAATTTAGGGTTTTTTTCATTTGTGTTGAAATGAGGGTTTTTTTATTTATTTTTTATTTTTTAATTTTTATTACAAACCTATAGCCGCATTTGACAAAACGCAGCTCTATACATGTTTAAGCCGCGTTTAATAAATGCAACTCAATACTTGTTTAAGCCGCATTGAATAAAACACAGCTCTATACATGTTGAAGCCATGTTTACTAAATGCAGCTTTGGGATATATGAAAAAGAAAAAAGAAAAAAGAAATCCTGGATGGGTCTATAGCTGCGTTTTCAAAAACGTGGCTATAAACCTACCGAGCTAAACACAGCCGAAAGATCACAAAACGCGGCTTCAGAGTGGTCTATAGTCGTGTTTAATAAACACGACTATATGTCTAGTGGTGGAGCTACGTTTTCCCCAAATGCGGCTCAAAGCCAACCTATAGCTACGTTTTTGTAAACGTAGCTTAAAAAAATGCAACTAAAAAACGCGTTTTTTGTAGTGTTTAAACATAAGGATTTTTGTGTTTTTGCTATTATTCAACTTAGTTTAATACTCTTGAATGAAATTAAGGTTCATAATTGAAGATTATAGCTCTTAGTTTGGTCAGTAAAAACAATGGTCACATCATAGTGATCTAATTGGGTTTTAGGGCTGTATTTTATAACATTAAATTAGGGCTTTCGAATCTGGTATTGGTTTCAGGAAATTAGATAATAATAAAAAAAATGGAATTGGGACGTATAAATATTTTGTTTTTTATGGGTGGGACATATAATTTGTTTTTTTTTTTACTTTAATTGAGGCAATTCATAAAAAAATTGCCAAGGTTAGGACTTTTGATGATTTATTTATTTATTTGTAAATCGAATGAAGATGCATTATGCATATAGAAAATTGAGACACCCCATTACAGGTTTGAACATTTTCTTTGATATGATGATCAAATGCTTATAATTAGTTAGATTTAATGTTTGTTATTAAATAGGGATTTTTCCTTAAATTAGGGTATTTACCAAATTTATATAATATTAAAAAGTTAAAATATAGCATTAATTGTTGCTATACTTTTTTTTTTTTGAGCCACATTAGCATGTTATTTCAGTCCATAAGTCAACTTTGGTCCACTTCGATGATGCTATGAGAGGAGAGGTTTATGTAGAAGAGGAGTTGCTTCATTGACAATTATGTCACATTCTTAGCGTAATATTAATAAGGTCATGATAAAATTACATTTTTCTTATGTGTGATTAAAGTATTGTATTTTTTTTGGATAAAAAAAAAGTTTTGTATTTTTTTTTTCTAATATAAGCGATAAATTCACTTTATTTTTAAGTCATTCGAGATGCATAGAAAATGAATAATTTGTATGGAGCACTAGATATAAAATTTTAATCACACATTACATTATTTACAAATATCCCGCATTATATAATTTTACAAAAGTATAAGATGAGAAAACCTAAGGTTATGTTTGGTAACAGTTATTGTTTTCTATTTTCAAAAACTTGTTTTTGAGAATATAAAGAAAAAATAATTTTCTTGTATTTTTGAAATAAAAAAACATGTTTGGTTAGTTGAAACTAAAAAAAATAGTTTTTTAAAGAAAAAAAAATAGAAAATACTAAAATATGTTGTTAGTAGGTGTAGGGGTGATAAGCCCAATAGTATATATCTGTGTATATGTTGAGCCGGGGGCCTAATCTGAGAACATTAAATAGTTTGAGAACCGGTAAACACTGTCATGGGAGTCTGCATTAGAGAGTGAAGAGGTGAGATTCGATTATAAGAGTCCAAGATGGTGATCCAAGGAGGAATGTCTCCTCAGCTGGTCAAAGCCAAAGTCCAAGCATATGGTCTACCTTTCGGAGCAATATTTCAGGAGATTCTACTGATAAGGATACACATACTGAAGATACAGGACAAAGGAAGACTATGAAATATCTAAGAGAAAGCTGCTACCACCGTATTGAATGCTCTGCAGCTAACTCTCTGACCGCATTAATGTGGAAGTGATACCTGAACAACAAATTTCAGCCTTGCAGCTACTCCCAAAGACTTCAGGAATGTGCTGATGGGACAAGTATCAATACTAGTAACCTAATCTACACGTGGAAGGTGAAGATGAAGGAATGAGGATAGTATAAAACAAAAAAGAGAACCTGAGAGAAAGGGATTGGAGATTTGAGAGAAAAATACTGTAGCAATCAAGAGCTGAACTTGTAATCAAATTCTAAAGAGAAATATATTAGAATTAATTTTCTTGGACTGTGCCGAGGACGATTTTCTTTGTGTAAAACTGTTTTACCTTTGTTTCCTCGTCATCTGGATTCACTTTAATTGTTGTTTCAACTCATCAGGGCCTAGTTTTTCAACCCGCTCTCTACAAATTCATTATATTGGGCTTTTTGGGCCTAAGTTCATTTATCCTTTGGGCTTGGGAACCAAATTGTGTTCTTACAGTAGAATTTGAACTTTAACACTAACTCATTAAATGAGATGAATTCATTAAATTAAATGTGTGTTTTTATCGACCACGATTTAGTGAGAAAAAACCAATACAACCTGCACAAATTGTTTTATCTAATCTAATATGAAGATCTACTGAATCAAAAAGTTAAAAAGTCTGAATATGTTAGAGAATTCACATCAACTTGTGCAAAAATTTCTATCTATCTTAGTATAATAATCTACTTTTTTTTATTTTATATATCCACTTTTCAAAACATCACCCATAAGATTATTTATTTTACACTATATTTCATTAAAATATCAATTTTCCTTTTTTTTTTAATTGTTTCTTTTTCTTCCCAAACAATAAGAACCATCTACTATCTTTTTTCAAGGATATGTAAAGAAAGAATAAAAAATAAATAGTGTTAGCATAAATTTACATAGTTACTATAGCAACAATACACATATTAACTCAATTTGAGCTTGTTTATTGTGGTTAGTTTTTGGACAAAATTTTGTAAATTTGACACATTTTTCTACAATACACCTTCTATGTGAGTGCTTTTAAAATGTATTTCAAATTTTAAAACATGTATGAATTAAGATGATTTCTTAGCATTTTTGTTAACGGAAATTAGCAGTTTAATTTATAATGTGAACTCTATTTTTAAACACATCATCTAATGGAATAACTAAATTTATAACACAACTAGAATTAGTTTCACGTCTTCCTCTACCAATGTAACTTAGGCTTCCCACATTGATTACGTTATCACAGATAAAAATCATACAAAATCTAGACATATTTTGATTTTGTTTTGTCACAAGTTTATCAAGCTTTAATGCAGTGTTTACTCTAAACTATGAATCATTTGTAATGTTCCCCTTCAACTATAAAATTTTGTGATCATTCCAATTTGATTCATTAATTTAATGACAATATTTAACCATTCATTTTGAGAAATCATATGACTATCAATGGATAGCTAGAAAGATGGAGGGAGATTAAATAAATACCTATTACTACATCTGATGAAAACATGCACTTTAAAGTGAGAGTAGTTGCTATGGAATTGGACATACATCAACAATTACAGATACACTATATATGCCCTACATGGCCATTTGGTACTCCTTGCTTTCATATTATCTCCCCATCCACGTACTCGTTGATGGCGCCTGACTCTTTTTCACCTGGAACGTCATCCTCTTCAGCTTTTTTGTACACAAAACGCATAGCGATACATACATAAATACACAAATTCAAGGCACTTAACCCAGCCAGCACCCAATAGAAGTGATCAAGATGGGCACGGTTGATATTGTCACCAAGCCATTCTTCACCATACCTTGAACTAATTGCCTGAACCATAGAAATAATTGCACTACTAATGAAATTTCCAATTCCGGTAACACTAAGGTATACTGCTGCTCCTAAGCTTCTCATTGCCTCTGGCATTTGAGCATAAAACAGCTCTTGGAGCCCAACATATGTGAATATCTCAACCAAACCAGTAATTATATATTGTGGTAGTAGCCACCATACTTTCATTGGTACAATTGATTTAGGATGGTCTAATAGGTTATACTCTTTTACAACATTGATCCTTTTGGCTTCTACTAGAGCTGAGACAATCATGATAAATATAGAGAGAAATAGACCAGTGCCTATCCTTTGTAGCACAGTTATGCCAGATGGGTGTCCCGTGAATTTTCTAGCAATGGGGACAAAAACTCGGTCATAGATGGGCATATTGAGTAGGATTGTGAGGCCAACAAGGGCTTGAAGTGAAGCAGGGGGAATGACAAAATGGGGTGTAATGGATCGCTGCAATGTACTACCTTGCTTTACAAAGAAGGTATTCATTTGGGATATGACTATGGCGAACATTAAGCAACTCAACCATATGGGAAAAAGGCGTAGAACAAGCTTCACTTCTTCCACTTGATGTAAAGAGCATAGCCTCCAAGGATCCCGAATTGTTCTCATGGCATCGATGTTATCAATAACCATTGCCTTGTCCAAACATCTGCAGTTTGTAACCAACTTATAAGACAAATCCTCTCTTAGAAGAGAACTAGAAATCAAAAACATGAATCATCAATACTGAAAAGAAGTATCTTATTTTTACAATCTGCTTTTTACCTGTGAGTCTAGAGTCTAGACTTGTTCCAATTTTGTTTCCTGAGGCAGCAATTAAAATAAATAAAAGGCCTCAAATTGTATCAAAAAATCCCAAAGACACATACCTCAACTGATTTGTATGGGCCAAAGTCTGAGTCTTAGGTTGACCCGGTGCAAGGAGCCCATCTCCATGATAAACACTACAATTGTCAAACTTATCCTTCACGCGCCACTTCCTCATGGCTGCCATGAGTACCTGTGCCACTGTAGTTAAGGGGCTCCCTAGGGGACCTTGCTTACGGTACCTCTTAATTCCTAACAAGAACGTTATCAATGCCACTGCCATTGCTATTGCCAAAATTCCTATTCCTGCGGTCCAGCCAACATTATCCTGAAAGCATAATATATGATTAGAAATTTTGCAATTGTAGCCAATTGTGTATTCGAGAATCTAACATGGTTGTAAGCTATTTACATGCAGCTGCTAAGAAAATGAAAAATAGAATGACTTAATTTTGATAAATTATCACTTGTATCAAAAGTTACAACAGATAAGAAAGAGTAAATTGACTATTTATCCTAAAAATTTAAGTTGTTGTAATTTTTTTTTAAAAATATTTAACCATTATTTTAATAAATTCCAGATTTTTATGTGCATATTTTTTAAGAAATTGTAGGCTAAGCATAAACTATAGGATCATCTAATATCCATTAGTCTTTTTATTTTTTTCCCTCTAATCTAATATACATCATTGTCATGAATTATAGTATGTGAGATTCTCCTTGACAATGAGAGATAATCCAAAATTTGAGATACTCCATGCACCACTCAGTTTCTTCTTTATCATAAAAAGCAATCAAAACATTTAAACAATGCATCTAGTTAATGGGTGCCCTTATGGAATTTGGTAATGAACCATTTTAAGAAATTTTTTATACCACTTTTATGGGAAATATAAAAAAAAGTTGTCAAAAAAATCAGTTGATTTTTTCCTTTCCCACAAAAAGTTTCTAAAAGTATTTCCTAAACAAATGCCCTAAGGCATCCTTTAACAAAATCCTTAAATAATTACTTGAACCTCTTGAGTTTGATTCATAAAAAATTCCGGACAAAGTTACATCAATTAAAGTTTACAGTTATTCTCACATCAGTTTGTAAGCGTTATGTAATAAAATTTTTACAAACTTTAGCATTTTTTGAAAATTTTTTACCTCCACGTATATCGCTACCAAAATGGCGGAACATTGGCCAGCCACTATTCCCCAGAACCACCAGTTAAAGAATGAGCTCTTGACCTTCTTATCCTCAAGTGAATCCTCCTCAAATTGGTCTGCTGCAAAGGTTTGGACACATGGTTTGTGCCCACCTTCCCCGACTGCTATTATGTAAAGTGCTACAAAGAATATTGCTTTACGATAATCCAATGGAACTACTGAGACCGACAATGTTAACAAAATCATTCCCTATCATCGTGTAAAAGCCATAAACAGAAGATTCAGAAGCATAAACACATAATGAAATCTAACTATAAAGGGTTATGTCTAAAAGATAAAAATGATATATACATGTGTGTGTATGCCTAAAAGATAAAAATGAATATGTGTGTGTGATTAGATTGTAAATTCAAAAGTTGCAAATGTGTAAATGTAGTTTATAAGTTTTGACCTCAAGGAACTTGATATAGATCTGTTATTGTATAATTTTGATGTTTGATGCCATAATATTGTACACCTTCATACATGCAATGACTTCCAATTAAGGGAACATTGTTTCACAAAGATGATTTGTTTTTGTAGAGAATTACTATTAAATATCAATTCAATGGTAATTAGGTAAGGGTGTGAATATTGAAATTGATCTCTCTATGCAGAACAAATATATTTCTGCGCTTGCCTATAAGTACCCCGGGGCATTCATTTGGACAGCAAATTCAACTCAAAGCCCCTAAGTCTCTGATAACCACCTTAATGGATCTGCCATCCACATTAGGGACCAACAAGATTGCCCCTATTTTACTTGAAATGAAAATAGTTTATTTCATATATATATATATTTTTTTTTTTGCTGATTAAAAAAGTGGTGTCTTCTGTAGGAATTCATTGATCTCACATCACGTGACAACAATGGGTAATACCACGTATACTACCAGGGCAGGGTTATCGTTCTAGACACAACACACTTAATATTTATCTATTAAATACTCTGCATATAACTTACCACAAGATAAATTACAGAAGCCAAAAGGATTGTGTTGAACCGACCGAACAATGAATCGGCGACAAAGGCTGCAAACAAAGGGACGATATAGGATACGCCAGCCCAAGTGTTGACATTCTTAGCCGCTGTTGAGATAGGCTGGTGAAGTTCATTTGTGAGGTATGTGATGAGGTTTGCAGCCAAGCCAAAGAAAGCAAATCGCTCTGCTACTTCAACAACTGCAAGCAAAAAAGAAAAGGGTAAATTATAAAGAGCACTTGAAAGATGAACATAAAGCTGATCAAAGAGGCAAGTGTTCTTACAAAAGATGAATATGGCAGCGTTCCAACCACCAATGGGGGGCTTTTGTTTTGCAGAGTCGACCTGCTTCTTGGTATCTTTATGGCTATTATGAATCATGACTAGTGCTTTAACAACAGTTATCAATTCAGGGTTGGTGTAAAGGAATGGAATTTGATATAACAAAATGTTTGATGATGCTATTTGGACAATTGGGTCCTTTTATATGCATGAAAATGAAATGCTCTTGGAGTCATTGACCACACTGATGTGCAATTGTTCATTGCCTCAATGCATGCCAGTCTCTGAATAACAAAAAAGGGAAGGAAAAAAAAAAAAAAAAATTAAAGAAAACAGAGTCCAATAGTAATATGACATGTTTGGTACACCGAATGAAAACTGCAATAAGAATGGTAATTGCCTAATTGGGAATAAAAGATGTACGTAAGCAGCTAAGGGGGTTTAAAATTTCCTTTGCCAGAGGCAATTAAATCATAAATATTGTTAAAATTTACTCACCAGCCCCCCTGATTTTGGGAAAAAATAATTCATCCTAAAATTCATTTTGGGCTTCTTCAAATTTTAAAATAGATTAAAAAAATCCCAAATGTTGCTTCTCAAAAAAAAAAAAAAAAAAAGCATATGCCCATAGTCCATCCAGATACATATAGCAATTTAATTATTATTATTTTTTTTCAATTTCCATATAAAAAATAATCCTTCCAAACTCAAATAGCTATTCAAAATAGAATTTACACATATAGCTCATCATAACTTTCCTTTACTAAAAAAAAAAAAAAAAAAAAAGCAAATCCTTCCATAACTTTCCTTTACCTGATGCGGTGCTGCCGTTTGGCTCCCTCCAGACTAGTCTGGTGCTGTGAGCAGTAGTATTTCTATCTCAATCTGTGTCTGTGCGACTGCGAATAATGATGGTAATATCATATCTGCTACTTGCTGTAAGTTGTTGACTTTGATATATGATTTGTTCTGTACTGATATTTCAAAAGCTGCACGTTTGTTCTGTAGTGATTTCCGAAAGCTACTTCATATATATCTTTTAGAATTTTTAGAGCATTAGAGCATTGGTGTGTAAACACTCAATTCCTATTTTACGATCTAAACCATTCAAAACTCACTCCATCCAGATTGTAAATTTTTTTTTTTTTTTTAATATGTGGCTGTGCGTGAAGAGAAAAGGTGAGTAGGAAAAAGAAAGAGAATGATACGTTTTATAATTTTATTAAATAATTTATATTATTTTATTGAGATATAAGTAAAAATAACAAAATACTACCTCCGTCTTATTTTTTTTGTTCTCTATTCTATTTTGAGATGTCCCAAAATATTGTCCCGTTTCTAAAAATAAAAGTCATTAATTTACTAATATTCCTATTATACCCCTCTTAATTTACTAATTCAAATTTTTGATAAATTTTTTTAAGGGTAGTTTTGGAAACTTATACATTTTTAAAAGATAGACAAGACAATAAATGATGTTCCCTTAAAAAGTTTGACTTTTCAAACAGGACAAAAAAAATGGGACGGAAAAAGTAAATTATAAAAAAGTTGATAAAATAAATATAATAATTAAAAATGTAAAATAATTTTTTTTTCATCTCAAGGTAAAATAAATAAAAACTTATTTTATTTATTTTATTATCTCATTTTACTACTCATATTACAGTTTCTATTTTTAAATACAATTTAATAAAATAATATAAATTATCTAATAAAAAATAAAAAAAATACCCCCCTCTCTTTCCTCCTATCCTCTTTTTCTCCAACCAACAACCACCACACCCACGTACATAAATAGCCGCCTCCTCCTCGACCAAAACCAGCCTCTCCTCCACAACCAAAACTAACCTCCATCGCCACCACAATCAGTATCCATCCAAAAATACCATAGCAAAAAAAAAAAAAAAACTAAACCAAACATATTTTGGGTCTTAATCCTCACTGAATTCAAATCTCCAGTTCTATGACATCTCAGTTCTCAAGTACAAGGTGAAAGACGCAGAACCATCGAAGGTAAGGGGACACAGCCGCACGACCCTCAACCCATACCTATCAAGGCTTGAGAGAGGGAGGTGGAGGCCAATCTGAAGTCACCCAAAACCGCCACCCAAAGACCCACTGCCCCAAACATCCACCAATCAAACCGCCACCCAAACAACCACCAAACCAGCATCCAAAGCCACCCAAACACCCAGCAACTACCGGTGAGCAAAGCCCAGCACCCACGGCCTATAACCCACAGCGAGCAAAGCCCACCATTGACGACCACGACAAGTGAAACGGAAACTCAAAAATGAAAAATCTTCAAGCCGCCGCTACTGTCATCGTCTTCCTACCCCTGCCGCCGTCGTCCCTTGCTTCTACTATCGTTGCAGCCTTTAAGCTTCTGAACCTCAAAGCCGAGATGTGAGAGAGAGGAAAGCTAAGAGCATTCCCATCAGCTCTCTCATAAAAAATGCCATTTTGACACATCAAAAAACTACTTTATCATTTTAGCACATCATTTTACAATTCACCATTTATCACATCTTCTATTTTTCAATTCTATATATTAAAATAATATATTCCAATATTAAAATAACATAAAAAAAAACCAACAATATATAAAAATACAAAATAAAAAAACCAACCACCCCCACCACAACCCACAGGCCACCCCCGCTGCCAGCAACCATCAACGCCCCAACCACATCCTACCCACCACCATCTCACACCAGAAATAACACAGCAGAGCACCAAAACCACCACCATAGAAAAACAAAAACAACAAAAAACACAATCCAACCGCATCCCACACGCCCACCCACTGCCGCCGCTAACCCATCCACTGCCGACCCACCCACCCATCAACACCCCACCACCGTCTCACACTAGAACCACCACAGCAGGACACCAAAACCACTACCACAGAAAAACAAAAACAACCACAAAAAACACAAAGATTGGCATCAAGTGGCGCGGCAAGGCTGAATGGAAGAAAGAAAAGCCACCCACTGCCGAACCCACTCATCAAATCACCGAAAAAAAAAAAAAAAAAAACCCACAGCAACAGAGATCGGCATCAGGTGGCGCGGCAAGGCTGAACGGAAGAGAGGTCGCCACCCACTGCCGAACCCACCCATCAAATCACTGCAAAAAAAAATAAAACCCACAGCAACAGAGATCGGCTCAGGTGGCGCGGCGAGGCTGAACGGAAGAGAGAAGCCACCCACGAATCAAATCACTGCAAAAAAAAAAAAAAAAAAAAAAAAAAAAGCCATAGCAGCAAAGATCGGCGAGGCTGAACAAAAAGAGAGAAAAGCCACAACAATGAGAACGAAAAAGAGTGACATAAGAGATGGGTTGTCTGAGGAAGAATGAGAGAGGAGAGGAAAAAAGAAAAAAAAAAGGAATAAAGTGATGAGAGAGGAGAGAGAAAGATGAATATAAAAACAATAAATAAAAATGGCATTCGGATCCGTACGCTCTCAAAAATGAGAGCGTACTGTAGCGTGTTGTATAATTTTAGCATATTTAACATACCTGATGAGGGTTTATTTTTGTGTTTGGTGTGTCAAATGTGCCAAATATTTAGCATTTGACACATTTGAGAGACCTGATGAGAGTGCTCTAAGAGTTGTACTTGAAGAGAGAGAAAGTTGAGATAAAATAATAATTTCATTTTTACATCCTGTGAACAGTTGGTTCTATTTATGAGAACCAACTGTTGTTCACAGGACGTAAAAAAATTATATTCCCACCCCTGGATGTGGGGTTATTTGACTTATTTCTCTGGTTTAGTTGCTAAAATGGCAACTAGGGAGGTTTTTACACCTCATTAGAGCAATTATATCAGTTTGTGCATAAGGTTTTGTCTATTTTACATTTAAAATCTACTTTTTTTATTTTACACCATCACTTCTACAAAACATTCACATCAGTTTATCTATCTTATAAGATATTTCAATAAAATATTCATTCTTCTCAATTAGGGATGACAATTTTTGCCCGACCTGCAGGTACCCAGCCCGGCCGACCCTAATAAGTCGGGTTTTACCTGGTCCAATAAGGAATAAGGTTGGGTTTAGGTTTAAAAAAAAAAAAACCAGAACCGGGTTCAGGTTTTTGTAAAAACCCGGCCAGGCTCGACTCGAACCCGACCCGTATATATAATATTATTAAAAAAAAAAAAAAACCCTAGGTATAAATACTACTCTTTCACTTCTAAAAATCATTTCCCTAACCCTAATTTCTCACCTCTCAACCCCCTCTCTCTCCTTCACTCTCAGCCATCCTTCCTTCTACCTTACTCTCTCTCTCTCTCTCTCTCTCGCTACCGCCGGTCCCTCCTCCACCTCACCGGTCTCATCGTTCCTTGCCTCCCTCATCGAGCTGCTCACTCATCCACCTTGTCGTAGGGATCGCTAGCTCCTCCTTCACCACGCTGCTCCTTCCTCCATCTCGCCGCAGAAGCCGCTTACTCCTCCACCTCGCCACAGACGCCGCTCCTTCCTCCCACCTCTCTCACCTCGCCTTGATTGGAAAAAGAAGGGATTTTTGTCGGATTTTCGTGTTTCTGTTCTTGGAGTTTTGGAGGAGTTGAAATAGTGGTCGGCTTATACTTTGATTTGTTCTGTATTTTTATTTTTATTTTTATGAAAGATCTGATTTGTGTTTATGGTCTTAAACTTTGATCTGTTGGGAGGTTTTTCATGGTTCTGTTTTTGGAGTTTTGGAGGGGTTGAAATAGAGGTAGGATTAGACTCTGATTTGATCTGTATTTTTTTGTTTTTTTGATGAAATATTTGATCTGTATTTATACTCTTAGACTCTGATCTGTAGTATTGAGCATAATTTTTGTGCTTTTTACTTTGTTTTGCATTGTTCTTGTGATGGTTTCTGTTCTACACAGCTTAAAGATTCAGGCAATTTTTTTTTTTTTTTGATTGGGCCACGGATTGGGCCTGAGGTGGCAGGGCCTGTGGATCCCGACGGGGTTGGTTTGGGGTGCAGAAAGAAAACCCGTTTATTAAATGGGGCGAGTTCGGGGTTTTTTGGGTAGACCCGCAGGTTGGGTTGGAGCATTAAGAAACCCGGCCCGAACCCGACCCATTGCCATTCCTATTCTCAATTTTTTTTTTATTATTTCTTCAACTACCCCTTTATATAAGCGCTCTCTCTCTCTCTCTCTCTACCCATTTTTTCTGATTTGTTGCTCTCGCTTTGTACCTATCTCTCTACCCATCTCCATCCATCTCTATACCCGGTTAGATCTCCATAGACAGCTTCACTCCTTAAACAAGACCCAATCTCCAAACAAGCACTGATCTCCGGCAAGACCCATCTCTTTACCCATCTTTATACCAACACAGATTAACTCTCCCTCTCGGTCTAATCCACACCCTATCGGTCAGATCTCCCTAGCTCCAATTAGGCAAGACCCATCTCGGTCAAGCTCCGATCATGCAAGACCCATCTCGGTCAAGCACCGATCAAGATCCACGAGCTCCGATTAAGCACCAATCAAGATCCACGAGCTCCGATCGAGATCCGCGAGCTCCGATCAAGCACCAATCTGTCTCTCTGTTGGTTTTTCCGTGTGGGTTTGTTTGTGTGTGGGTGTGTTTGTGTATCTCTGTGTTGATTTTTCTGTGTGGATGTGTTTGTGCGTGGGTGTGTTTGTGTGCATCTGAGGAAAAAGAAGATGAGGAGAGGAGAAGCCATTGAGGTCGTTGTGCACAGAGAAGAGAAAGAAAAAAAGGAGTGAACGTTTAATAAAATAATAAATACACATGCTACAGTAACCGTGCATATATGCATGGTTACTGTAGCAATTGTGTATTTATAACCAAGTTTACACCCATTGATGTGAGTGATTTTTTGCTCAAATTGTGTAAAAGTAGTTAGTTTTTCCATTTTGCACATTTATGAACAAGCTGATGTAATTGCTCTTCCTAGTGCTTTAGTGGTTTACAACTTGCTTACACTAAAAATTTTATTTTATTTTTAAAGTAATAAAGCTTTGGGCTTTGAAGTTTTGTCCTATGTAGTGAGATATATATATACTAATTACGTGTGTGACCAATTATTTGGTATCATGTGTTTATTTTATTCAATAAATTGGTCTATTATTAAAAAAAATATCACATCATCACTTTGTTAGGTTATGATAAAAATAATTGAAGATTGACAGAAACTAGAATGGCATAAATTGGAAAGTATTCAAAATTTTAGGAACAAAAAACAAGTTTAGAGACGAAATTAGTATTTTAGTATTTTTTTTTTATTTACTTAAGAATCTTAATATATTTAAAACTATATTGTAAACAAGTATATCCACAAAAGCATACCCAATCAATATAAATTTATAAGTGTACGCCAATGAATCAATGAAAAACTTATTTTTCTATATAAAAACTTATTTTTATAATAGATTTCTTTACAATACTGTAAAGTCTATATTTTTAGGTTGGTAACCATGAAAAAATTGTAACCTTTAGAACTTAGTTTGTTTAATTTTTAATTTAGAAATATTCAATTAAACAAGATAAATGAAGTTCAGCATAGTTGAAGACTCAGGAAATCAGAAAAAGCAATGTGTAGATAAGTTTCACTTATCTTGACCGATCGAGATTCATGTAGTTTTTCAAATCTTGCTTCTTCTCTTAGTCTTTTGATTTCGGGTTTTGATAGAACTTAATGATACTTAAATAAAAACCCTAGAGCACGTTTGTACCTGTTCAAGAGGGCAATGTTCAGTACACAGATCTGGAGCATATCCATACCTTTGTGGAGCTAAAGCTGGAGACCTTGCATAAACAATAGATCCAGTTATGAAGTAAAGTTACTACATGAAGTCAACCACAGTTGCTGATTTAAAACTTTGAGTGGAGATCTCAAAGTCATAAACTAGAGTGTTTGTGTGCAATAGTTTCACAGTCAAGAGCACTCATGCCTAGAGAGGGTCACTCTCCTAACCACGAGAGTCCATCATACAAAGTGCACAATCACCCATAAGCAAGCATATACAAATATACATACATCATGCATAATGATATCACACAGAGCAGGAAAGTAGAGCAAACATTGCCAACGTTCGAAGGATAAGGCCCAACAAGGTATAGGAAATGCAAATCAGACATTGTGAAATTTTTTTTCTCATCTCAATTTCTCACTTTCTCTCACCACATCTATCTTCCTATTTTTTCTCATCTCAAATTTAACTCACACTCACACCCACGCCTAACTCTTTATTTATTTTTTTCATCTTAGTTTCCCTCTTTATCTCACCCACCTTTATCTCCTATTTTTTTTACTTTTAAAAAAAAAAAATCTCAAATTCTCTCTCTCTCTCTCTCTCTCTCTCTCTCTCTCATGCCTACCTCTTTTTTTTTTTTTTTTTCATCTTAGTTTCTCTCTTTCTCTCACCCACATTTATCTTCATGTTTTTCTCATCTCAATCTCTCTCTCTCTCTCTCTCTCTCTCCCCCCACGCCTGTCTGGTTGTCTCTTTTTTTTTGTTCTCATTTCACTTTCCCTCTCTCTTAAGTGTATCTCAAAATTCAAATTTATCTACTATCTACAAAACTTATCTCTCAAATTTCCATCTCACTCTCATATCTACTAACTCTAAATTTTCTCTCTCAAATTTCAGTCTCTCTTAATTCATAGTCTCCTTGTAGAGGCTCTTTCTCAGTTTAAAGATTTTTTCTCTAACTTTCAAGTAATCTCTTTGTTCTCTTTAAATTTTAATTTGATTTTTCTTTGTTTAATTGCATAGTCTTCAAGTAGTGTTGTTTTATATGTGTTTGTTTTTAGAATCAATGATGGTGTATATTGGTGTCATTGTGTTGTATGTGTGATGTTTTACAACTACATCTTCATATAACCTTAATTATTCAATTACAATGAGCCCTCAACAGGGCATATATAAGGATTAGTCGGTAAAATTAGAAATATATGGATTAAGTAATATAATTGGGCCTTTTAGACCTACACACATAATATTACTAACATTCATAATTATGTTTTTTTTCTTGAAATATGTTGTGCAACTACTTCGTGCAACACTCAGGTGAAAAGAAGTTACTTTATGTAAAACATGAGAAAAAATTGATTGGAGCTATCACTGTAAAACAGAGGAAAGGCCAAGCTGTAGTTGAGCAGCCACCACCGCCACCAGACCCCCAATCTTCTTGGTAAATAAGGTCCTCAAATATCCGGACGTTTGTGCCACCAAGTGGTCCCTCTCGGACTCCGCCGCCATCTCCTACTTCAAATTCAGGGTCACACCCATAATATATGTTCCTTGCAATTTCAAGTGTTTGCTAGATATCTCTTGATTTGTCATCAATAGTAAATACCAAAATCAAAATTTACTTATTCACTACAAATGTCATTTTACCATCAATCATTTAATAAGTGTGTTAGCAATCGATCCACGATTTTTATTTTTGAAAGAATGTGGAAATTAAATCCCTACTCAAAAATAATCACTCTGTATAAATCTACCTTTGTTTGAAAACTTTGTCATCTAAATTCACATCAGTTTTATTTTTGAAAATCTAGATAATCTAGGACTTGTTTTGAGATGTAAAGATTTTGTTTCTTTAGGTTGGTTAAGATGTATAGATGGCGATATAAAAATACTTCTTAAATTTTTGTTTTGTGATGTACTTAATACATGCATGTGTTTTTCTACCTCGAGCACTACAAAAAACGCAGGTTATACTGCCATTTTTTTCGCAGCGTTTTCTAAAACCGCCGCTATATGACACTTATTACGACTGTTTTGGTTACTGCCGCAATATTGAATAATCATTTAACTTGTTAGAAAATTGTGAATTAAATCATTTAACCAAAACCATATAATTGAATTATAATCAATAAAAGGTTTTTTTTTTTTTTTTTTTTTTTTTTGGATTTTTAATGTACACAAAAGGTTTTTTTTTTTTTTTTTTGGGAGGGTCGGGGATCGTAGCGCCTGCCATTGTATGAGATTGGTAATTGGTAGGTAAGGAATAAGGATTAAGTTAGAGATATTGCTTGAGAGCAGAGAGGTCGCCTTTAGTCTTACAGAGAGGAAGACGACCTAATCAGTCATCATCTCAACCTTATTCATGAAAGAACAGACCTTATGTCATGGTAAATGCATTGCAAAATCAAATAATAAGTAACCAAGTCCAAGTCACATAAGTCTCATGGAACGTGTTGAATACGGAGGATACTTGTTGGACTCTGTCCTCCTATAAAGGTATGTTCAAGCTACCTTCCTCTCTACTCTCCTCTTGTCTCTCTTCATTTCTCTCCGTTCCAAACATACCATAACATAAAGTTAGTCTAAAATATGCTGTTGGTCCTTATAATATACACATGAAGTGCTTTTAGTTCTTGGTGTTTTAAATGAACAATTTTAGTCCGGAAAGTTACAGAAACAAGTTCTAGTAGTCCTATCTAATTTCGTTGATTTTCTTGTGCAAGTTGCTAACGGAGTAACAAGATGCTCTATTTTTAATAAAGTGACATATATTTCCTTTTTGAATATTTTTTATTCGGTGCTCCTAAAATAGGTGATAGCTACCCTGCGAGCGTTGTAGTGTAGGCCTCGTATGCCAATCTTCACCCGTCCGTCTACGGGAGTGACGGATGGGTGTCAAGGTCAAGCTCGCAAGTGCTTACTCATCCATTCTTATATATGATGGATGACTTATCGGAGTAGAAGTGATAGGTTGCATTTGTTGCGTTAAGTCTTCCATTTTTGACATGTCAATATTTTCGAAAGACGTAGCTTACAATTGGAAGACGTAGCTTACATTTGGAAGAAGTGGCTTATTTTTGGAAGGTGTAGCTTACATTCGAAAGACATAGCTTATTTTTGGAAGGTTGACTGTGGAGTTAGCAAAAAAGTTCCTCATCAGCTGACCTCCATTCCATGGTTGTCCCTCTTTTTTGGACGAGCCACGAAATCATTTATTTTTGTTGTTCTTTATTTTTTGGGATGCGTGGTAGCTTTTGATTGGCTCGCCATCTTTTCATTTGGTGTTCCTTAGGTTTTTGCCTATAAATAGGTGAATTTCCCCTTCAAACCTCACTCATTTTCCAAAATTTCGCCTAAACCATCACAAGAGCTTCTTTGGTCGTTCGTTTCTTTTACTCTTCAGATTGTTGTTCGTTTGGTCCTTTGCTTGTTCGAATCCTTATTCGTCCAAATCTTCATTTTTTTGAATTTCATCTGTCCAAATTTCATCCGTCGGTACTAGTCAGCCATCTCGACTCTTCTTTATTGTATGGTGGACTTAGTCTTATTTTGTTATTGTAGGTGTATGGATGAGTGATTACGGGTCCACAAGTAGCCCTTCGTCCAAACATTGAAAAACGAATGATCGAGGGTTATCTTCAAGTGTGAGCACAAATTCATTTGATGATATCCTTTCTTTAGAGTTGTAGTAGAGAAATCCATCTAGGCTGAGTCAAGAGAAGACTCGTTTGATGCTAAGCCAAGGGAGGGCTCATTGTTGGATGTTGAGTCATCTAAGGCGAATTCTTCTGATGCTGGGTCATCAGGTGCCATCCTATTAGATGAAGATGGTGGTTCCTCTTTATCTGAGGGCCCTAATCACCCCTTTATCTTGCCTGATGATTGGGAGTTTGAGCACAGATTCAATTAATGATATCCTTTCTTTAGAGTTTTCGCAGACAAATCCGTCTGGGCTGAGTCAAGAGAAGACTCGTCTGATGCTAAGCCAAGGGAGGGCTCATTGTCTGATGTTGAGTCGTCTAAAGCGAATTCTTCTTGTTAGAAATACTGAATAATTGTATTGTATTTCTCAATGAAAGATTATACATGGGTGCCTTTATATAGGAGGCATATGATTGCAGTATAAGTAAGAGTGTAGTACAAGAATGTGTGCTATACAATTAATATAGTTGGGCCTAAAGCCCACTACATTATACACGTTAACAGCCCCCCTCAAACTCAAGGTGGATGTGAGACCAACTTGAGGTTGTTAACTAAAGTACGAAGGCGTCCCTTAGGATGTGACTTCGTGAAAATATTTGCAAGTTGATCTTTAGAGGAGATTGAGATCAGCTTGAGAGCACCATGGACAAGATGATAATGGATAAAATGACAATCGATCTCGATGTGTTTAGTCCATTCATGGAAGACATCATTGTGAGCAATATGAATGGCACTCTGGTTATCACACTTAAGTCTTTGAGAAGCCATCGTAGCCAAAGGAGCTCAGATGTGGTATTAGTAAGGGCACGATATTCTGCTTCAGTACTAGAGCAGGCCACATGAGTTTGTTTCTTGCTTCGCCAAGAAATCAGAGAAGAACTAAGAAGAATGCAATAACTAGTGGTGGACCTGCAATTAGTGGGATCTCCTGCCCAATCAACATCAGAAAATGCACGAAGAATAAGAGGAGACTGAGCATAGTAGAAAAGGCCATGGAATAGAGTGCCCTTTAGGTATCGAAGAATGCACAGAACAACAGCATAGTGAGTTGATCGTGGAGCAGACAGATACTGGCTCACCGGGTAAACAGCATAGAAAATGTCTGGACGAGTGACAGTGAGATAAACTAGGCTGCCAACCAAGCGTCTGTAAAAAGAAGGATTAGATAATGGTTTCCCCCCTGAGGGAGTTAGATGCGTATTAAGCTCAACTAGAGTGTCAATAGTCTTGCTATCAGTGAGTCCAGCTCGAGACAAGAGTTTAGAAGTATACTTGGCTTGAGTGATATGAAGTCCATCAGTAGAATGAGTGATTTCAAGACCTAAGAAGTAGCTGAGATGTCTAAGATCTTTCATCTCAAACTGCTGACTGAGAAAATCCTTGAGTTCTTGAATGCCACTGAGGTCATCACCAGTTATGATTACATCATCCACATATAGGAGAAGTAAAATAGTGCCTTTGTCAGTGCGATGAAGAAATAAGGCAGAATCATAATGACTGGCCATGTAACCCAAGCGAGAGATGGTAAAACTGAATTTGGCAAACTAAGCTCGTGGAGCTTGTTTAAGGCCATAAAGTGCATGTCGAAGGTGACAAACCTTGTTTGAGTCAACAGAGAGACCAGGAGGAGGTTGCATATAAAATTCTTCACTTAAATCTCCATTAAGGAATGCATTTTTGACATCCATTTGAAAAAAGGTCCAATTTACTGGTAGCAGCAATAGCTAAAAGGGCACGAACATATGAGATATGAGCAACCGGAGCAAAGGTCTCTTCATAATCAATCCCGTACTCCTATGTAAAACCTTTTGCAACAAGACGAGCTTTATAGCACTCAATGGACCCATCAGAGTGAGTCTTAATATTATAGATCCACTTACAACCAACCACATATTTTTCGGGGGGGAGTGTCACCAAATCCTAAGTATGGTTTTTAGATAATGCATCAAGTTCCTCTTTCATTGCAATCTACCATAAAGGGTTTGTGGAAGTCTCACGATAGGTGTGAGGCTCGTGTAGTGTAGCAAGGACAGTGTAACAATGATAGTTAAGTAAATGTGTAGGAATAGATCTTACCTGAGTTGAGTGACGAGGTGGAATGTCTTGTGCAAGATCTTCAGGCGAAGCAGGAGCAAAGGATCCAAGCTCAGGGTTGGGGTTGGGTAGCTCATCTTCGACCTGTTCATCTTCCATCTGTTCATTAAAAGGTGAACTAGGAAAGGGATCAGTGATATCTGGTGGTTAGACAGAGAAGTCACAGGAGAATCAAGAGCAACTATAGGAGGATCAGGAGCAGTTACAGAAGAAATATGTGCCTCATCTGGAAAAAAATCTAAGACAGAGGAGGAAGATAGGGAGGCACGGAAGTGAGAGATCTCGACAAAGAGGCGATGTTCCCAAAAGACAACACTGCGGGAGATACGAAGATGATGAGAGAGATGATCATAACACCGATACCGCTTTTGAGTTTTGCCATAGCCAAGAAAACAACAAAGTCTTGCCCGAGGCTCAAGTTTGTTATACTCATGTGGCTGAAGAAGAACGAAACAAGCAAAACCAAAGGAGCGAAGGTGTGATAGTCTGGAGGTGACCCAAAAAGGTGCTCATATGGAGTTTAATTTTGGATAACAGGACTCAGAATGCGATTAATAGCATGAACAGCATGAAGTATAGTTTCGGCCCAAAAATGAGCAGGAACTTTGGCAGAGAGAAGGAGAGCACGAACAGTGTCAAGAATATGACGAAGTTTTCATTTGGCTCTACCATTTTGCTGAGAGGTACTTGGACAAGTTAGTTGATGAACAGTGACATAGGAATGCAAAACAGCTTGGAAACCATATTGAATGTATTCAAGAGCATTATTAGGTCGAACAATTTTGATGCGTTTAGAAAACTGAGTTTCAACCATTTTTTCAAAATTAGAATATACTTCTAATAATTTAGAACGATGTTTCATACTAAAAATCCAGCTATAGCGAGAGTAATCATCAACAAAGATAACAAAATATCGAGACCCACCAATACTAGAGACAGAGGAAGGCTCCCAAATATCAGAATGAATAAGGTCAAAGATATCAGTGGATATTGATTCACTAGTATTGAAAGGAAAAGTTGGTTGTTTTCCTAACTGACATGAAACAAAATCAAAATTTTCTGTAGACACTGAACCTAACAAACCTCTAGAAGCCATTTGTTGTACCCAAGAGGAAGATGCATGACCAAGTCGAGCATGCCAAAGTGCAAAGGAAGGAATTGAAGAAACTATAGTAGCTGCAGCAACAGAAATAGGAGCAACAAGTGGAAGACGAAGGTTGTCCACGGGAAACATGCGCCCAACTCTGGGACCGGTCCCAAGCTCTTGTCCCGTCCTCAAATCCTACACAATGCACCCAGGAAATCAAATATAATGCGATAACCCAACTCAGCTAATTTTCCCACAGAAAATAAATTGTAAGAAAGGTTAGGAACATTAAAGACCCCAGGAAACGAGAGGTTGGAGGTTGAAACAAAACCTATATTATGACCAGACATTGGGGAACCATTTGCTGTGCGAATGTTAAGAGGGTGTGGTGCAAGTTTGAGTTCAGAAAATAAGGACAAGTGAGGTGTCATGTGATTGCAACAAGCGGAATCCATAAGCCAAGAGGAAGGAGACATACCAGATAAAGCTGAGAGAGAAGAGGAATAAGATGCATTACCAACCATACGAATGGCATTGGCGATGATGTTTTTAAGGTCATCTGTGGACAAGGTGAAAGTGCGTCCTAAAGATTTAGACTGTGTAGAGATGGGAGCCATTGGCTAGACACTCTCAGTGTTAGCAATAGTAGCATCATAAATTGAAACAGCTGATTTGTTGCGAAGATAGCAAGTCTTAATATTGTGGCCAAAACATTTACAAAAATTGCAAAAATGTTTGTTGGATTGTCGACGATGATTATTGCAATAAGAAGAAGACTTGTCCTTATTCTTCATTTAGAAGAAAAATATGCAAAAACGGATTGCAAAAATGAAATCTACACGAAAAACTGGGTAAAAAGCACTTGGATTGCAAAAGTCAACCATGGGAGAAAAGTCAATAGTCAGTCAACGCTGGTCAACGGTTTGGTCAACGATGATGTCAGCTGACGTGGCGAGTGACGTCAGCAGATGAGTGGACGATGATGTCAGCAGATGACGTCAACAGGTGCAGATCTGGCGCGTGTAGCGCATGGCGGTGCGTGAAGAAGATAGCCAGCGAGCGTCGGTGCATGGCAGCGCGTGAAGAAAATTGCCGGCGCGTGGAGCGCGTGAGCTTGGGCGCAGAATCTTTGGGCGGCGTGTGAAGGGGCGTGCAAGCTCCGATGATGATGAGGTTTCCACAATTGAGTAGATCAGGGCAAGACGATCATTGTGGTACTCGAAAAATACTTATCGGAGCAAGATGCACGACGAAGACGATAAGTGCGGTGGTCTGTGTGGTGCAGGACTCTTCAACGATGGCGGCTACAGGTCCTGAACCCAAGAACGACGGCTGAAAGGCATCAGAAGTTCTACGATGAAAGGCTGCGACAGCTGTTGTGACAGCGGAAGCGATGTTGAGAATAGAGTAACACCAATAAAAACAAGATTGCTAAGAAAAGATTAGAGCAGTGGCTCTGATACTATGTTAAATATTAGCATTGATACACCATGTTAAATATGCTAGTATATATGCGGAAGCGAAAGTATAAAGTATAGAACACAATGACACATGAGGGTAACGTAGTTCAGCCTAACGGCCTACATTCATAAAGGAAATCCTAAAGGGCTACATCAATAATATATTATAGTGTAGTACAAATCTTGTGTGGCAATGAACCATAACATGTGTATATATAGTAGACAATGAATTAGGATTGAGCTTATACTAATGGGCTAATATATCTCTAACACCCCCTCTTAAACTCAAGATGGAAGTTTGATGAAATCTTGAGATTTGATAAGGTTGAGAAGATCCCTTGAATGAAGTTTGGCTTTGTGACTGTAGTTTGAGGAAGTCAATGGTCTTGCAGTGTTGATGCGACTTCTATCGGTAGTATGACTATACTGGAGAGATTTGACGGCAGCAGTAGGAAACCAAAGAAGATGAATGCAATGAAGAAACACCGAGGAAGACAAAGATTGCTATTAATACACTGTAAGGACAGAAAACCATAGCCACAAGAAGATGGCTCTGATACCATGTTAGAAATACTGAATAATTGTATTGTATTTCTTAATGAAAGATTATACATATGTGCCTTTATATAGGAGGCATATGAGTGTAGTATAAGTAAGAGTGTAGTACAAGAATGTGTGCTATACAAGTAATCTAGTTGGGCCTAAAACCCACAACACTATACACGTTAACACTTTTGATATTGAGTCATCAGGTGCCATCCCATTAGATGAAGATGGTGGTTCCTCTTTGTCTGAGGGCCCTAATCACCCCTTTATCTTGCCTGATGATTGGGAGGTAAACAAGTATTGTTCTTCCCCTTCTGCAGCAAGGTTACGTAAGATACAATTGCAACTTGGATATTGTCATATGCCACCAAAAACATACAGAAAATTGAAATATTAACATTTAAATCTTTCATTATTTTACGTCTTTTAGATTAATTTATTTTTGAGCATTTAAATTTTTTTTTTTTTTAATTAACCCGTTTGAGATCCCTTTAATATTTTTCCCTTTTTCCAGCACATTCAAGTTGTCTATGTCACATATGTTTCTAACGTAAGTTGTGTCCATGCTTTATGATTGTAGCCACCTCCCTTTTCTTTTGTACAAAGTACTAATGAATCTGAATTCAATAATTGTCATGGATATTGTGAGGATTTGGTTGACAAGAGTGTAACTGAAGGATACCAATGCTGATTAGCTCCTGGTTATAATTCAACAGTACTATTGTGTGTGTGGGTCGCATTTGCTTTACAGGTTGCAAATTTTTGTGAGTTTTGGATACTTTTATTTCAAGTGAATTTCATGTAAGATGTGGTGGAGATTTATAATAGAAAGGGTATGTTCAGCTGACTTCAGGCAAACCTTGCACATCTTTCTCTTCCACAATTGTGCCATTTCAGATCATCACTTTTATAATACTTTGTACTTGAGATATTTACATGATGAATAGACTTGAAGTATGTTCTTTCGGGTTGAACACCACACACTCTTGATGTGATGGTCACTCCATAAGTGTGGGAAGCAAAAGCAGGGTTCAAGTATCCAAAAAGAGGAGTTTCACACATATAGTTTTATTAACAATTTGAAATAATAGAGATTTTTTATTTGGTAACATAAGCTCAATATTTTTAATTAACAAATTAAATTTAGGAGTACAATGGAAAATTAAGTTGTATGCCAATCTATCTCAATTCTCAACTAAAATTAAGTAAATGTAATTATATAATAATAAAAAATATTGAGTAAATGTTTTTTTTTTAAAATATGTACTGTTAAGTGGTTAAATATTTGTGGTAAATTTGGTTCAATTAGTGGTGCTAATTTTCAATATGGATTGTATATTTTGTAATATATTCATGGATAACGCATTTTGTTGTATTTGCTGTATAAGTCTTAGGTTAAGGGAAATCACATATGTTTTGAGATATTAAATTGGGATAGAATTAGGTAAGGTGAGGAAAAGTAGTAGGAATTGAGTATGGAGTGGCGTTGATGGTTTCTTGGGTTGGAAGATGAACCAGATTAATTTATAACTTATCATTAGATATCAATTGTGGGGTATCAATGATTGTTGTTGTATTGGTAAATTCTGGCATTGAGATTTGAGACTGAATAGGTAAGATAGCGGTTATATTGATAAATTTTAAGCTACTTCAGTTGTATCACGGGGGCGGTTGATGAACTTGATTAATTTATAACATCATTATATACCAAAAAGAATGATTGAATGATAACTATTTAGAGAACTTTGAAGAATGCCAAGGCTAATGATGAATGCTAGGACTTAAAGATCATGAACAATGCCAACATTGACCAAGAGGAAGCCATCAATAATGATATAATCAAATACTGTCTGTGATTTTGGTTTTCGAGAACATGAGGATGAGTTGTCTTTTATCTGCTTTCCTTTTAAGCATAGCTGTTGCAGTAGACACCCAGTAATCAATTAGTTCTAGGATATAAATTAAACTTTTGAACTTGTGATTGGTAGGTTTAAATTAATTTCGTAGTTCTCCAATCACAACTTTCTACCTTAAGAAAGTGTAAAATAGATTTTGTGCTTAACATAGTTTAATTTGACAACTTCTCAAGTGCATGACATTATTTTTTGAATCTTATATTTAATAGTTTTCCCGTGCATCGCATGGCTTATCGACTACTATACTATAAAACCAAAGCCTCTAACTTTTGGTTGATTTCTGATTGACCTCATAATATCATGCCACATAAGCTTTGTTGGCTCCACAATTTTCCACGTCACCTCTCTTTTCTTTAAGTTTTTTTTTAACATTTTATTATATTAGAACTAGTTGAAAACCTGTGCATTGTATGTTGGTCTCAATTTTTGCATAAGCGTATAATTAAATTATGTTGGTCTCAAATTGAAACAACAAACTTGGTTTTTATAGGATTAATCTTCACTATTTACATCAATAGAAATTAAGTAAGCAAGAAAATCTTGAAGAGGATTCATAGAAATGAACATCTAAATAAACATATATTTGGTATAATAAGTAAAATAAGTACATATTGTTAGCCACAATATTTTTTTTTTTTAATTTAAAAAATATATAAATCAGGAACTAACAAAAAAAAAAAAAAAAATTAGTGCATATATAATTAAATAATTGAACGAAATAACATTTAAAGTAAATGGCAGACCCTTGTTGCTTATGGATTTGATTAAATGAACTTATCACTGATTTTGCCAATGAAATTTTGCTTTAAGCCAACTTATGTAAATACTACAGGAAGACTTAAAAAAGAATGGTATGCATTTAACTAAAAGTTTTTGCAATCCTCTCTAGTATCTACCATATGGTATACCAAAATTATTTTTGCATCATAGATTATATGCCAAATATTTTTGGCTAGAATCCTATAAATTGTTTAGATTTTCAAAATGGACAAATGTTATCAGAATCTTTGATTGTAGCATCTCAATTGTTTGTCAATATCTGAACTTATTATCATCTTTATACTTATGTTGGACCTACCACTTTCATGCATTTGCTTTAAATAAAAAATAAAAAATAAAACTTGCAATTTGAAGGCATCACAAACAGTTTGGTCCAACTTGCTGTGAATTTCTTAATCGGCTGTAGGAGCATGTCAAAAGTCATATCAACAAATTGGTCTTCATACCTAGTACCATAGCATCATTGACAACTCAAAATTTAATATGAATATATTTGACTGCAATATGACTATTAGTGACTATGCAATATCGCATACCATTTGACATTTTCTGTAACACAGCAAGAAAAGTACTCATTATCTTAGAAGATAATCCTTACAATTAATGTGTAGCCCATTGGTAAAATGAATATTGTCTTCAATTTGGGAAATCTTAATATACCACTCAAAATGAGAGAGAGAGAGAGAGAGAGAGAGAGAGAGAGAGATCATCTATATTCTCCATTGACTCATAAATATCCTTGAAAACTAGGAAGACTCTTAAGGATGAACTTTTATAAATAAGAGATGCTAGTGATGAAGGAAGAGTGGAAGTTCTTCTATAACTTCATTCATCTACTCATCTTCATTAAATTGAAGGAAAAATTATATTTTTCTTCTTTTTGGGTGCTCCAATTGCTTATGCATTCTCTATCAAATTCCACATCCCAACTAATTTCTAGTGCTTGAATTTCACAACTAAGAACCCTTGGAGAAGTCTATCGTAAAAAATTCTATTCTATTAGTAAAATGTTGCCTTAAGGATTGTTTAGATCTCAGGTTTTTTACTTTGAAACCACAGTTTCAAAAGTTTTCTTGAGTCATCATTCTTAGTGTTCTTGTGATCTATGTGAGGTTGATGTTTGTTAGATTCAAATCTATTGCATAATTAATCGAATTAATTATTTGTCTAAGATTTGATAAAATCTTAACAAACACTATCTCATGTTTTGGCCTAATAGTTACTATCTTAGTATGGGGTAGATCATAAGTTTAAACCTTTGTGAGTGTTGATTTGACACTAATTCGACTTACCATTCCTATTTAGACTCTTCAATATTGATTCCACAATGGATAAAAAAGTTATTATGGGCTGTCTAAAGGGTAGAGACTATTTTGACACGATACCAAAATGTTAAGGACAAAATTGACGCATTTGAAACATTAGGGACCAAAATGGTAATTTACTCTAAAAATTATTAGTATTATGTTCATTGCTTCTTTAAAAAAATAAAAAGCAAAAGAAAAAAAAAATCATATTTTGAAACATCCAAAAATGAAAAAGTAGACTATCAATAGGAAGCATGAAGGATGGAGAGAGATTAAACATAAACCTCATCATACTACATTTACATATAACATGCACTTTAAAGTGAGAGTAGTTGGTTTGGAATTGGATATACAACATAAACAACCATATATACACCACATATGGCGTACGTGGTCATGTGGTACTCTCAGATTATCCCTCCATCGACGTACTTCAAATTTATTTTAAAAATATTATACAAAATTCTTTCTTTCTTTCTTTTTTTTTTTTTTTTTTGCCAACACATGGGGGGTCATTTGAACCTGCTCAGCTTCACTTGGCGCCGCCCCTGGATATACTACATCAACAACCATAGATACACCATACATGACGTACATGGCCATGTGGTACTTTGTACTCTCATATTATCTCCTCACCCATGTCCCTGTTGATGGCACCTGACTCTTTCTGTACTGGAACATCATCCTCTTCAACTTTTTTGTACACAAAACGCTTAGTAATCCATACATAGCAACACAAATTCAAAGCACTGAACCCAGCCAACACCCAATAGAAGTAATTAAGATGCGCACGGTTGAGATTGTCACCAAGCCATTCTTCACCAAACCTTATACTAATTGCCTGAACCATAGAAATAACTACACTGCTAAAGAGATTTCCAATTCCGTTAATACTAAGGTATACTGCTGCTCCTAAGCTTCTCATTGCCTCAGGCATTTGAGCATAAAACAGCTCTCGGAGCCCAACATATGTGAATATCTCAACCAAACCAGTAATCATATATTGTGGTACGAGCCACCACACTTTCATTGGTACTATTACTTTAGGGTGGTCCAATAGGTTATACTCTTTTACAACATTGATCCTTTTGGTCTCTACTAGACCTGACACAACCATGATGAATATAGAGAGAAATAGGCCAATGCCTATCCTTTGTAGCACAGTTATGCCAGATGGATGACCTGTGAATTTTCTAGCAATGGGGGTTAAAAATCGGTCATAGATGGGCATACCGAATATGACTGTGAGGCCAACAAGTGCTTGAAGTGAAGCTGGGGGAATGTTAAAATGGGGTGTAATGGATCGTTGCAGTGTACTGCCTTGCTTTACAAAGAAGGTACTCATTTGGGCTACGACTATGGCGAACATTAAGCAACTCAACCATACGGGAAAAAGGCGCAGAACAAGCTTCACTTCTTCCACTTGATTTAAAGAGCATAGCCTCCAAGGATCACGAATTGTTCTCATGGAATCGAGGTTGTCAATAATCATTGCCTTGTCCAAACATCTGCAGTTTGCAACTAGCTTAATTATAAGACAAATCCTCTCTTAGAAGAGAACTAGAAAACAAAAACATGAATCATCAATTCTAAGTAAAATACTGAAAGAAGTTTCACTATTTTTACACTCTCCTTTACATGTGAGTCTAGACTTCCCCAAGGCTAGCTTATGGTTTAGGACTTAGGCCCCAACTTGTTCCAAAATTTTTTTAAGGGTTTTAAGGTGGCAGTTAAAATAAACAAAAGGCCTCAAAATTGTATCAAAAAATCCCAGAGTCACATACCTCAGCTGATTTGTATGGATCAAAGTCTGAGTCTTAGGTTGACCATCTCCATGATAAACACCTCCACTGTCGCACTTCTTGTCCACGCGCCACTTCCTTGCAGCTGCCACAAGTACGTGTGCCACTGTAGTTAATGGGCTCCCAATGGGAACTTGCTTACGGTACCTCTTAATTCCTAGCAAGAACAATATCAGTGCCACTGCCATTGCTATTGCCAACATTCCAATTCCTACAGTCCAGCCAATATTATCCTGAAAGCATTATATATTATTAGAAAATTTGCAATTGTAGCCAATTCTGGATTCGAGAATCTAATATAGTTGTAATTAATATACATGTGGCTACTAAGAAAAGGAAAAATAGAATGAGTTAATTTTTGATAAACTATCACTTTTCTCAATAATTTAAACAAATGAGAAAGTGTGAATTAACTATTTATCCAAAAAATTTAAGCGGTTAAATATCATTCATCTCCACATACTCCTCACTTTCTTTTTTTTCATAAAAAACAATCAAAACTTTTAAACAATCCGTCCAGTCAACAGGTGCACTTATGATGTTTGTTATTGAACAATTTTATGAAAATTTTAACACAACTTTTATGGAAAATATAAAAAAACTGTAAAAATAATTGAATTGATTTTTCATTTCCCATAAAAGTTTTTTAAAAGTATATCCTAAACAAATGCCCATAAGGTATTATTAACAGAATCCTTAAACCATTACCCGAACCTCTGAGTTTGATTCATAAAAAATTCCGGACAAAGTTACATCAATTAACATTTATCATTTTCGTTAATTAGATTTTCTTTTTTTTCAAAGTCACGATGTTACATGGATACTATAAATTTTACTACATTTGTCTTACAAAGTAAAATTTCTAGTAGTTTTAGCATTTTCTCTAATTTATTATCTTGTTAAAGTAGAAACAATTACATTCATTATTATATTAATTTGTAAATATTTGGCAGTAAAATTTGTATTAATTTTAGCATTTTCCAAGAAATTTTTACCTCCACGTATATCACTCCCAAAAGGGCAAAAACCTGGCCGGTCACTATTCCCCAAAACCACCAGTTAAAGAATGAGCTCTTAACCTTCTTATCGTCAACTGAATCCTCTTCAAATTGGTCCGCTGCAAAGGTTTGGACACATGGCTTGTGCCCGCCTTCCCCAACTGCTACTATGTAAAGTGCTACAAAGAATATCACTTTACGATAATCCATGGGAACTACTGATACCGACAATGCTAACAAAATCATTCCCTATCATCGAGTAAAAGCCGTAAAAACAAGACTTAGAGGCATAAACACATAATGAAATCTAACTATATACATATAGGGTTATGTCTAAAAGATAAAATGGAATACGTGTGTGTGTGTGAAGGATTTGATTGTAAATTCAAATGTTGCAAATGTGTATATTTAGTTTATAATTTTTGACCTCAAAGAACTAGAAATAGATTTGTATTATATAATTGTGACGTTTTACATCATAATATTGTACGCCCTCGTAAAGGTGATTTGTTTTTGTAGAGAATTACTATATATTAATTAAAAAATATCTAAGTAAGGGTGTGACTCTTGAAATTGATCTATCTATTCATAATAAATGTATGTATGCGCTTGCCTATATATACCCCAAGGCATTCATTTGAATTGAACAGACAATTTTTCTTTCTTTACTCAACTCAAAGCCCCTAAATATGCTATCACCACCTTAATGGATCTGCCATCCATGTTAAGGGTCAACATGGATATGCCACAAGATCGTCCCTATTATACTTGAAGTGAAAATAGTTTATGGTTAAATAAAAAAGTAAGTTTCTGGTGTGAACTCACTAACCCTATGCCATATGACAACAATAGGTAATAACAGGTGTACCACGTACTGAGACTTTGATAGAACTATCGTTGTAGACAACACATTTAATATTGTATTTATTAAAGGGAAATACTAATGAGTACCCTTAGGGCACTCGTTAACAATCCAGTTAAAAAAAGTTTTTATGGGGAAAAAAAAAAAAATTAATGCTTTGACAGTTTTTTTCATTTCCCATGAAAGTAGTGTCAAAACCTTTTTAAAATGGATTGTTAACGAATACCCTAAGGGCACTCGTTAGCATGACTCTTTATTAAATACTTGCATATATCTTACCACAAGATAAATGACAGAAGCCAAAAAGATTGTGTTGAACCGACCCAAGAGGGAATCCGCAACAAAGGCTGCAAACAAAGGGACGATATAGGATACGCCGGACCAAATGTTAACATTCTTAGCCGCTGTGGAGGTAGGCTGATGAAGTTCATTTGTGAGGTATGTGATGAGGTTTGCAGCCAAACCAAAGAACGCAAATCGCTCTACTACTTCAACGACTGCAAGCAAAAGAAAGTGAAAATTAAAAAAGTTGAAAGATGAACATAAAGCTCGATCGATTAGAGGGGAAGTGTTCTTACGAAAGAGGAATATGGCAGCGTTCCAACCACCCTTGGAGGGCTTTTGTTGTGCAGAGTCGACCTTCTTGCCATCTTTATGGCTGTTATAAGTCATGACTAGCGTGCCAACAAGAATTATCAATTTAGGGTTGGTGTAAAGGATTCGAATTGGGTCCTTTTATAAGCATGAAATGCTCTTGGAGTCGATGACCACACTGATGTGCATTATCCAATATTCCAATGCATGCCATAACAAAGAAGGGGGAAATGATTGAAGAAATAGTAATATGACACGTTTGGTGCATCAAAGAAAGGAGAAAATGATTGAAAAAAAATAGTAATATGACTCGTTCGGTACAGTGAATATAGACCACAAAAGGAATAATAGTCTTTATTATTAAGAATAAAAAGATAGGCTAATGCGAAACTTAAGGGGTCATTTGATACAATGAATATAGACTACAAAAGAATAATAATATTTATTATTGAGAATAAAAGATGGACTAAGGTGAAGCTCAAGTGGGGCTTGCGTTTTTAAAATTTCTATTAACTGAATTATTTGAATTATAAATATTCTTAAAATATACTCACCGGCCCCTCCTAAGATTTTGGGAAAAAATAATTCCTCGTAAAATTCATTTTGGACTTCATCAATTTTTAAAATTGATTTAAAAAACCCAAATGAAAATTTTAATACTAAGAACCCATAAAAAAAAAAAAAAAAAAAATAGCATATGCCCATAGTCCATCCAAATACAACAATTTTTTTTTTTTAGATTCCAGTTAATTCAACTAGTAAAGTTTCTGATGGTTGAATAAGAGATCTGAAGTTCAATTTTTGCCTACACCAAAAACCAATTATTATAAGCTAACTGGAATTCACAACCGATTGATGTCTTAGTCTGATGATAAAAAACTATTATCAGAAGCAGACGCTATTGGTTAAAACTCTTTAAAAAAAAATAGATTTTTTTTTTCTTCTGATAAAATATTCAAAATAGACTTGATGCTATATATGCCATATATTGTGAACAATTTCTTTATGTGCGACTGCATATAATAATATCTACTACTTGTTAGGTTGGCCTTTTTTTTTTTTAACACGCACTTTATATATGATTTGTTTTGTAGTGATTTCTTGTGGATTACAACTTTTTCACACTTAGGTTTTTTTTTTTTTTTTTTTCCTTTTATAATGAAAGTTTTATTGATAAGAAAAGGAAATTGGTTCTCAAATCCTAAAAAAATATGTGTATGTGTGTATATATATAATATTTAATTTATATAAATTAATATTAATATTTTTAATTAGAATCAAAATTTGTACTGTTTTTAATACAAGCCCTGGTCCAAGCTATTTTGAGCCATGCCCAGCCCATTTGACTACCGAATAAAAAATTTAAGAGAAGAAGCTCCCCTCCCCACTCCCCTTCTTTTCTATATTTTTTATTTCTTATGTTTTTTAGAGAGTTTTAACTTATGGCGTCCGCTCCTAATGATACTCTTTATCATCAGACCAAGACACTAATCATTTTTTGGTATAGGCGGAGATTGAACCTCAGATCTTTTATTCAACAATCAGATATTTTACCAGTTGAGCTAACTGGAACCCACTTTATACTTTTATTTTAAGTAATTGATATAACATTATTGATAGAATTAAATTTACAAGTGCATATTACCACTACACATCAAATCTATGCACAAACCATCTAATTTTGGATGTCTGTTTTGAAAATAGGAGGAAATGCCGACCAATTAGTTTACCATATGGTGCTTGGCAAATTATTTCAATTGAAATTGAAATAAAAACAATCATATTCCATTCTTAATATTTTATTACAAACTCAAATGTAACTTACCAATTAAATAAATGATAGAAGAAAAAAGGAATGTCTTGGACCGACCAAACAAAGGAATCAACAACGAAGGCTCCAAAAAAGGGAAGAGACAAGATACGCCAACTCAACTGTTGACATTCTTAACCACGGTGGAGATAGTCTAAGGATGCAAATCGCTCTGCTATTTCAACTACTGCAAGCAAAAGAAAGTGAAAATGTATTTTTCTATATATTAAAAAAAAACCGTATTTTCATAATAGATTTCTTTTCTTCACCATCCCTGGTTGTGGCCTTATAGTTTCTATCTTAGTATTGGATAGATCCAAAGTTTAAACCTTTGAGTGATGATTTGACATTAATTCGAGTTAAGTACAATTACTTCCCACTACTTACGCCACTAGTGTTCTAAGTGGTGCTGGGTCAAGTTATGACTCATGCATGGACGAAGCCAGTAGGGGGCTCGGGCCCTGCCCTGGCCCAAAAAATAATAATTAATGTAATTAAGGGGCTGTTTGGATTCGGTTCACCCATAGCTCAAAATATGTGCGACCCACAGAAGAACCTTTGTTTGGGAAGATTTTTGAGTGATGTTTTCATCACTCAAAATTCCAAAAAATCTGAGTTAGAGTTATGAAAACTGAAAACATATTTTAGATGTTTTCAAGTGATTGAAAACTGAGTTCAGTAGCAAACTTGTAAAAAAATAAAGTTTCTGGGACCCACTAGTCTTTGTTAAGTCAAAATTTACTTATTGATAATATCATTGGCACTTTTTTTTTTTTTTTTTCAATTTCATTTCTTCATTTCAGAGTCTCTTCTCTTCATTTCCACTTTACTCTTTCCCACATCCTTCTCTTTTCCTACTCTCACACTTGTTCTTTTCATTTCAAAGACCTGAACCGCTCTTGGTCAGCCGAAGAGGAACTTGCCGTGATCGAAGTCTTTGTCCCGGAGACCCAACCTCTTCACCTGCGAGGCTTGCTCTGTCATCGGCGGGCTATCACTCCACTTGTGCTTCTGTTGTACTGAGATAAATTTTAAAAAATGCAAAGTTTTTCTATTCAAGGCTAATTGGGGCTGATCTGTTCAAACAGGTTTTTCTAAAAAAAAAGTTTCTTTGGTAAATTAGAACTGCAAGATCCCATGACTCATCTTTACCTTTACCACCACACACAAAAAAGAAAAAAAAGAAGAAAGAAGAGTGCAATGCAACGGACCCAACTAAAATGATAGTGACAATGTAACATGTTTGCTAATTGTTGTAAGGCGGACCACTGATAAGAAAAAGTAATTATTATTTATAACAAAAATGTAAAAATCAAGCTAGTTCTAGTTAGAGTGTGCCGAAGTGAGAGGAAGAGTTTTTGGCTTATGGCTTTGGTCCTTTTCTGGGTTTTCAGATGGGAGAAGATGAAAGTGAAGGGAGCAATGTTGTTCTGTGCAGTGTCAGTGGGTGGGCTCCACTATTTTGCCAAAAAGTGGAGTTAAAAAGTGAGAAATGTAACTTAGTTTTGTGTCCAAACTGAAATTGTAGAGTATTTGAGTTATAAGGAGAACTAAGTTATGAGTTATAGGTTTTAAGTTTGAGTTATGAGTTTTGAGATATAGGTTTTGAAAACTGAGTCATGAACAATCTAGACAGCCCCTAACTACCTAAACCTAGCCCAGCCCTTACCGCCCCCTCCATCCCAAACCTTACCAGCCCTCTTAGTCAGCACCGGCCAGAGCCCAGCCTAGCCCCGAAAAAAAAAAAAAAAACCATTAACCCTTTTACAAAACGATCTTAGATTTAATATATATATATATATATATATATATGAAAAATATTAACCCTTTTACAAAATAACAAAAAGATCTCAAATTATTTATAATAAAAAGAAAAGAAAAGAAGAGAAAGTCGAGAGAGATCAAGAGATACAAAGACCAGAGTGGAGACTGGAGAGATTTAAGTATAGACCCACGTTGCCGCCACAAATCTCCATCACGCTACCGCCACAGACGTTAGATCCCCCACACGCCACTACCATAGCTCTCCCACTGACCCATATGCCGCCACAACCCTCAGCTCCTCCGGTAGCTTGATCTGTGCATCCCACCACCGTCTCCGGCTACTGCAACCTCAAGCCTCCATCCAGAAATACCCATCTGCCCTTTCAAGTGTTTTTTCTCTACTTAAGCTTCAAAACCTAACATTGATATAATTTTTCTCTCTCCACTCCATAGACCATACACTTATAATGTTTGTGAATCTGTGATTGTGGTATTTTTTTTTTCTTGAGGACAATCATGAATTGAATTTGAATATGTAATTATATTTGGGACTTGGGAGCCTCTGTCTTTCTTAGACTCTCAGAGATTTTTTTTTTTTTTTTTTTTGGCAATTGTTGAGTGAGAGTGTCTGAGTTAAGAAAGTGAGATGTGAGTTATGATTTATATATAGTTATAATAAAGTGATAATATATAAAGCATTTGAGACTATGACTGGTTGTTGTTTGTTGGTAGTGGGGCAATATTAGGGAATAGGCATCAGACAGAGATACCAAAAAAATTGGTTAATGCATTATAAATTAGTAGGGGGGACTAGGGGTAATAATTTGTTTAGGGTAGTGGGTGACAGAGATAAAGAGACAAAAAGACAGATAAAGAGATAAAAAGACAAATATAAAGAGACAAAAGTAAATATATAATATAACAAAGCAGACAAAGATACCAAAAAAATTGGTTAATGCATTATAAATTAGTAGGGGGGACTGGGGGTAATAGTGTGTTTGGGGTAGTGGGTGACAGAGATAAAGAGATAAAAAGACAAAGATAAAGAGACAAAAGTAAATACATAATATAATAAAAATAAAAAATGTGACACAAATTTATCAAAATAAAATTGTCACTTGCCCATATTGCTAAGTGGTAACACATAATGCTATAACTAATATATATAATTCTTATTTTATTTGTAGATCCTCAGAAAATCAACTACAATATTTGATTTTTTTCAAAAGAAAAGATTCAAATGCTTTAAAATTCAATGTAGTATTGACAACAACTAATGTTGCTATTCCAAATCTAGAAAATATCAATGTTCCAATTCAAGAAAATGTTCATCCCCCAATTCCAAAAAGTGTTGACATTCCAATTCTAAAAAATGCCGATATCCCAATTCCGGAAAATAACCATAGCCCTCAAAAAAATTTTCAAAAAGTTGACCTTGATTCTTTGGATTATGATCCTGAATCATGCAAACAATATGAGAATACCATGTTAATCAACATGATAACATTTGATGGGCTTACATTAAAAATGGTCCGCACCAACCTCATCTAGATACATACAAAAAAAGTGTAGAACACAATTATAGCTTTCAAGCTTCTTGGTTTGAATACCATTCAATGTGGCTTGAATATTCTCCCACAGAAGATGTAGCTTATTGTTTACCTTGCTTTATCTTTCATAAGCCAAATGGGGTTATGGGAGAAAATGCATTCACTGTTGATGGATTTAGAAATTGAAAAAAAGTTGGTGGTAAAAAGGTCATATAGGAAAAGATCCTAACTCAGCTCATAGAATTGCCAAGCATATGTGTAAGGATCTGATGAACCAATCGTAGCATTTACAAAGGGTCATTGATCATTTCACTATAGAACAAACTGCAAATAATCAGTTGCAATTGAAGGCCTTAATTTATGTTGCCCAACATCTTGCCTTTCAAGCTATATCTTTTAGAAGTTGAGATGAAATCTTTAGTTCATCTAATCATGGGAACTTTCTTAAAACATTGGATATTGTGACTTTTTGGAATGAAAATGTTGCTAAAATAATAGAAAAAGCTCCTAAAAATGCAACCTACACATCACCTAAGATTCAAAAGGAAATTCTACATGTTTACTCAGCCAAAGTGGAGAAGGCAATTCGGAAAGAAATTGGTAATGCAAAGTTTTGAATTACGGTTAATGAAACTCATGATGAGTCATTGAAAGAGCAAATAGCTATGGTTTTTAGATATGTTGATATAGAAGGCTTTGTGAAAGAATGTTTTTTTTGGGCTTATTCATGTTGTTGATGCTGCGGCTCTGACTCTAGAGAAATGGATATATTCTTTGTTATCTCAACATTGCTTAGATATACAAAATATTCGAGGGCAATGATATGATGGAGCAAGCAACATGCAAGGTATGTGGAATGGATTGCAAGCTTTGATTTTAAATGATTGCCCATATGCTTACTACATCCATTGTTTTGCACATTACTTACAATTGGCATTAGTAAAAGCAACAAAACAAGTTGTCCCCATTAGTGGGTTTTTTCTTAATTTGATTTTGGTGATCAAAACTATTAATGCTTCATGCAAGTGTAATGAGCAATTGAAAGTTCCCAATGCTAATGAAATAGCACGTTTGATTGATTTTGAAGAGCTTGAGACTGGAAGTGTACTTAATCAAATTGGCACTTTACAACGACCTGTAGAAACACATTAGAGTTCACATTTTAGATCATTTTTAGCTTATTAAGAATGTTTACTTCAGCATGTGAAGTTTTACTAAATATAATTGATGATGCAAGTGATGGAGAACACCAGGCAGAACCAGAGTTAGCTTATGATGGTTTAAATTCATTTGAATTTGTCTTCAAAATGCATCTTGAAAAGGAAACTATGGAGACCATTGATAAACTTTGTCAAGCTTTGCAAAGGCAATCTCAAGACATTTTAAATGTCATGCATTTAGTTTCATCTACTAAAACACTTATCCAAATATTTAGAGATGATGGATGGGATAGCTTACTTACCACTGTGATATCATTTTGTGAGAAGCATTGATTTGATGTCCTAGATATGAATGTTTTTTATGCTAGGAGGTGAGGTTGAGATCGTAATCAACAAGATAACTTTACAATTGAGCATCATTATCGAGTTAATATTTTTTATGCTGCAATAGATTCTCAACTATAGGAACTAAATTATTGGTTTAATGAGGATACAATGGAGTTACTTAGGCTTAGCTTAGCTTTAGAACTTCGAGAGTCATTAAAATATTTCAGAATTAGTGATCTTTGTTTGTTGGTAAAGAATTTCTATCCACAAGATTTCACAAATTATGACAACAATTGTTAAAGAAGAAGCTTAATCATTATGAGCATAATGTAGTCCAGGATCCAGAGCTTAAAAAATTGATAAGTTTATCTGAGTTGTGTCAGTGGTTAGTGAGAATTGGAAACTCAAAACACTACAAACTTGTTTATAGAATGGTGAGACTTGTGCGTATTCTTCCAGAGTGGGCATTTTTAACTATAAAAGTTGTCAAAACTAACCTTCGAAGCAAAATGGAAAATGATTTTTTGATGGACTCTTTGATGTTATACATCAAAAATGATATAGCTGTGACATTTAGTTTGGATTCAATCATAAATGATCTTAAAGATTTAAAAGAGAGTCGAGTTCCCTTTTCATAGATAATGTATTAAGAAACAATAGTGTTTTGTGTCTTTTGTTTTTGTTGGTAGATGATTGCATCTTAATATATTAAGAAACAATGATTTTTGGGTATTTGTCTTGGTTGATAGTTTGTTAATACTATATAGATGCTTTTTTTTTTTTTTTTTTATATACTTGTCTCTGTTCCCCCTAGCTTGAAATCCTGAGGCCGCTCCTAGACTCACCTTACTTAATTAAGAGAGAGCGCTCAGAGCAGTGACTTCTCATCCTTGTCTAAACTCCTCTATATTGGTTTATCAATGGATAAATGAGTTATTATGGGCTCATTTAAAACATTAGGTATCAAAATGATAATGTACTCAAAAAATTATTAGTATTATGTTCATTGCTTTTTTTTTAATCATATTTTAAAACATTCCAAAATGAAAAAGTAGACTATTGTTAACACCCCATTTTGCAACCCGTATTTAACTTCACATGGAGGGTAAAAGGGTAATTTTGCCTTGAAAATATGCATCTTGATTCTAGCCATTAGATCCTTAATCTCATTTCACTAAAATGATCTTGATGTTGTAACGATCAAATCGATTGGTCATAAGCCCTAATCGGACCATCAGATTAAAAGTTATCATCAAATCAAGTTTTAATGGCTAAGATGTACTATCACAAATTGAGTCTGACTATATGTGATTATGAACAATTGATTTCAATTGGTTATAAGTGTAATCAATTTGAGATTAATGACGTGTCATAATTTGATTGGTTAGGACTACATTTTATGGTGAGGTTGCATATACCTAATTAATTAGATAATTAAACATTAATTATTCAATGAGTAATTTATGCAATTATCTTTTAATTAGAGTAAATTTGAAGCCAATTAAGTCTGAAATGGGAGTGATTGGAGCCATTTAATGTTAATTGGGAGCTAATTTGGGACCTATTAATGTTAATTGTGCTGAAACCATTTTCTAACAAATGACCTCTGCTTACTATTTCATCAATATCTCTCAGAATATTTTGAATCTGTGAATGTGATTAATTTTCCCAGAAACTAGACATCCGGAGCTTCAATTTGAGCACAAGAACGATACAATTCCAATCAGAATTGAGTCAGATATGATTTTTCGAAGTTGGCTCTACAAGCTGTTACAGCAGCTACGGAAAAACCGAATTTTGGCTTGCTCCCCACTCCCACCAATCTCTCCATTTAATGCACCAGATTTTCCCCAATGCTAAAATAAGGTCTAGGTTCATAATCCTTGTCAACCCTCATTAAATGACCTTCCATTCATATTCTCTCCACTACTACTATATAAACCATCCCCCTTCTTCAATCCAGGACACAAAAAAAAAAGCCCCCCTCTCTTCTCCTCTCTTGAGTTCTAGTGAAGTAGAGTAGTTTTGTCATATCTTGGTCTTCCTGAGACTCAAGGTATTGAGTGAGACTCACTCTCCCTCTCCTAGTTCTTCTTCTTTCCTCCCCCCTTAGGACCTCCACCAAGAATCTCCTCCTTCACCGTATGGATCTTGCATGAAGGTATAATCCCTTTCCCTAACTTGTTTATTGTGTTGCCATGATGAGAATTTAGGATTAAAGCATGATAGTGATTATTTAAGTTCTCTTGAATATGTTTGAATGTTCTTAAATGTTCTTATGTGTTCTTCACATGTTCTTGATTGTTCATCACATGTTCATGCATAAACACTAGTTTTGATCTTAAATCCACATCAAAAATGTGAAAAACATGTTTGTCTAATAATTCTTTCAAGTCCTTGAATCTAGGATGTCACCATACACACACATTCACTAGAATTTTATTTTTCAATCCAAATGAAGTGTTTAATAAATTGAATTAGGGTTTATCACATGCACACACTTCAAATTCTACATGCAAATTGATTGATAACATATTGGATGATGTGACATGATTGTTGGCCACCATAGTCTAGAAGACCGGTTTCACCGGGCAAGGTGGGTGCCTAATACCTTCCCACCTTGTAACATAGCCTCCGAACTTAGATCAAGGGTTAGTAGATCAAATGCTTATCCTTGTACTTTTCAATTTCTAGATTGTAACTAGGAAACAAAGCCATGTACTTTATTTTAGATTGTATCTAGGACCAAAGTCATGTAATTTCCTATGTTCAATGTAAATTCAATTTCAAATTAATAAAATGATGAATTTTTCAATTATGGTTTTCTTATTTATTCCAACAATTAAATAAGTGGCGACTCCATTGTAAAACCCTTAATCTAAAGGGAAAAATATAATTAGTCGAACCTCCATTTTGAGAGGCAATAACACGACTCCACCCATTCACGTGGGTTTGGCCCAACATTCAATATAAAAACGGGCCGGGGGCGCGGTCTCTCACAGTGGCGACTCCACTGGGGATATTGAGGACTAAGCTTCAATTAGGTTATGGTGGCCAACCATGTCATTGTTTGTTTATTTCTTTTTGTATATAATATGTCTAATATGTCATTATTTTGCATGTCATGCATCATTTGCTTGAATGAAATTTATTTTATTTGTGTGCTAGCCCGGAAGCCCGGTAGTATTAGCCGTGGATTGTGGTCTTCCTGAGACTCACATACCCAGCGGTGAACCTACCACCCACCGCGACAAGGATCATCATGGTTATGCCATGATGGTTCATAGGGACAAACTGTACCGTTCGGACCAACGCGGTGCTCCTGGCGTCACAAGTTGGGAGGTACGACGTCCTAGCTTGTGGGAACCTTTAACCTACCTTCTACCCATGTTGTAATGACCTATAGAACCTACTTTTAGGTTGGTCCATGTAAGTTGCATTTCATTATGCATTTGTTTGGCCGTTGTTTGAACCATGATGACTCAAGTCCAACGCTTGAGCCCATCATGATTATTTGAACCTTGTATGATGTGAATGAACTCAAGCCCAAAAGCCCATGATTGAACTCTACTTGGTATGGAAGCCCAAAATTGTTTCTTGAATGAGTCTAAGCCCAACACTTGAGCCCATCAAAGGTGTATAGACATGATCAACATCAAAGGCCAAAAGCTCACAAGATGCATGCATTTCAAGTGCAAGCCCAAGTCATTTCAAGTAAGTATCAAAAGATCATAATTAAGGTTCAAGCCTTCCAAGTACAAGCCCAAGCCATTTCATCATAATCAAGGTTCAAGCACACCAAGCCTCAAGCATCCTAAATGGACCAAGAAGAAGCAAGTGACCCAACTTTGCCTCACTCCACATTTGGTTTGTAACATCATGGTTAAGCTTAAAGTTTGTTTGTTTATTCCATGTTTCTATGTTTCTTTGAATTCTAAAAATCCATGTAGCATTTGATGTACTTTGTTCATGTATATATATTAAGAAAAAAACAAAAAAAATTCAAAAAATATTCAAAAAATTTCAAGATTTCCAAATCTTTCCCAAAAAAAGAGAAAAATTTTCAAATGAAAAAAGTCATTGGACTAGGGGCATTGAGCCCTTAAGTCATTTAAAAAAAAAATTTCTTTGAACTAGGGGCATTGGACTTCCTAGTGATTTTTTTCAAAAAAAACCCATTTTTTTCTTTCAAAGTCTTCTTTTCAAAATGGTACATGAGGATCCCTTGGACAAAACTTTTTCTAAATTAAGATGTTTAGAGGCTTGAACAATCAACTTGTACTGAGGAATGATTAATTGCATTTGATCTATGTAAACACTTTTGCTAAATTACTTTGAATAAAAGAAGAAATGGTCTTAAAAGGCAATCAAAAAGAATCCATCCGTCAAAAAATCCCAAGAATCCATGCACTCAAACCAATTTCAAAGATCTTTTGTTTCACAACAATAGAGCATTCATACTTTTTCTTTTAAGAGGAATTTATTAAAAGAGCTCAAGTCACTGTGCCTACAAGCAAGCATTGCTAGGGATAGGAGGCCGTCTTTGGTAAAACAAGATTATACCTTAATACCTAGAATGATCATTATCCATTGCTAGCCCATTTGAGCCTTTAAGCACTTAGCCTCTTTTTCACATGAACCCACTAAAATCTAAACCTAGGGTGGGAAAATTCAAAGTATGCATGCTTAAATCTCATGTTAAGGAGGAGTTGACCTTGAGCTTTGAAGCTAATTGATAAATCTCTCCTAGAGGACATGAAAGACAAGTAGAGAATTCATTAAGCTAAAGATAAGAGATCATCAAATTAAAAGGAGTTTTCACTCAATCAAGGAAAGAGAAATGAAATTCCATCAATGTAAGGGAAAAAAAAATGTGCATCAAGTTTGAAGAACCTAAAATTCATCATGCTGAGAAGAGTAGAAGGTTCATCCAAAAGAAAGTTCATCAAAAAATGAAAAGATTCATCAAGCATAGAAAGGTACGAGTGCATTAAGGCAAGAAAGAAGTCTAGAGAGTGCATCAAGATGACCGAAAATCATTAAGCTGAGAAATACAAGGAGGGCAAAAGATCATTCAATCAAGAGAAGAAAGATTTAAAAAAAAAAAAAAAAAAAAAAAAAAAAGGGAGCCCACTAGACTGAAAACCCAAAAAGGCGGTCTAGGCAAAAGTTAGGGCCAAAAAAAAAAAAAAAAAAAAAATGAGCCCGCTAGACTGAAAACCCAAAAAGGCGGTCTAGGCAAAAGTTAGGGCCAAAAAAAAAAAAAAAAAAAAAAAAAAAAGCCACGCTAGGCTAAAAACTCAAAAGGGCGGTCTAGGCAAAAATTTTACAAGATGAAAGTCTAGAGGTATGATTCAAGGGGATGAGCATAAAAACAAATATTGATACAAGTGATCAATGAAAACTAGTGAGAAGATGACAAAGAAGAAATGGTAAAACTCCTCCAATACTTGATTTTTGAGTAATGCATACTTGGGGGAAACAACATAGGGAATTTTGAGCCTTTTATATCTTTCATTTCATAACCCAAATCCGGCCTACATTACAACCTATGAGTAAAGACCTGCTTGAAGTGTTGCTAGTTGTAGGCACATCTTAAGCTCTAATATTATTTTATATTATTTTCTCTTGAATTAAAAATGAAAAATGCTTAAAATTGTCAAACCCCACAGGATGATATGTCCGAGGACAAAATTTCTCAAATTCTCAAAATGACTCAAAAGAACTTCCAAACCTGGAGCACTCTCCTTGTTTGCACCCAACAATGTGATTCATAAACATTATCACATTTCATTATTGATTGCCTTTGGAGACTTAATCTGACGATGTTCAAAAGGATGAAGCAAATTTGATTACCTAAGTTTAATGATCTTGATCCTTCCCAATCAAAGAGATTTGTTTGATTCTTAGACACTTTGATTTGCTAAAATGGTTGTTCAAATGATCACCTCTTGTTCAAAAAAAAAAAAAAACATTCTTTTCCAAAATCCAGTTCTCTTGAACTACGTCTTGACCTGATCCTCTATGAGAGAGGTACGTAGGCAGCCTTGCAAAGGCCCGGTCCCATTCACCTAAACAACCTCGGAGAACAAAATCAAAACAATGTGACAAAATTGTTTGGGTGCATGTTAGGTTAAGCCCATTTGTTTGCATTAAGCATGTTTAAACTTGGAGCATTGGCTTATTTATATTGTGTGCAAGTTTTCACAATAATTGGTTTCTAACAAGTTAGAGAAAGAAAATATTTTTGCAGGAACCAAGGATGGCAGACCATGATCTTCTTTCATGTACCCCAATGGTCACAACATCAAATAAATTCAGCTTCAATCTAAGCATGGAATATGCCCCAAACTAGGGGCATTGGGTAAGTACTTCCAATTCATTTCAATGAATAAATCCATTGCTAAATTGAAACTATTTTTTTTGCAGGAATTAAGGAAGGACATAGCAATCCGCATCAATTTCCAGCCAAAGTTATTCTCATTCAAAGGATATGTTTTTCAAAAAAAAAAAAAAAAAAAAATCATCATCATGAATAAATCTTCATCACTTTTTCTCCATCTTCATCTTCATCTTTTTCAATGAACAAATCTTCATATTTCAAAAAAAAAAAAAAAAAAAAAAAGGACAAAAGACAAAATTTAAAAAAAAAAAAAAAAAATCAATTCTTTCTGAATCTTTCAAAAAAGCCTTGGGACTAGGGTCTCATGCTTCCTAGGTTGCTTAGAAAAAAAAGAAAAGAAGAGGAAAAAATTTTCAAATAGCCTTGGGACTATAGGCATCGGGTTCCTAGGTTGTTTTCAAAAAAAAATCATCTATCAAAATTTTCAATTCCTTCAAAAAATTCAAGATTTCCAAAAAAAAAAAAAAAAAAAAAAAAAATCTTCATTAAATTCATTTTCAAGAACAGAAAGCTATGATCTTCTTTCATATTCTCCAGTGGTGCAACATCAAGTCAACTGTCTACCCTCAGCATTCATCAAAGCATGTAATATGTCCTAAACAAGGGGCATTCGCCAGGTATGCCGAATTCTTTTCAATGAATAACTCTGTTACTAATTGAAAATATTTATTTTGCAGGTACTAGGGTAAAAGGCCCATACACATCGACATGAGCCAAAAGATCCAAAAATCCTAGGTCTCTGAAAACATGAGCCAGGATCCAGAACATTTGGTTCTCTGAAAACATGAGCCAAAGCACTTGGTCCTCTGAAAACATGAGCCAAGATCCAAAAATCCTAGGTCTCTGAAAACATGAACTAGGATCCAGAACCTTTGGTCCTCTGAAAACATGAGCCAAAGCCTCCAAAAACCCTTGGTCCTCTGAAAACATGAGTAAAGATCCAAAAATCCTAGGTCTCTGAAAACATGAGCCAGGATCCAGAATCTTTGGTCCTCTGAAAACATGAGCCAAAGCACTTGGTCCTCTGAAAACATGAGCCAAGATCCAAAAATCCTAGGTCTATGAAAACATGAACCAGGATCCAGAACCTTTGGTCCTCTGAAAACATGAGCCAAAGCCTCCAAAAACCCTTGGTCCTCTGAAAACATGAGCCAAGATCCAAAAATCCTAGGTCTCTGAAAACATGAGCCAGGATCCAAAACCTTTGGCCCTCTGAAAACATGAGCCAAAGCCTCCAAAAACCCTTGGTCCTCTGAAAACATGAGCCAAGATCCAAAAATCCTAGGTCTCTGAAAACATGAGCCAGGATCCAGAAGCTTTGGTCCTCTGAAAACATGAGCCAAAGCCCCAAAAACCCTTGATCCTCTGAAAACATGAGGCAAGATCCAAAAATCCTAGGTCTCTGAAAACATGAGCCAGGATCCAGAACCTTTGGTCCTCTGAAAACATGAGCCAAAACTTCCAAAAACCCTTGGTCCTCTGAAAAAATGAGCCAAGATCCAAAAATCCTAGGTCTCTGAAAACATGAGCCAGGATCCAAATCCTTTGGTCCTCTGAAAACATGAGCCAAAGCCTCCAAAAACCCTTGGTCCTCTGAAAACATGAGCCAAGATCCAAAAATCCTAGGTCTCTGAAAACATGAGCCAGGATCCAGAACCTTTGGTCCTCTGAAAACATGAGCCAAAGCCTCCAAAAACCCTTGGTCCTCTGAAAGCATGAGACAAGATCCAAAAATCCTAGGTCTCTGAAAACATGAGTCAGGATCCAGAACCTTTGGTCCTCTGAAAACATGAGCCAAAGCATCTAAAAACCCTTGGTCCTCTGAAAACATGAGCCAAGATCCAAAAATCCTAGGTCTCTGAAAACATGAGCCAGGATCCAGAACCTTTGGTCCTCTGAAAACATGAGCCAAAGCCCCAAAAACCCTTGGTCCTCTGAAAACATGAGCCAAGATCCAAAAGTCCTAGGTCTCTGAAAACATGAACCAGGATCCAGAACCTTTGGTCCTCTGAAAACATGAACCAAAGCACTTGGTCCTCTGAAAACATGAGCCAAGATCCAAAAATCCTAGGTCTCTGAAAACATGAACCAGGATCCAGAACCTTTAGTCCTCTGAAAACATGAGCCAAGATCCAAAAATCCTAGGTCTCTGAAAACATGAACCAGGATCCAGAACCTTTGGTCCTCTGAAAACATGAGCCAAAGCCCAAAAAAAAAAAAAAAAAATCCCCTTGGTCCTTTGAAAACATGAGCCAAGATCCAAAAATCCTAGATCCTCTGAAAACATGAGCCAGGATCCTTGGTCCTCCATTTTTTGACCTCAGGTAAGCATGTCTTGCACTTATTCAAAAAAAAAAAAAAAATTTGCATGCATGAACTACGTTCGGACCTGATCCTCCCACCAAGAGGTACGTAGGCAATCTCCCTCGAGATTCGGTCCACATTTTGATCTACAACATGACATTCTGCATTTTTATCTACATGCATCATACATTTACTACGGTTAAATACTGATTGCAAAGTTAGGTGTCCCTTTCATACATTGACATTCGCTTTTCAAGCTCTGCCAATGAGGGGCATTCTGTTAACACCCCATTTTGCAACCCGTATTTAACTTCACATGGAGGGTAAAAGGGTAATTTTGCCTTGAAAATATGCATCTTGATTCTAGCCATTAGATCCTTAATCTCATTTCACTAAAATGATCTTGATGTTGTAACGATCAAATCGATTGGTCATAAGCCCTAATCGGACTATCAGATTAAAAGTTATCATCAAATCAAGTTTTAATGGCTAAGATGTACTATCACAAATTGAATCTGACTATATGTGATTATGAACAATTGATTTCAATTGGTTATAAGTGTAATCAATTTGAGATTAATGACGTGTCATAATTTGATTGGTTAGGACTACATTTTATGGTGATGTTGCATATACCTAATTAATTAGATAATTAAACATTAATTATTCAATGAGTAATTTATGCAATTATCTTTTAATTAGAGTAAATTTGAAGCCAATTAAGTCTGTAATGGGAGTGATTGGAGCCATTTAATGTTAATTGGGAGCTAATTTGGGACCTATTAATGTTAATTGTGCTGAAACCATTTTCTAACAAATGACCTCTGCTTACTATTTCATCAATATCTCTCAGAATATTTTGAATCTGTGAATGTGATTAATTTTCCCAGAAACTAGACATCCGGAGCTTCAATTTGAGCACAAGAACTAGACAATTCCGATCAGAATTGAGTCAAATATGATTTTTCGAAGTTGGCTCTACAAGCTGTTACAGCAGCTACGGAAAAACCGAATTTTGGCTTGCTCCCCACTCCCACCAATCTCTCCATTTAATGTACCAGATTTTTCCCAATGCTAAAATGAGGTCTAGGTTCATAATCCTTGTCAAACCTCATTAAATGACATTCCATTCATATTCTCTCCACTACTACTATATAAACCATCCCCCTCCTTCATTCCAGGACACAAAAAAAAAAGCCCCCCTCTCTTCTCCTCTCTTGAGTTCTAGTGAAGTAGAGTAGTCTTGTCATATCTTGGTCTTCCTGAGACTCAAGGTATTGAGTGAGACTCACTCTCGCTCTCCTAGTTCTTCTTCTTTCCTCCACCCTTAGGACCTCCACCAAGAATCTCCTCCTTCACCGTATGGATCTTGCATGAAGGTATAATCCCTTTCCCTAACTTGTTTATTGTGTTGCCACGATGAGAATTTAGGATTAAAGCATGATAGTGATTATTTAAGTTCTCTTGAATATGTTTGAATGTTCTTAAATGTTCTTATGTGTTCTTCACATGTTCTTGGTTGTTCATCACATGTTCATGCATAAACACTAGTTTTGATCTTAAATCCACATCAAAAATGTGAAAAACATGTTTGTCTAATAATTCTTTCAAGTCCTTGAATCTAGGATGTCACCATACACACACATTCACTAGAATTTTATTTTTCAATCCAAATGAAGTGTTTAATAAATTGAATTAGGGTTTATCACATGCACACACTTCAAATTCTACATGCAAATTGATTGATAACATATTGGATGATGTGACATGATTGTTGGCCACCATAGTCTAGAAGACCGGTTTCACCGGGCAAGATGGGTGCCTAACACCTTCCCACCTTGTAACATAGCCTCCGAACTTAGATCAAGGGTTAGTAGATCAAATGCTTATCCTTGTACTTTTCAATTTCTAGATTGTAACTAGGAAACAAAACCATGTACTTTATTTTAGATTGTATCTAGGACCAAAGTCATGTAATTTCCTATGTTCAATGTAAATTCAATTTCAAATTAATAAAATGATGAATTTTTCAATTATGGTTTTCTTATTTATTCCAACAATTAAATAAGTGGCGACTCCATTGTAAAACCCTTAATCTAAAGGGAAAAATATAACTAGTCGAACCTCCATTTTGAGAGGCAATAACGCGACTCCACCCATTCATGTAGGTTTGGCCCAACATTCAATATAAAAACGGGCCGGGGGCGCGGTCTCTCACAGTGGCGACTCCACTTGGGATATTGAGGAGTAAGCTTCAATTAGGTTATGGTGGCCAACCATGTCATTGTTTGTTTATTTCTTTTTGTATATAATATGTCTAATATGTCATTATTTTGCATGTCATGCATCATTTGCTTGAATGAAATTTATTTTATTTGTGTGCTAGCCCGGAAGCCCAGTAGTATTAGCCGTGGATTGTGGTCTTCCTGAGACTCACATACCCAGCGGTGAACCTACCACCCACCGCGAAAAGGATCATCATGGTTATGCCATGATGGTTCATAGGGACAAACTGTACCGTTCGGACCAACGCGGTGCTCCTGGCGTCACAAGTTGGGAGGTACGACGTCCTAGCTTGTGGGAACCTTTAACCTACCTTCTACCCATGTTGTAATGACCTATAGAACCTACTTTTAGGTTGGTCCATGTAAGTTGCATTTCATTATGCATTTGTTTGGCCGTTGTTTGAACCATGATGACTCAAGTCCAACGCTTGAGCCTATCATGATTATTTGAACCTTGTATGATGTGAATGAACTCAAGCCCAAAAGCCCATGATTGAACTCTACTTGGTATGGAAGCCCAAAATTGTTTCTTGAATGAGTCTAAGCCCAACACTTGAGCCCATCAAAGGTGTATAGACATGATCAACATCAAAGGCCAAAAGCTCACAAGATGCATGCATTTCAAGTGCAAGCCCAAGTCATTTCAAGTAAGTATCAAAAGATCATAATTAAGGTTCAAGCCTTCCAAGTACAAGCCCAAGCCATTTCATCATAATCAAGGTTCAAGCACACCAACCCTCAAGCATCCTAAATGGACCAAGAAGAAGCAGGTGGCCCAACTTTGCCTCACTCCACATTTGGTTTGTAACATCATGGTTAAGCTTAAAGTTTGTTTGTTTATTCCATGTTTCTATGTTTCTTTGAATTCTAAAAATCCATGTAGCATTTGATGTACTTTGTTCATGTATATATATTAAGAAAAAAACAAAAAAAAATCAAAAAATATTCAAAAAATTTCAAGATTTCCAAATCTTTCCCAAAAAAAGAGAAAAATTTTCAAATGAAAAAAGTCATTGGACTAGGGGCATTGAGCCCTTAAGTCATTTAAAAAAAAAATTTCTTTGAACTAGGGGCATTGGACTTCCTAGTGATTTTTTAAAAAAAAAAACTCATTTTTTTCTTTCAAAGTCTTCTTTTCAAAATGGTACATGAGGATCCCTTGGACAAAACTTTTTCTAAATTAAGATGTTTAGAGGCTTGAACAATCAACTTGTACTGAGGAATGATTAATTGCATTTGATCTATGTAAACACTTTTGCTAAATTACTTTGAATAAAAGAAGAAATGGTCTTAAAAGGCAATCAAAAAGAATCCATCCGTCAAAAAATCCCAAGAATCCATGCACTCAAACCAATTTCAAAGATCTTTTGTTTCACAACAATAGAGCATTCATACTTTTTCTTTTAAGAGGAATTTATTAAAAGAGCTCAAGTCACTGTGCCTACAAGCAAGCATTGCTAGGGATAGGAGGCCGTTTTTGGTAAAACAAGATTATACCTTAATACCTAGAATGATCATTATCCATTGCTAGCCCATTTGAGCCTTTAAGCACTTAGCCTCTTTTTCACATGAACCCACTAAAATCTAAACCTAGGGTGGGAAAATTCAAAGTATGCATGCGTAAATCTCATGTTAAGGAGGAGTTGACCTTGAGCTTTGAAGCTAATTGATAAATCTCTCCTAGAGGACATGAAAGACAAGTAGAGAATTCATTAAGCTAAAGATAAGAGATCATCAAAGTAAAAGGAGTTTTCACTCAATCAAGGAAAGAGAAATGAAATTCCATCAATGTAAGAGAAAAAAAAAATGTGCATCAAGTTTGAAGAACCTAAAATTCATCATGCTGAGAAGAGTAGAAAGTTCATCCAAAAGAAAGTTCATCAAAAAATGAAAAGATTCATCAAGCATAGAAAGGTACGAGTGCATTGAGGCAAGAAAGAAGTCTAGAGAGTGCATCAAGATGACCGAAAATCATTAAGCTGAGAAATACAAGGAGGGCAAAAGATCATTCAATCAAGAGAAGAAAGATTTAAAAAAAAAAAAAAAAAAAAGGGAGCCCACTAGACTGAAAACCCAAAAAGGCGGTCTAGGCAAAAGTTAGGGCCAAAAAAAAAAAAAAAAAAAAAAAGAGCCCGCTAGACTGAAAACCCAAAAAGGCGGTCTAGGCAAAAGTTAGGGCCAAAAAAAAAAAAAAAAAAAAAAAATGAGCCCGCTAGACTGAAAATCCAAAAAGGCGGTCTAGGCAAAAGTTTTACAAGATGAAAGTCTAGAGGTATGATTCAAGGGGATGAGCATAAAAACAAATATTGATACAAGTGATCAATGAAAACTAGTGAGAAGATGACAAAGAAGAAATGGTAAAACTCCTCCAATACTTGATTTTTGAGTAATGCATACTTGGGGGAAACAACATAGGGAATTTTGAGCCTTTTATATCTTTCATTTCATAACCCAAACCCGGCCTACATTACAACCTATGAGTAAAGACCTGCTTGAAGTGTTGCTAGTTGTAGGCACATCTTAAGCTCTAATATTATTTTATATTATTTTCTCTTGAATTAAAAAGGAAAAATGCTTAAAATTGTCAAACCCCACAGGATGATATGTCCGAGGACAAAATTTCTCAAATTCTCAAATCCTCAAAATGACTCAAAAGAACTTCCAAACCTGGAGCACTCTCCTTGTTTGCACCCAACAATGTGATTCATAAACATTATCACATTTCATTTATTGATTGCCTTTGGAGACTTAATCTGACGATGTTCAAAAGGATGAAGCAAATTTGATTACCTAAGTTTAATGATCTTGATCCTTCCCAATCAAAGAGATTTGTTTGATTCTTAGACACTTTGATTTGCTAAAATGGTTGTTCAAATGATCACCTCTTGTTCAAAAAAAAAAAAAAAACATTCTTTTCCAAAATCCAGTTCTCTTGAACTACGTCTTGACCTGATCCTCTATGAGAGAGGTACGTAGGCAGCCTTCCAAAGGCCCGGTCCCATTCACCTAAACAACCTCGGAGAACAAAATCAAAACAATGTGACAAAATTGTTTGGGTGCATGTTAGGTTAAGCCCATTTGTTTGCATTAAGCATGTTTAAACTTGGAGCATTGGCTTATTTATATTGTGTGCAAGTTTTCACAATAATTGGTTTCTAACAAGTTAGAGAAAGAAAATATTTTTGCAGGAACCAAGGATGGCAGACCATGATCTTCTTTCATGTACCGCAATGGTCACAACATCAAATAAATTCAGCTTCAATCTAAGCATGGAATATGCCCCAAACTAGGGGCATTGGGTAAGTACTTCCAATTCATTTCAATGAATAAATCCATTGCTAAATTGAAACTATTTTTTTTGCAGGAATTAAGGAAGGACATAGCAATCCGCATCAACTTCCAGCCAAAGTTATTCTCATTCAAAGGATATGTTTTTCAAAAAAAAAAAAAAAAAAAAATCATCATCGTGAATAAATCTTCATCACTTTTTCTCCATCTTCATCTTCATCTTTTTCAATGAACAAATCTTCATATTTCAAAAAAAAAAAAAAAAAAAAAAAAAAAAAAAAAAGGACAAAAGACAAAATTTTCAAAAAAAAAAAAAAAAAAATCAATTCTTTCTGAATCTTTCAAAAAAGCCTTGGGACTAGGGGCTCATGCTTCCTAGGTTGCTTAGAAAAAAAAGAAAACAAGAGGAAAAAATTTTCAAATAGCCTTGGGACTATAGGCATCGGGTTCCTAGGTTGTTTTCAAAAAAAAATCATCTATCAAAATTTTCAATTCCTTCAAAAAATTCAAGATTTCCAAAAAAAAAAAAAAAAAAAAATCTTCATTAAATTCATTTTCAAGAACAGAAAGCTATGATCTTCTTTCATATTCTCCAGTGGAGCAACATCAAGTCAACTGTCTACCCTCAGCATTCATCAAAGCATGGAATATGTCCTAAACAAGGGGCATTCGCCAGGTATGCCGAATTCTTTTCAATGAATAACTCTGTTACTAATTGAAAATATTTATTTTGCAGGTACTAGGGTAAAAGGCCCATACACATCGGCATGAGCCAAAAGATCCAAAAATCCTAGGTCTCTGAAAACATGAGCCAGGATCCAGAACATTTGGTTCTCTGAAAACATGAGCCAAAGCACTTGGTCCTCTGAAAACATGAGCCAAGATCCAAAAATCCTAGGTCTCTGAAAACATGAACCAGGATCCAGAACCTTTGGTCCTCTGAAAACATGAGCCAAAGCCTCCAAAAACCCTTTGTCCTCTGAAAACATGAGTCAAGATCCAAAAATCCTAGGTCTCTGAAAACATGAGCCAGGATCCAGAATCTTTGGTCCTCTGAAAACATGAGCCAAAGCACTTGGTCCTCTGAAAACATGAGCCAAGATCCAAAAATCCTAGGTCTCTGAAAACATGAATCAGGATCCAGAACCTTTGGTCCTCTGAAAACATGAGCCAAAGCCTCCAAAAACCCTTGGTCCTCTGAAAACATGAGCCAAGATCCAAAAATCCTAGGTCTCTGAAAACATGAGCCAGGATCCAAAGAAAACATGAGCCAAAGCACTTGGTCCTCTGAAAACATGAGCCAAGATCCAAAAATCCTAGGTCTCTGAAAACATGAACCAGGATCCAGAACCTTTGGTCCTCTGAAAACATGAGCCAAAGCCTCCAAAAACCCTTTGTCCTCTGAAAACATGAGTCAAGATCCAAAAATCCTAGGTCTCTGAAAACATGAGCCAGGATCCAGAATCTTTGGTCCTCTGAAAACATGAGCCAAAGCACTTGGTCCTCTGAAAACATGAGCCAAGATCCAAAAATCCTAGGTCTCTGAAAACATGAATCAGGATCCAGAACCTTTGGTCCTCTGAAAACATGAGCCAAAGCCTCCAAAAACCCTTGGTCCTCTGAAAACATGAGCCAAGATCCAAAAATCCTAGGTCTCTGAAAACATGAGCCAGGATCCAAAACCTTTGGCCCTCTGAAAACATGAGCCAAAGCCTCCAAAAACCCTTGGTTCTCTGAAAACATGAGCCAAGATCCAAAAATCCTAGGTCTCTGAAAACATGAGCTAGGATCCAGAAGCTTTGGTCCTCTGAAAACATGAGCCAAAGCCCCAAAAACCCTTGATCCTCTGAAAACATGAGACAAGATCCAAAAATCTTAGGTCTCTGAAAACATGAGCCAGGATCCAGAACCTTTGGTCCTCTGAAAACATGAGCCAAAACCTCCAAAAACCCTTGGTCCTCTGAAAACATGAGCCAAGATCCAAAAATCCTAGGTCTCTTAAAACATGAGCCAGGATCCAAATCCTTTGGTCCTCTGAAAACATGAGCCAAAGCCTCCAAAAACCCTTGGTCCTCTGAAAACATGAGCCAAGATCCAAAAATCCTAGGTCTCTGAAAACATGAGCCAGGATCCAGAACCTTTGGTCCTCTGAAAACATGAGCCAAAGCCTCCAAAAACCCTTGGTCCTCTGAAAGCATGAGCCAAGATCCAAAAATCCAAGGTCTCTGAAAACATGAGTCAGGATCCAGAACCTTTGGTCCTCTGAAAACATGAGCCAAAGCATCTAAAAACCCTTGGTCCTCTGAAAACATGAGCCAAGATCCAAAAATCCTAGGTCTCTGAAAACATGAGCCAGGATCCAGAACCTTTGGTCCTCTGAAAACATGAGCCAAAGCCCCAAAAACCCTTGGTCCTCTGAAAACATGAGCCAAGATCCAAAAATCCTAGATCTCTGAAAACATGAACCAGGATCCAGAACCTTTGGTCCTCTGAAAACATGAGCCAAAGCACTTGGTCCTCTGAAAACATGAGCCAAGATCCAAAAATCCTAGGTCTCTGAAAACATGAACCAGGATCTAGAACCTTTAGTCCTCTGAAAACATGAGCCAAGATCCAAAAATCCTAGGTCTCTGAAAACATGAACCAGGATCCAGAACCTTTGGTCCTCTGAAAACATGAGCCAAAGCCCAAAAAAAAAAAAAAATCCCCTTGGTCCTTTGAAAACATGAGCCAAGATCCAAAAATCCTAGATCCTCTGAAAACATGAGCCAGGATCCTTGGTCCTCCATTTTTTGACCTCAGGTAAGCATGTCTTGCACTTATTCAAAAAAAAAAAAAAAAAATTTGCATGCATGAACTACATTCGGACCTGATCCTCCCGCCAAGCGGTACGTAGGCAATCTCCCTCGAGATTCGGTCCACATTTTGATCTACAACATGACATTCTGCATTTTTATCTACATGCATCATACATTTACTACGGTTAAATACTGATTGCAAAGTTAGGTGTCCCTTTCATACATTGACATTCGCTTTTCAAGCTCTGCCAATGAGGGGCATTCTGTTAACACCCCATTTTGCAACCCGTATTTAACTTCACATGGAGGGTAAAAGGGTAATTTTGCCTTGAAAATATGCATCTTGATTCTAGCCATTAGATCCTTAATCTCATTTCACTAAAATGATCTTGATGTTGTAACGATCAAATCGATTGGTCATAAGCCCTAATCGGACCATCAGATTAAAAGTTATCATCAAATCAAGTTTTAATGGCTAAGATGTACTATCACAAATTGAGTCTGACTATATGTGATTATGAACAATTGATTTCAATTGGTTATAAGTGTAATCAATTTGAGATTAATGACGTGTCATAATTTGATTGGTTAGGACTACATTTTATGGTGAGGTTGCATATACCTAATTAATTAGATAATTAAACATTAATTATTCAATGAGTAATTTATGCAATTATCTTTTAATTAGAGTAAATTTGAAACCAATTAAGTCTGAAATGGGAGTGATTGGAGCCATTTAATGTTAATTGGGAGCTAATTTGGGACCTATTAATGTTAATTGTGCTGAAACCATTTTCTAACAAATGACCTCTGCTTACTATTTCATCAATATTTCTCAGAATATTTTGAATCTGTGAATGTGATTAATTTTCCCAGAAACTAGACATACGGAGCTTCAATTTGAGCACAAGAACGAGACAATTCCGATCAGAATTGAGTCAGATATGATTTTTCGAAGTTGGCTCTACAAGCTGTTACAGCAGCTACGGAAAAACCGAATTTTGGCTTGCTCCCCACTCCCACCAATCTCTCCATTTAATGCACCAGATTTTTCCCAATGCTAAAATGAGGTCTAGGTTCATAATCCTTGTCAACCCTCATTAAATGACCTTCCATTCATATTCTCTCCACTACTACTATATAAACCATCCCCCTCCTTCATTCCAGGACACAAAAAAAAAAAAAAAAGCCCCCCTCTCTTCTCCTCTCTTGAGTTCTAGTGAAGTAGAGTAGTTTTGTCATATCTTGGTCTTCCTGAGACTCAAGGTATTGAGTGAGACTCACTCTCCCTCTCCTAGTTCTTCTTCTTTCCTCCACCCTTAGGACCTCCACCAAGAATCTCCTCCTTCACCGTATGGATCTTGCATGATGGTATAATCCATTTCCCTAACTTGTTTATTGTGTTGCCATGATGAGAATTTAGAATTAAAGTATGATAGTGATTATTTAAGTTCTCTTGAATATGTTTGAATGTTCTTAAATGTTCTTATGTGTTCTTCACATGTTCTTGGTTGTTCATCACATGTTCATGCATAAACACTAGTTTTGATCTTAAATCCACATCAAAAATGTGAAAAACATGTTTGTCTAATAATTCTTTCAAGTCCTTAAATCTAGGATGTCACCATACACACACATTCACTAGAATTTTATTTTTCAATCCAAATGAAGTGTTTAATAAATTGAATTAGGGTTTATCACATGCACACACTTCAAATTCTACATGCAAATTGATTGATAACATATTGGATGATGTGACATGATTGTTGGCCACTATAGTCTAGAAGACCGGTTTCACCGGGTAAGGTGGGTGCCTAACACCTTCCCACCTTGTAACATAGCCTCCGAACTTAGATCAATGGTTAGTAGATCAAATGCTTATCCTTGTACTTTTCAATTTCTAGATTGTAACTAGGAAACAAAGCCATGTACTTTATTTTAGATTGTATCTAGGACCAAAGCCATGTAATTTCCTATGTTCAATGTAAATTCAATTTCAAATTAATAAAATGATGAATTTTTCAGTTATGGTTTTCTTATTTATTCCAACAATTAAATAAGTGGCGACTCCATTGTAAAACCCTTAATCTAAAGGGAAAAATATAACTAGTCGAACCTCCATTTTGAGAGGCAATAACACAACTCCACCCATTCACGTGGGTTTGGCCCAAACACAAACATAAAAACGGGCCGGGGGCGCGGTCTCTCACAACTATTAATGGGAACTGGGAAGCATTAAAGATGGAGAGCGATTAAAATGTAAACCTCTTTTCTTTTTTGATAAACAAGATTAAACATAAACCTATTACTACGTGAGATTAGTTGGTTTGGAATTGGATATACAACATCATCAATAACCAAAGATACACGTTATGCCTTATATGGCCATGTGGTACTCTCTTATTATCACCCCATCCACGTACTCGTTGATGGCTTTCAACTCCTTTTCTCCTAGAACATCATCCTCTTCAACTCTTTTTGTACACAAAACGCTTAGCAATTTATACATAAACACACAAATTTAAAGCACTTAACCCAGCTAACACCAAAGGAAAGTAATCAAGATGCGTACGATTGATATTGTCACCATGCCATTCTGCACCATACCTTGAACTAATTGCCTGGACCATAGAAATAATTGGACTAAAAATGAAATTTTCAGCATCCTCCTCTATATGATCTTTACATCATCCTCCGCTATATGCGCAGCAATATAGGCTTTGCACCAATGAAAACTAAATTAGAAATTTTAATTTCAAAAGAAAATAAAAACATCCGTTCCTAATTAATTTGATAAAGATAAGTCGTATTTTAAAGTACGCATTGCAGGGACGGACTCAGGATTTCAAGCTGGGCGCGAAAAAAAATTTTTCAAATACACATCCATATAGTATTAAAAAACTATCAACCAAGACAAATACAAAAAAATCATTGTTTCTTAGTATATTAAAATACAATCATCTACCAACAAAAACAAAAGACACAAAACACCATTTTTTCTTAATACAATCGTCTATGAAAAGGAAACTCGACACTCTTTTAAATCTTCAAAATCATCTATAATTGAATCCAAACTAAATGTCGAAGCTATATCATTTTCAATGTATAATATCAAAGAGTCCATCAAAAAATCATTTTCCATTTTGTTTCAAAGGTTAGTTTTGACAATTTTCATAGCTGAAAATGCCCGCTCTGTAGTAGCAGTAGAAACTGAAAGAGTAAGCACAATATAAACAAGTTTGTAGTATTCTGAGTTTCTAGTTCTCACAAACCATTGACACAACTCAAATAAATTGTTCAATTTTTTGAACTCTGGATCCTGGACTACATTATGCTTAAAATGATAAAGCTCCTTCTCCAACACTTGTTTGTCATAATCTATGAAATCTTGTGGATAGAAATTCTTTACTAACAAACAAAGATCACTACTTCTAAAAGATTTTAATGCCTCTCGAGGTTCTAAAGTTAAGCTAAGCCTAAGTAACTCCATTGCATCTTCATTAAACCGATAATTTAGTTCCTGTAGTTCAGAATCTATTACAGTATAAAAAAATTTTGCTCGATAATGATACTCAATTATAACGTTATCTTGCTGATTATGACCTCGACCTCGCCTCCCACGATTAGATGAACTAAAGCTTTCATCTCGACATCTAAAAGATATAGCTTGAAAGGCAAGATGTCAGGCAACATTAATTGAGGCCTTCAATTGAAAGTGATTATTTGCAATTTGTTTAGTGAAATGATCAACTACCCTTTGTAAATGCTATCATTGGTTCATTAAATCCTTACACATTTGCTCAGCAACTCTATGAGCTGAGTTAGGATCTTCTCCTATATGACCTTGAAAATAACAATTTTTGCCCCCAACTTTTTTCCAATTTCTAAATCCACCAACAGTGAATGTATTTTGTCCCGCAACCCCATTTGGATTATGAAAGACAAAGCAGGGTAGACAATAAGCCGCATCTTTTGTAGGAGAATATTCAAGCCATGTTGAATAATATTCAAACCAAGAAGCTTGAAAGATACGATTGTGTTTTCCACTTTTTTTTAATGTCTCTAGACGAGGTTGGTGTAGACCATTTTTAATGTAAGCCCGTCAAATTTCATCATGCTAATTAACATGATATTCCCATATTTGTTTGCGTGATCTAGGATCATAATCCAAAGAATCAAGATCAACTTTTTGAAATTGTGTTTAAGAGATATAGTTATTTTCCAGAATTGGGATATTGGCATTTTCTGGAATTGGGGAATGAATATTTTTGGAATTGGAACATCAACATTTTCTAGAATTGGAGAATGAATAATTTCTAGAATTGGAACATCCACATTTTTTGGAATTGGAATAGCAACATTAGTTGTTAGCAATTCTACGTTGACTTCTGAAGAATTTGAATATTTTCTTTTGAAAAAATCAAACATTGTAGTTGATTTTTTCATGATCTACAAATAAAATAAGAATTATATATATTATCTCACAAATGGTTGTTGTTACTAAGTAAAGACAAATACTAGAATCTAGGTAATATGCATGATGCATTTAATTATAAATTTAGTATTTCTCACTTCTTTTCAATTTATAAATTTATCTAATTTAGTATTATGAGTTAAAAATATGTGCAAGTAAATCACTGTTATTTTCTTAGATTTGTGTGACAATTTACTATATTATATGATTTGTTTTTGTCTTTTGTCTTTGGTCTTTGTACCTCTGTCTTTATTTATCTCTTTGTCTTTGTCTTGTCTCCATAATTCTGGCACTCACCCAGTCCCACTACCGAGACTATGAATTTATTATGCACTAGCAACAAAAAATTTTCCTAACTTTACCATTTTTTTTCCTATCACTTGTCCCTATTATTGCCCAACTACCAGTCAACAAACAGTCAAACACTACACTGATATATTCTCTCTCTCTATCTCTCTTATCTAAATAATATAAGAGAGAGACTCACAAACATAGAGTGACAGAGAGTCACAAAGCCAAAAAGCCAACCAAAAAAAAAAACCACAAGCACAGATTCAATTCACAATCACCAACATCAGTTCATCACTATCAGTAAAAATACAAACACCAAGTCCAAAAGCACAGATTGTTAGATTGTAAGATTCACAAAAAATCAAACATTATATTAGGCTTTGAAAGATAGATTAAATACTTGTGAACTATGAAGGCTAGAGCAATGAAGCTGGGCTTGGCAGATTGAGCAATTGGCGGCAAGATGGGTCTAGCGTCGGCGTGGCGGCATTGGTGAGTGGCTGTTTGGGTCTGCGACAACTGACAGGGACTGGGACGGGTTTGCGAGGTGGGTCTCGCGTGATGGCGATGTGGGCAACGAGATGGGTCTCTCTCAAGTGGTGGCCGCGTCGCGACATGAGTGGCAGTAAGATGGCCTCTCTCGCCTCTCTGTGCTACTCTCTACTCTCTAAGTCCGTCTCACCCCTCACTCTCTATCTGACCTCTGACTTTTTCTTCTTCCTTTTTCATTTGTTTTTCCGTTTGGTTTTGGACTATTGGGTTTCTTCTTTTTTTTTTTTCTTTTTTTTACATTTTTTTTTAAGATTTACATGGGTTATGGGCTGGCCGGCTGGGATCAATGGGATGGTTCATGATTTACATGGGTTACTAATATTTTTTTTTTTGGGCCCAGGCCCTTTTAGGCCCCCACCTAAGTCTGTCCTTGACGCATTGCCATAGGGATTGAAGTCTTGGACTTTGTCCATGACAAGTCCAAGACTTCAAGCCAAGCCCTGTGAACATAGCAAAGATGTTCTCTAGTATAACTAACAGGATAAGGGTTTTAGTTAGCTTAATTGGTGTCTGATGGTTGAATAAAAAATCTAGAGTTCAATGCCTACCTACACCAAAAACCATTGATGTTTTGGTATGGTGAATAAGACATATCATCAGAAGTGGATGCCAGGTTGAAACTCTCTCAAAAAAAAAAAAAAAAAAATTACTAACAGGATAAAGTTTAATAGCAAAATTGGTTGTAGCCTTCGACTACAACTTCCTTTAAAAGAAATTAACATTACTACATGTAGGGTCCGTTTTTGTAGCCCAAGCCCACTAAGTGTGGAATAGGAGTCTAACAAACCCAAACCAATAAATTTGTAGAGCGTGGGTGAAAGAACTGGGCGGGTATGGATTAAACAAGAGTTGGTGGTAGTATGAGCAAATAATCTGACATGCAATCACGTAAAAACCATGAAGGACTAAAGGTCCGAAGAGGGATTTTATTGAATGTTCTTAGATTACAGATTCCAGAACTATAGTAAAGTGATTTCCTGTTCTTCTTCCTCTTTTTTCTCCCCCATTTTTTCTTGGGCTCTCCTTCCTTATATAGCCTCTTTCATAATCATCCTAACCCTCCACTTGTCCTCCATCTACTGATATACTTGAGTGTAGGTCACATCAAACATCTTGTTTAGCCTCTTGGGAGTGGCGGTAAGTGAAGTTGCACTGTTCAGGGATCTTCTCCACATAAATGCGGTCAGAAAGGTTGCTGCAGGGCATTAAATGCGGTGGTGGCAGCTTTTCCTTGAGATATTTCTTCATCCTTATCATCCCCAGGAGTGCCCAGAACTCATCTTTGCCACCAACATTGCCAGGATGGGCATTTGGGCCCTCTGTAAGCTTATTTGATCAGAACTATTCGTATCCGAGGAGTAAAACCTCTTCGGAAAATAGGTGACCTCTTCGGATTATACTTTTTAGCCATCTTTGGGTCTGTTGTCCTCAGGAGAACACTGTCCCAGCCCATTATTACTCTTTGGACGAAGGATGACCTAAAGAACAGGGCCCCAGGCCCAATTGGTAGATCTGGGCTTTTGTCCCCCACAATAGCCCCTCAAAATCTCAATTTTTCCCTCGCATCCGAAGAGAAAAAGTGTGATTTTGACTTGCCACGGAGAAAAAAGCTTGAGAATAGCCACGTGTTTGAATTAGCACGTGTGTAGACATAGTTATAGGCGCTCCATCATTGCTGCTATGGTTTCCATATTCCCGAGGCGTTGCATTAATTGCACCAGGTGGCGCTTTGTCTTTTGTATCCAACGGTGGATGATTGATCTGACGGACGTGATTTTTCCCTAGGGTTTGGGCGAAATAAATTCCGCCCCTTCACGTGACCCCGTATAAATCCTCAGAGGAAGTCATTTCTTCCTCACTTTGCAAGTTTTTAGACACTCAAGCGAGAACAAGCACGTGACTCCGTTCAAATCTCTCAGTTGCCGATTCCAGTCTTCTCAGGGTCTTCACGAATCTTCCTACGAGACTGAAAATCTTTCTCCGACCTTGTTCTCGTAAGTCATCGTCCCTCAAATCCTTCAGTTTTCTCTTTGGCCAGTTATTTTCGTTTAAGTGCCATGGGGAAACTTCAGTACTTGATAGATAGTCCTGAGCAAATGGAGGCGTTTAGGGCTGCATATCGCATACCCCCAAATGTGGGTGTGAGGTATTGCCCCCTAGAGAAAATACTAACGGACCGGAAGACGGGCGAAGTGGTTATCCCCCTCATCGCCTTCCTAGAAGGAGGGATGACCATCCCTATGGGTCCCATCACCACTAATTACCTTAGGAACCATAGGATTAGACCAGATCAATGTGCGCCTAACATGTTTAGGATCCTAGGGGCGGTTGAGGATCTGAACTGCCATTTAAACTTGGGCCTCACCTGGCTTGATGTGGTGCACATGTATGAGTGCCACAGCCAACAAGGTGCGGGATACTATCTAAAATCTCGGTCTGACGAGGTTAGGCTAATCTCCTGCCTCCCCAAATCCAACAAAGGGATGAAAGACGATTACGTGATCGTCTCAGGCGCATGGCATGACGGCCCCCACTGTCCGACCAAGCCAGGAGAGCCAGGTGGGACATACTAGATTTAGGTCCACTAGCAGTAGGCTTAGGATTCCCGCCCTTTTAACAGTTTTTAATTCTGTGTTATCGTCTATGAGTTTCTAATGGAATTTCTGCTGTGATTTTTGACAAATAGGAGCCGTGTTTCTCCTCTGCTCAGCCTTACCAATACTACCGCCCTCAACTACTTGTTAAGATCAGAGATTTTTATGAGCGAGGACGGGCAGCTGCGGTCGGCTCCTCTCATCCTCGGGTACACGACAAAGAAGAAGGACTGTCAACCAATTGGCAACGCTATAACGCAGAGGGATTACCGTCTCCACCGAATAGACGTTGCTCGGAAGGGGTTTTTGGCACCGCACGATCTTCCACCAGTGCCCCGTCCTAACCCAGCGGGTGTGCCACTGCTCACCCAACCAATTGCCCAAGTCCCCCTTGATCTAGAAGTTGCGGGTGAAAGGGTTGGCTCTTCGACCTCCTCACTAGAAGAACAAATAGACAAATTTCAGTTTAGAGGAGAAGGTTCAGGCGGGGTACAAGTTATTCCGTCCTCGGACTCCGAAGAGGAGTTTGACAGGCATTCCAGCGCCCATCCACCTCTTCTGGTGACTGCCATTCCTGAAGTCTTTTCGCAAGAGGAAGACATGGCAGACTTAAGGGCACTAATGAAGAGTAGGGGGAAGAAGCCCGAGCCGAAGGGTGCTGGGACTTCTCAACCGGTGGCGAACCTGCCTCCGCCACCACCTCAGGTCCCTGACCCCTGCCTAAGGCCCATACCGGACTTGAGGAAGAAGAGGCCCCTCGAAACCAAGGAGAGGGAGGTGGTGGTGGTGCCATCTAAGACAAGCAAGCAGCAAAAGGTGGTGAGAGACCACCGGAGTAGAAGGGGCTCATCCGTGGAGAGCCGGGAAGAGAATGTAGTGGCTGAGGTTCGCCGAGCAAGACCTCGAACATGGTGTCTGAGGTTGGAGCTGGAGGGCGCTCCAATCCCTTGTGACACCTCCCTCCGAAACTATGATGGGGGGAGGGCATGCTTTGTTGCTGAGGCCCTTGAGCAGCTGCTCCTCCTCCCCCACGATATGGAGTCCTATCGGCGCTTCAACCAGCAGGAACTCTTCCTATCCCTCAAGAGGGATATAGTTATGGTAAGTGGGCTTAATCCGCTAGGTTAAATCACTAAGCCTTTGTAACATGCATATATATTTACTATTTCATTATTTTTATGTCTTACACTCAGAGTTTCCCTCGTATAGGTTACCCAGCAGATCTACGTGGCCGAGGAGTGGAATAAGAAGACCCACCTTGAAGCCCAAGCAGAGGCCCAAACTCGGTTCGAGGTTGAAAAGTCCCTGGGCGGTCTGAAGGAGGAATATGCTCACTTATCCGAGCAGTTCAAAGATATGACTAACCAGCGGAACAGCCTCGACGCTGGCCTCAAAAATGCTGAAAAGCAGGTCAAGGAGCAGCGCAAACTGCTACACATGACCGAGATCAACTTGGCCACTGAGAAAGAGCTGGTAAAAGGGCTGAGAGAGGAGCTTAAGAAGGCCAGGGAAGCTGCCCTACTGGTTGAAAAGAACGCATAATTAGCCAAGGAAGCAGTGGAGGCCGAGAGGAAGGTAGCTTACACGCTGGGGGTGGAGGAGACCCAAATCAGCCTCACCGAGCAGTTCGCCGCGGTTGGCCGAGACTACTGCGACATCACATGGGTGAAGGCTTTAGATGCTGCTGGAGTTCCTGCAGATTCTCCGTTGAGGCTGCCTGGGAGTACGTACTATGATCCGGAGATCCGCGTACTCTCAAAAGCTGAGGAGCATCCTCCAGCCAGCCAGGTCCCCCCTGCCCTTGTGGAAGCAAGCAAAGAGTCTGCGGGTGCAAAAGAAAGAGATGGAGAACAAGTCCCAGACCTTGCTGCTACCCCACCCAGCCAAGTAACTGATCCCTCAGCCGCTCGGACGTAGATTTGACGTGGTTGCCAGTTTTTACTTAGTACTTGTAAACAACTTTAGTTCAGTAGTATAATTTGTTATCTGTTTGTTTGTTTTTTGTTGGTTTTGTTTTTTATTTATTTATTATAAGAGCTTGTAAACCTTTTTATTAATGAAATTCTATCTTTTGCTTTCAATGCGCTTGTTGTTTAAATTGTAGATCTCTCTATTGCAGCAAACAACTTGAACCATATGTTAACAGTAGTAAAGGCAAACTCAAGCATGCTGTTAGGACAATAAGACCAATAACTTAGATTAATACCGAAGAGAGTAAGTTACTTAACAGTTGAAAACGAAGGGAGATGAGTGATGAACACTTCACAGGCTTTCGTGTGAGCGTACAGAGCAGGATTTTAGCTGAGAAGTTTAATTGTAACTTAAAACACATTCAAGGATTTCGAGCACGATAAACTCAAACTCTGGAGATAACTGTGTAAAGATGCTATTATGATTGAACAATCCAATCCGATGATTACCGTTAATGTCCAATGTATGTTTAAATATTGAGAGACCTTGGAACGAGTGTTAATTAACCCAAATCATCTGGTCCGAGGACTACAGGCACGATAGGATCTAAGTTTAAACACTTAAGGAGCAGTAATAGTGTTAACTAACCCAAATCATCTGGTCCGAGGACTACAGGCATGATAGGATTTAAGTTTAAACACTTAGGTAATAGTAACGGAGTGTTAACTAACCCAAATCATCTGGTCCGAGGACTACAGGCATGATAGGATTTAAGTTTAAACACTTAAGGAGCAGTAACAGTGTTAACTAATCCAAATCATCTGGTCCGAGGACTACAGGCATGATAGGATTTAAGTTTAAACACTTAAGAAATAGTAACGGAGTGTTAACTAACCCAAATCATCTGGTCCAAGGACTACAGGCATGATAGGATTTAAGTTTAAACACTTAAGAAATAGTAACGGAGTGTTAACTAACCCAAATCATCTGGTCCGAGAACTACAGGCATGATAGGATTTAAGTTTAAACACTTAAGGAACAGTAGGATATACAGAACCAGCATGTTAATTGAAGAAAACGATCGTCTAATAATAGTACCTTTTGAGGTTATTTACATTCCAAGGACGTGGTATTACATGACCATCCAGGTCTTCTAGGAAGTACGCCCCAATGCCAGCTCCTGAAGTGATACGATATGGCCCTTCCCAATTGGGTCCTAGCTTTCCCCAAGCTGGGTTCTTTGCAATACCCACAACTTTCCTCAGCACCAGATCACCAGGTTCTAGTGGCCTTAGCTTTACGTTAGCGTCGTAACCTTGCTTGAGCTTTTGTTGGTAATGTGCTAGCCGAACCATTGCACCTTCCCTCCTTTCCTCAATCAGATCCAGACCCCTTTCTAGTTGCTCATTGTTGCTGGTCGGATTGAACGAGCTAGTTTTTAATGTTGGGAATCCGGTTTCCAAAGGAATGACGGCTTCAGCTCCATAGGTCATTGAGAAGGGAGTCTCCCTAGTAGACCTGCGAGGCGTGGTTCTGTAAGCCCAGAGCACATGTGGGAGTTCTTCTATGCATTTGCCCTTCGCGTCATCTAGCCTCTTCTTCAAGCCATTCACTATGACCTTGTTGACTGCTTCTGCCTGCCCATTACCCTGGGGGTAGGCAGGTGTGGAGTATCTATTTACGATCCCCAGCTCGCTACAATAACTCCTGAATGCTTTGCTATCGAACTGCAAGCCATTGTCCGAGATGAGGGTGTGAGGAACTCCAAACCGAGTGACAATGTTCTTCCACATAAACTTTTGGACGTCAATGTCTCTGATATTGGCTAACGGCTCTGCTTCGACCTACTTGGTGAAATAGTCTGTACCGATCAGAAGGTACTTCTTGTTCCCCGCAGCTTTAGGGAATGGTCCCACGATGTCCAACCCCCATTGGGTGAAAGGCCATGGGCTAGATAACGGGTTGAGGGTTCCCCCAGGTTGATGAATATTTGGGGCGAAGCGCTGACATTGATCACACTTTCTAACATGCTCTTGGGCTTCTCTCTGCATGTTCGGCCACCAATAACCTTGAGTGATAGCCCGATGAGCCAAAGATCTTCCTCCCGTATGGCTTCCACATATTCCTTCATATAATTCTTCTAGCAGTAACTCGGCCGATTCAGGATGCATGCATAGTAAATACGGTCCCGAGTAGGAGCGTTTATACAGTCTCTGGTCTTCGAATAGCCAGAACCTGGTCGCCTTCCTTCGAATTTTATCTGCTTCTTCTCTTTCTTCAGGCAAGATGTCTTCTTTCAAGAATTTAACTATAGGGTCTATCCAGCAGGGTCCAGTCCTAATTTGATGAACCTGAATTACATCCTTTTTTGTCACTGTAGGTCCATGCAAGTCCTCAACGAGAATAACTCTGGGCAAGCTTTGCGCCGAGGAGGTGGCAAGCGTGGCCAAAGAGTCGGCATGTGCGTTACCACTTCTGGGGATGTGCAGCAAACTAAAAGAGTCAAACTCCGATTGCAGACATTTAACTTGACTCAGGTACCTTTGCATTCTTTCGTCTTTCACCTCAAACTCCCCTTGTACTTGACCCACGACTAACATTGAGTCCGAGAACAGTTCCACCGACCTTCCTCCCATTTTTCGGACCATGGCCATTCCTATCAGCAGGGCTTCATACTCCGCCTCATTGTTCGTTGCCGAGAAGTCCAACCTTAAAGACTTTTCGATGATTATTCTCTCAGGGGATATCAATACTAGCCCCACTCCAGAACCTTTTTGATTAGTAGCACCGTCTACATACACTTCCCAACGAGGGAGGTCTTGCTGAGAAATCATGCCAACTGATTTTTCATCCATGTCTGACATGGGCATTACTTCTTCTAGTTGAGGTTCCGTGAACTCAGCCATTAAATCCACAAGGACCTGGCCCTTGACCGATGTGCAGGGCATATATTTGATATCAAAAGCCCCTAAGATCGTACCCCACTTGGCAATCCGCCCAGTGTAATCGGCACTTCGGAGTACGGCCCTGAGTGGGAGTTGAGTGAGGACAATGACAGTGTGAGCCTGGAAGTAATGTGGCAGTTTCCACGTGCCGAGTACCAAGCTAGGATTACCTTCTCCAGAGGCAAGTAACGGACCTCGGCCTTATGCAGTGACTTGCTTACGTAATAAACTGGTCTTTGCACGCCGCAGTCTGATCGTATCAACACCAAGCTCACCGCACAGGGAGTTACGGCGATGTATGCGAACAATACCTCGTCTGGCTCAAGTCTGGACATGATTGGTGGCCGGGCCAAATAATCTTTGAGCTACTGAAAGGCTAAAGCACACTCTTCAGTCCATTCGAATCCCTTCCACTTGCCGAGCAGTGAGAAAAAGGGTCGACATCTGTCTGCTGATCTAGAGATGAATCGATTCAGGGCAGCAGTCATCCCGGTCAGTTTCTGAACCTCTTTGGGATTCCGAGGAGCTCGCAAATCGTTGATGACCTTTATCTAGTCGGGGTTAACCTCAATTCCTCTGTGAGTCACCATGTATCCTAAGAACTTGCCGGACCCCACCTCAAATGAACATTTGGATGCATTTAGGCGCAACTTGTACTTCCTTAGTACCTCAAAGGTACTTTCTAGGTCCTTGACGTGCTCAGCAACAACCTTACTCTTTACAACCATGTCATCTATGTAAACCTCGATGTTTTTACCCAGCTGTGCCTCGAACATCCTTGTCATCATTCTCTGATAGGTGGACCCCGCGTTCTTCAAGCCAAATGGCATCACCTTATAGTGGTAGTTACCGATGAGGGTAACAAAGGCAGTTTTCTCCTGATCCTCCAAGGCTGGTGGTATCTGGTGGTAACCTTGGAAGGCGTCCAAGAAGCTCATCCGAGAATGGCTGACGGTGGCATCCACCAGTTGGTCGATTTTCGGCATAGGGAAATGATCTTTGGGGCAAGCCTTATTCAAGTCAGTAAAGTCCACGCATACTCGCCACTTCCCACTCTTCTTTTTTACCACCACGGTATTTGCCAGCCACTCAGGATAGAAAACCTCCTTAATAGCTCCGGCTTGTTTGAGCTTTCCTACTTCCTCTCTTATTGCATCAGCATGCTCCTTGGATGGGCGCCGAGGAGGTTGTTTCTTGGGGGTAATCAGCGGGTTTACCTTTAGGTGGTGACATATGAACTCCGGGTCCACTCCTGGGGCTTCGTAAGCACTCCAGGCGAATACATCAAGATTCCTTTTGAGGAATTCTATTAACTCTTCCCTCTCTTGAAGAGGTAGCTGTGATCCGACTTGGAAGAACTTATCAGGATCATCTCCAATAACCACTTTCGTTAGATCCTCACACCAAGTGCTTTCATTTGGACCTTCAACGGGAAATTCCCGAGACTTTAACTGCTATAAACCCCTTTCGGCTCTGGACGAAGACTCAGCTTCGGGCTCGTGTTGGATGGCAGCCACTAGGCATTGTCGAGCCGCAGATTGGTCTCCTCGGATCTCACAAACCTGCCCTTCAGACGGGTATTTGACCTTTTGATGCAAAGTAGAGGAAACAGCCCCTAGTGCATGAAGCCAAGGTCTGGCCACAATTTCCGTATAAGGCGAGTACACATCCACAACAATAAAATCCACCTCTACCACCTCGGCCCCGGTCTGGACAGGTAAGCGTATCTGGCCTTTTGGGGTGACTGCCCTCCCTTTAAAACTGACGAGGGGGGAGTTGTATGGTATGAGGTCCTGGGGTTTCAGGCCTAGCCCCTTATAGAGATCAGGGTACATTATCTCCACCGCGCTTCCCTGGTCCACCATCACCCTCTTCACATCGTACCCTCCAATTCTTAGGGTGATGACTAGCGCATCATCATGGGGTTGGATGGTGCCGGTCATGTCTTCGTCTGAGAACCCTATGACAAGCGGAGCGCTGGACCTAGCTCTCTTCGGAACTCTGCCTATATCCCCTGCTGATGGTTGACCAACCGACATAACTTTCAATGGCCAGGACCTTGTTCTTCCCGGCGCGGCGAAGATGACGTTAATAGTTCCTAGTGGCGGCTTTGAAGGGTCATCTCTTCGTGGCCCTGAGCCCATCTGCCTTCCTCAGTCGCTAGAGGGGTGCAAGAGATGTCTTAGCTTACCATCACGAACCAATTGGTCCAAGTGATCCCATAGGCTCCTACAATCCTCCGTGGTGTGCCCATGGTCTTGATGGTACTGACAGTAGAGATTATGATTACGTCTCTCAGGATTTCCTACCATCTTATTCGGCCATCTGAAAAACGGCTCGTTCTTAATCTTCTCCAAAACTTGGGGCACTGGCTTTTTAAATACAGTATTGATCGCTTGAGGATTGGTCGACCCTGATTATCCAGCGAAGTCTCTACGCAGTTTGCTGCTGTTGTAGCGATCCGACCGAAAATCTCTCCTTTCTTGGGGGGTTGCTTTATCTTTTCCCATCCCTTGTTGCTGATCCTCTTCAACTCTCTTGTACTTTTCTATACGGTCCATAAGTTGGCGCATATTAGTGACTGGTTTGCCAGATAAGGAGGTCCTTAAACCATGGTCAGTAGGGACGCCAAGCTTGAATGTGCTGAGTGCCATTGCATCAGAGTTGCCCTCCTTATCGTTAAACATCTCCCAGTATCTGTCCGAATATGCTTTCAGGGTCTCGCCCTCATGCATGCTTAGGGACAACAGTGAAAACAGGGGCCTGGCTACTCTTCGGCAGGTGACAAATCGCGAACCAAATGCCTGAGTGAGCTCTTTGAAGGAATTAATAGTGTTCGCCTTCAAGCCGTCGAACCATCTCATTGCCACTGGTCCCAGACTGGAAGGGAAAACCTTACACATCAGGGCTTCATCTCTAGAATAAACAGCCATCCTTTGGTTAAAATGACTCACGTGCTCCACGGGGTCCGTTTTACCATTGTAGATAGTAAACGTTGGCTGATTAAAACGCCGAGGGAGTCTTGCCTCCTCAATTCTGCGAGTAAAAGGTGACCGAGAGATCTGATTCAAGGCCTCATTCATAGCATCATTCCCTACGCCTCCGCGTGATGGGCTTCTAGATCGCTTTTTGCAATGAGGCTCTTCTTCATAGGAAAAGGATTCACTGACCGGCATTCGAGATTTCTGCTGATAAGTGACGTCCTGCTCGTCGTCCGAGTCATCATCTGAATATGAGGAAATCCGTTTCCTCTTTGCATGGCGCAGCTCTCTCTTCAGTTTCTCAACTTCTAGTTGCAAGCCCCGATTCTCCTCTGCATGGGACACGTGACTTCCGCCGTGTGACTGGCTTTGACCAGTATACACAGTGTGCACACTACCCTCACGATCCTGCCTCCTTTCCAAGTTAAGAAAAGGGTCTGCATGCTGGGATGCCCTAGATTCTGCTTGTTGTTGACTTCGTTCCACCATCACCAACGATTTTTTTCACTCCTGCACAAGCTCTTCCCACAGACGGCGCCAATTGTAGGGTCGATTTTTGTAGCCCAAGCCCACTAAGTGTGGAATAGGAGTCCAACAAACCCAAACCAATAAATTTATAGAGCGTGGGTGAAAGAACTGGGCCAGGTATGGATTAAACAAGAGTTGGTGGTAGTATAGGCAAATAATCTGACATGCAATCACGTAAAAACCATGAAGGACTAAAGGTCCGAAGAGGGATTTTATTGAATGTTCTTAGATTACAGATTCCAGAGCTACAGTAAAGTGATTTCCTGTTCTTCTTCCTCTTTTTTCTCCCCCCTTTTTTCTTGGGCTCTCCTTCCTTATATAGCCTCTTTCATAATCATCCTAACCCTCTACTTGTCCTCCATCTACTGATATACTTGAGTGTAGGTCACATCAAACATCTTATTTAGCCTCTTGGGAGTGGCGGTAGGTGAAGTTGCACTGTTCAGGGGTCTTCTCCACATAAATGCGGCCAGAAATGTTGCTGCAGGACATTAAATGCGGTGGTGGCAGCTTTTTCTTGAGATATTTCTTCATCCTTATCATCCCCAGGAGTGCCCAGAACTCATCTTTGCCACCAACATTGCCAGGATGGGCATTTGGGCCCTCTGTAAGCTTATTTGATCAAAACTATTCGTATCCGAGGAGTAAAACCTCTTCGGAAAATGGGTGACCTCTTCGGATTATACTTTTCAGCCATCTTTGGGTCCGTTGTCCTCAGGAGAACACTGTCCCAGCCCATTATTACTCTTCGGACGTAGGATGACCTAAAGAACAGGGCCCCAGACCCAATTGGTAGATCTGGGCTTTTGTTCCCCACACTACATATTTTGAAAATCTAACTATTAGATTACAAGTTCTTTACTTTCTTAATACACATGTCAAAATTTGTGCCAATCGGATATGACTATACGATTTATAAGCTTATATTTTATGCATAATTATAAACTACAAAAACTTGCAATTTAAACAATTTATTGATGACATAACTATTGATCTTTAATTTTCTAGAAATTTTGCAAGTATAGAGGATATAAAAAGAAAATTTAATCTAATATTAGATTTGTCAAAATTCACCTCCAATAAGAGTACAACCAATTTTGTAACTAAAGTTTGTAGCTAAATTTTACCATAAGCACCTGTGCGACTGTAGTAAATGGACTCCCTAGGGTGCCTTGCTTTTGGCACCTCTTAACTCCTAGAAAGAAAATTATTAGTGACATCGCCAATGTTATTGCCAAAATCCCAAATCCTTTTGCCCAACTAATATTGATTTGGACGCAGAATATATAATTAGAAATTTTGCAATTGTTGCTAAATATTGGATTTGAGAGAGAAAAAAATGTAACAAAGTTGTAAGTCATGCGGCAGATAAGAAAATGAAAAATAGTATGAGTTAAATTGTGATATATTAACATTTATCTTCAAAGTTTAAGCTTAAAAAAAAAAAAAATTATCAAGGTAGTCAATATTGGGTTGGGCTACAATTGACTAGAAGCGTGTATAGTACAATTGTGACACGCTCAAGAATCCAATTGAAAGTTTCTCAAAAAAGGAAAAAAAAAACCCAATTGACACAGCTAGGACTGAAATCCATGGAGATTAAACAGCATGCAAAATATTCCAGAAAAGGGGGTTTTGAATGAATGGTGGTTTCTGAATAAAGAGGGTGGCGGGGGGAGGGAATTGATTAAAGGAAAAGAGAGCGGACAACTTACCATAATTTTTTTTTTTTTTTTTTTTTTTTTGAGAAGCAACTTACCATAATTTTTTTTTTTTAAGAATAAAAAAAGGGTGGCTCATGTGTGATATCATAGCCGACCACACCCCACAGATACATCGCTTGTGAGTATTTTATCATAACTTACCGTATTTTCATAATAGATTTCTTTTCAACCCTATCTCCGATTGTGGCCTAATAGTTGCTGTCCTAATATGGGTTAGATCCTAAGTTTAAACCTTTGTGAGTGATGATGATTTGACACTAATTAGACTTAAGTACAATTACTTCCCATGACTTAAAAGCCACTACTGTGCCAAGTAGGCTAGGGTCAAGTTACGGCTCTCCTCACTTATCATAAATCAATGACTTCCCATTCTTATTTAGACTCTTCGACATTGATCCTTCAATGGATAATAAAATTATTATAGGCTCACTCAACGGTAAAGACTATTTTGACATAATACTAAAATGTTAAGTATTAAATTTGTTGCATTTCAAACATTAGGAACAAAAATGATAATTTACCCTAAAAAATATTAGTATTGTGTTCATTGCTTCTTAAAAGAAAATAAAAATAAAAATAAATAAATATCATCATATTATGAAACATCCCAAAATGAAAAAGCAGACCATCAATAGGAATCATGAAGGATGGAGAGAGATTAAACGTAACCCTCTTACAACATTTACATAAAACACGCACTTTAAAGTGAGTGTAGTTGGTTTGGAATTGGATATATAACATCGGTACTCTCATATTATGACCTACATCGCCATGTGGTACTTCCTACTCTCATATTATCTCCTCACCCATGTCCCTGTTTATGGCACCTGACTCTTTCTGTTCTGGAACATCATCCTCTTCAACTTTTTTGTACACAAAACGCTTAGCAATCCATAAAAAGAAACAAAACTAAAAAAGCACTGATCCCAGCCAGCACCCAGTAGAAGTAATTAAGATGCGCACGGTTGAGATTGTCACCAAGCCATTCTTCTCCATACTTTGAACTATTTGCCTGAACCATAGACATAATTGCACTGCTAACAAGATTTCCAATTCCGTTAACACTAAGATTTATTGCTGATCCTAAGCTTCTCATTGCCTCTGGCATTTGAGAATAAAACAGCTCCTGGAGCCCAACATATGCGAATATCTCAACCAAACCAGTAATTATATATTGTTGTAGTAGCCACCACACTTTCATTGGTACTTTTACTTTAGGGTAGTCCAATAGGTTATACTCTTTTACAACATTGATCCTTTTCGTCTCTACTAGACTTGACACAACCATTATCAATATAGAGAGATAGACCAACGCCTACCCTTTGTAGCATAGTTATGCCAGATGGATGTCCTGTGAATTTTCTAGCAATGGGGACAAAATCGTTCATAGATGGGCATACTGAGTATGATTGTGAGGGCAACAATGGCTTGAAGTGAAGCAGGGGGAAGGACAAAATGAGGTGTAATGGATCGTTGCAGTGTACTACCTTGTTTCACAAAGAAGGTATTCATTTGCGCTACGACTATTGCGTACATTAAGCAACTCAACCATATGGGAAAAAGGCGTAGAACAAGCTTCACTTCTTTCACTTGATTTAAAGAGCATAGCCTCCAAGGATCTCGAACTTTTCTTATGGCATCGTGTTTATCAAAAATCATTGCCTTGTCCAAACACCTGCAGTTTGCAACTAGCTTAATTATAAGACAAATCCTCTCTTAGAAGAGAACTAGAAAGCAAAATCATCAATCATCAATTCTTAGTAAAATACTGAAAGAAGTATCACTATTTTTTACACTCTCCTTTACATGTGGGTCTAGACTTCTCCAAAGCCAGCTCATGGTTTAGGACTTAGGCCCCAACTTGTTCCAAAAAACTTTTAAGGGTTTTAAGGCGTCAAAATTGTATCAAAAAATCCCAAAGACACATACCTCAGCTGATTTGTATGAATCAAAGTCCGAGTCTTAGGTTGACCCGGTGTAAGGAGCCCATCTTCACGATAATCACCACCACTGTCGCGCTTCTTGTCCACCCGCCACTTCCTTGCGTCTGCCCCAAGTACCTGTGCCACTGTCGTTATCGGGCTCCCAAGGGGACCTTGCTTACGGTACCTCTTGATTCCTAGCCATAACAATATCAGTGCCACTGCCATTGCTACTGCCAACATTACAGTTGCAACAGTCCAGCTGATATTATCCTAAAAGCATAATATATTATTAGAAATTTTGCAGTTGGATTCGAGAATCTAACATAGTTGTAAGTAATATTCATTTGGCTGCTAAGAAAATGAAAAATAGAATGAGTTAATTTTTGATAAATTATCACTTGTTTTAAAGGTTTAAATAGATGAGAAAGTTTGAATTAACTATTTATCCTAATAATTTAAGTTGTTATAAAAAGTCAAATTTATTTATTAGATTTTTCATGTGAACACTTTCTGAGAAATTGCAGGCTAAGCATAAATTATAGAATCATTAAATATCCATCATAGTAAAAAATTTGGTATACGCTGCATACTACTCACTTTCTTCTTTTCATAAAAAGCAATCAAAACATTTAAATAATGCGTCCGGCTAGTAGGGGCTCTTAATACATTTGTTATTGAACAATTAATATTAAGAAAGTTTTAATACTACTTTTATAGAAAATATAAAAAATTGAAGAAAAAAAATCAGCTTATTTTTTATTTCCCAAAAAAGGTTTCTAAAAGTATTTCTTAAACAAATGCTCGTAGTGTATTTGTTAATAGAATTCTTAAACAATTACCCGAACCTCTCGGGTCTGATTCATAAAAAATTTTCAAACAAAAGTTATATCAATTAACACTTTCAACATATTTGTTTTTTCAAAGTCACCGAATAACTGGACAAATTTGAGTGATGTTATAAGGATATTATAAATTTTACTATATTTATCTTACGAGGTAAAATTTCTAGTACTTTTAGCATTTCTCCTAATTTATTATCTTGTTAAAGTGGAAACAATTACATTTATTATCACATTAATTTATAAGTATTTTGTAATAAAATTTGTACTAACTTTAGCATTTTCAGAAAAAATTTTACCTTCACATATACCACTCCCAAATTGCCGATAGACGGGCCAAGCACTATTCCCCAAAACCACCAGTTAAAGAATGAACTCTTGACCTTTTTATTCTCGAGTGAATTGAATCCTCTTCAAATTGGTCTGCTGCAAAGGTTTGGACGCATGGTCTGTGCCCACCTTCCCCAATTGCTATTATGTAAAGTGCTACAAATATTATCACTTTGCGATAATCCAAGGGAACTACTGATAACGACAATGATAACAAAATCATTCCCTATCATCGTGTAAAAGCCATAAGCACAAGATTTAGAGGCATAAACACATAATGAAATCTAATTATATAGGGTTACGTCTAAAAGATAAAAATGAATGTGTATGCATGTGTGAAGGATTAGATTGTATTCAAAAGTTGCAAATGTGTAATGTGTGTGTGTGTGTGTGAAGGATTAGACTGTATATTCAACAGTTTCAAATGTGTATATTTAGTTTATAAGTTTTGACCTAAGGAACTAGAAATAGATCTGTTATTGTATAATTATGATGTGTCACACCATAATATTATACGCCCTGATATATGTAATGACTTTCCATTTAATGAATGATTCTGTTTTATGAAAGTGATTTGTTTTTGTAGATAATTACTATTAATTAATTTAATAAACGATATAAGGGTGTGACTCTTGAAATTGATATATCTATTCATAACAAATATATTTATGTGCTTGCATATAAATTTGTAAGGTTGAATTTTATCAACCATTTTGTTGGCTTTATTCCATGCCAATTTACTTGTAATTCAGCATTTAGAAACCTTGTATTTAGGTGGAAATCATGTAAGGGTAGTGTGTGAGATAGTGTGAAGAAAAGCTCAAAAATGTGCAACTTAGTAGGGCCTCGCGACTGGATCTCGCGACTGGCTCGCAGCTTGCAAGTCACCAAAGGAGGCACACGTGTGAAGCATGCAGAGGAGCTGAAGAGTCACGCCAATTGGAGCATTATAGGACAAAACTTCTAGTCTGGCCATTTTGTTAGTTCGCGACTTAGACTTGTGACTCAGTCAAGTCGCGAGGCCACTCTGTTTGGGAAAAACTAACTTTTCGCATTCCAAACACACATCAGTATAAATACCCCTTATACCCACGAAATGTAGAAAGCTTCCAGAGATAATTTTGAGAGAGAAACCCTAGAGAAAAACAAGATTGACTCATCCACAATCTTCATCATTTGATTCTCCAAATTCCTCTACTCTCACCCTCTCTATTATTACACCCTTGAGAGGTACATTAGTCAAATCATTTTCTTACCATACCCATATCTGTGAGAAGACTTTTTGGTGCTTGGGAAGCAGTTAGGAAGGGACCAATTGATATTGGTTGATGCTATGGGCTATAGCGGGATCCGGTAAGCTAAAAAAGACAAAAGTTCGGCGCAACCTCGTTGGAGCAAGAAACTTGGAGGGTTTAGGTACACTAGGTAGATTAGGCTTTGAGGGTTTTCTGCTTTTCATGTATCCCAACTTCATTTTTTAGTGGATTATGCCGCTTGGAGGGCAGCGGAGAGGTTTTACGCCGAGGACTTCAGTTTCCTCTTCGATAAAATATTGTTGTGTTATCTTTGTGTTTACATCTCTCTTCCCTTAATCTTTGCCATTTAATTTCTGCCGTGGTTGTGGTTTTATTTGATTTAGATTGTCTTACCAATTCTATTTTACCTTATTCTCATTTTCCGCATGTACATTGTTTGATAATAAACTTGAATTGGTAATTTGTAAATTGAGGGTCTAAACGTTTAAGGTTGTTTTACACACATTTTAAACATTCAAAATTAATATCCTAGGGCATTCATTTGGACAAACAATTTTTCAGACTCAACTCAAAGCCCCTATATATGTGATCACCACCTTGATGGATCTCCCATCCGCATTAAGGGTCAACAAGATCATCACTATTTTACTTGAAGTGAAAATAGTTTATGGTTTAATAAAAAAGTGAGTCTCAGGTGTGAACTTACTAACCTTACATCATGTGACGATAATAAATAATAACAAGTGTACTACCGAGACCTTGATGGAAATATCATTGCGGACACAACACATTTAATATTGTATTTATTAAATACTTGCATATGACTTACCACAAGATAAATGATACAAGCCAAAACAATTGTTTTGAACCTTCCCAAGAGGGAATCGGCTACAAAGGCTGAAAACAAAGGGACGATATTGGATACGCCAGTCCAAATGTTGACATTCTTAGCCGCTGTGGAGGTAGGCTGATGAAGTTCGTTTGTGAGGTATGTGACGAGGTTTGCAGACAAGCCAAAGAACGAAAATCGCTCTACTACTGCAATGACTGTAAGCAAAAGAAAGTGAAAATTAAAAGAGTTGAAAGATGAACATAAAGCTCGATTAGAGAGGAAGTGTTCTTACATAAGAGGAATATGGCAGCTTTCCAACCACCCTTCTTGGAGGGCTTTTGTTGTGCAGAGTCGACCTTCTTGTCATCTTTATGGCTGTTATAAGTCATGACTAATTGCTATAACAAAATGTTCGATGTTGCTCTCTGGACAATTGGTCCTTTTTTATGCATGAAATGATGAAATGTTCTTGGAGTCATTGACCACACTGACGTGCATTACCCAAATGCATGCCAGCTTCTGAATAACAATGAAGGGTGAAAACGATTGAAGAAATAGTAATATGACACTTTGGTACAACACAGAATGGGGGAAAATGGCTGAAAAAATAAAATAGTAATATGACATGTTTGGTACACTAAAGATATACTACAAAATGAATAGTAATCTTTATTATTAATAATAGAAAATGGACTAACGTGAAACTTAATGTAGACTATAAAGGAATAATAATATTTATTATTGAGAATAAAAAATGAAATAAGGTGAAGCTTGAGCGGGGCTTGAGTTTTTAAAATTTCCATTAACAAATGCATTTGAATTATAAATATTCTTAAAATTTACTCCCCGGCCCCTCCTAAGATTTTGGGAAAAAATAATTCCTCAAAATACATACAGCAATTCTTTTTCTTTTTCTTTTTTTTCTTTTTCTTTTTTTTGAATTTTTGAATTTCCAACCGACTAGTTGACTGTAAGTTGCTTGGCAAATTATCTCCATTTTAATTGAAATTAAAAATTTAAAAAAAAAAAAATCATATTCCATGCTTAGTAGTTTATTTGTTATAAGCTCAAGTGTAACTTACAATAAAATAAATGATAGAAGAAAAGAAGGATTGTCTTGAACCGACCAAACAAAAGGAATCAGCAACAAAGGCTCCAGAGAAAGGGAAGAAACAAGATATGCCAACCCAAGTGTTGACATTCTTAGCCACGGTGGAGATAGCCTAGGAATGCAAATCGCTCTGCTACTTCAATGACTGCAAGCAAAAGAAAGTGAAAGTCAAAAGGAGTTGAAAGATGAAGATGAAGCTGATGATCACAGAGCAAGAGGTCTTACAAATGATGAATACGGCAGCGTTCCAAAACCACCTCTTAAGGGGCTCTGTTGAGTAGAGACCTTCTTGGTATCTTTATGGCCATTATGATTCTTGACTTGGTGCTAAGTGCTAACAAGTGTTATGATTAATGCAAAGTTGGTGTAAACTGTAAAGAATTGGAATTGATATTATATATATATATATATATATATATATAACCGAAACTTCTGAAACTCCCACAATTTTCCACGTCAGCACAATAATTAAAAAAAACATAAACCCAAAAAAAAAAAATTAAACTAAAAAAAACGTAAACACAAGGGGTTTTCTAAAACCCAAACCTGATATATACACTTTACCTTCTCCTCTTTGCCTCTTTCGTTCTCTTTGCCTTTCTCAATTCTCAAACCCCTAAACTATAGCCCATGGGCGTGGGACTCCCACTCCTTTAGTGGGTGAAAGTTTTTGAACTTGAGACTTTACCATCAAACCAGATTCTCTCTGCAAACATTACTTGTAAGTTTTTTATTTTGTTCTATAATTTTGGTTGTTAAATATGATTTAGGGTTTCATTTTTGGTTCTTTGCCTCTTCCGTTCCCTTTGCCTCTCTCAATTCTCAAAACCCTAAACTATAGTCCACGGGTGCCAGCCTCCCACTCCTTTAGTGGCAGAAAGTTTTTGATTTTGAGACTTTACCATCAGACCAGATTCTCTCCGCAAACATTACCGGTAAGTTTTTTATTTTGTTCTATAATTTAGGGTTTCGTTTTTGGTTGTTAAATATGATTTAGGGTTTCATTTTTGGTTGTTAAATATGATTTAGGGTTTCGTTTGGGAGTGTTTCTTTTAAATGATTAGCTTAGATTGATGGGATTGGAGCCTGTAGTGGGTTTTATTAATTTTAATTATTGGCCGCGAGAAAATCCATCTGGGATTTTATATTGAATTTTTATATATGTAGATTGAAAATTGCATCAAGTTTGTGAGTTCAGGGGTTACTTAGTGGAAAAGTGATTATTTTAAAGTATGAAAGTAACCACTATGTTGGATTTAATTGTCTAAATGGCTTATATGGGTTTGATTCTTTGGATTGATAACATACCAGGGTCAATTTTAGTTTTATGTTTTATGGATAATATTTATTGGGGCTGTTACTGGATGTTTTACTTAACAGTGAATTCCAGCTGAGCTTTTGGCTACAGGAATGAAGCTAGAATCTATTGTTGAATTGAGTGAGCAAGATGCGGTAAGTCAGAGTTAGCAATTCTTTATTTCCCCCTTGGTTGTGTTTTGTGTAAGGAGTTTTGCACCCAAAAAAAGGTGATGGCTTGAACGAATAATACAAGTTAAGGTTTATACTATACTTGATGCTCATCTTTTGGGACAGTAATGATACTTCCTGTCCTTTTATTAGACAAGCATCCTTGGCATACCCTTGATGTTTTTGTGAGTCAATTGTTTGTGTTTAGATTTAATTTAAGTTTCTGGGTTATGGTCAAGCTTGGTTTTTTGTTTAGTTTAATTATTATTTCATCTCAAGTTTACCATTGTTTTTATTACTTCTTTATCTAATTTTTATGGGTATGTAGAATAATACTATGAAAAATACATGCATACACACATGAATTGATATTAAATCTCTTCTTTAGATGAAAGAATGTTTATTAACCAATAAAATCTAGACAGGGTCAAATTTTGCTACCAAAATCCAAAAATAAGGAAGAAAAATATCATCTTGAAATTACCCATTTAAGAGTAACTACAAGCAGATTTGTTTCAATGAAGGTTTAATCCATCAAATGCTATATTTACTTTGAAATTGCCATATAACCTACCTATAGAATCATTCATGTAATATGAAGCAAAGTTCTCTAAATCCTGTACCTTAAAATTACTTTAGAATTTGCATAATATCATGAAAATTGGAGGAAAATAATGAAGCTAGAGTCTACTACATAATCAAATTCTCCCTACTTTATTAGTTCCCTGTTACAATTCAAATCCAAAATAACTTGAAAATATTTAGAAGCCTATAATTGAACCTACTGAACTCAAATAATACCAAATTCTCTCTGATTCATCAATTTAGAACCAAAAAAGGAAAAAAAAAATAATAATAATAGATTTGTCGCAGTTTGAGCTATTTTATGTTTTAGAGACTATATATGTCTTTACTTCGAACATAGTGAAATAATGGATTTGATAAACAATTCAATAAGGTGATTTGCATTATGATGGAAATGTGCAATTCTATGTCAAGTATAGTTTTTCTTATGTTCTTTATATTTTCCCTATTTACATGTATTGTGGTTTGCTCCCAACAATTTTATTTTCTGATTGTAAATCATTAGAAAGCAAAATAAATGTGTTTCATTTATTTTTTCTTTTGTGTATTTTATTCACATATTTCAATTAGGTAGTCAAAAGTAATTTGGCTGGTAAAAAGTATTGTTCTTTAATGCCAAATGTTTGTTTGAATTTGAAGCCTTAAGGAACAATTTTCATGAACAAGGAACCGTCATTTGTTTGGTATATTTTATGTTCAACTGGCCTTTGGTGTTACTATCAGTTACATATGGCTTGGTCTTAATGAAAGATTATTTCAAGGCAAAGTAAGTGGGGTTTCTGTACTGCTATTTATCTCTGAGTTAAGGACTTCTTTCATTGTAATTTTGGATGGTTCTTGCTTCACGTTGAATGAAATTTCTTGAATTTGCTGCAAACCTTAATGGGTATTGCTTAATGAAAAGTTATTTGTCTCATATATGTGGTCAACGGCAACTATCACGGTCATTGCTCTTGCACATGGAGAGGTAAGTCCATATGACTTCAACTTTTTTTTTTCCCATCTATCTTTAATAGCAAGGTTAGCAATCTAACACTGACACAAAAAAAAACTGAAATAAATATGACTCTAGGCTTACTTTGTCTTGAAGATTTTTAGTTTTTTTTTTTTTTAAATGTATATGATATATGCTCACATTAATGATTTTTTTATATAGCGGATAATCCGTTTGTCTTTTTAAGAAATTTCAATGAGTAATATAATTTTTTTTTTTATAAATCCATTTCTATTCAAGAATTATAGGAGCTTTAAAGAAACAAACAGATTATTTGCAAGGTATTACTGTTACCTTTATATTTTATTACTTTGGTAGTGTGCTTAGCATTTTGTATATCATTTTTTCAGGTATCATGGTGACATTGCTTCTTTTTTGGCTATTGTAACATTGTCATTTTGTAGAACTTTTAGAAGTCAACATGAATGATTATCGTTAGGTTCTGAATCAATAGTTCTGAATTTGTTGATGAAAGTTTTATTTGAGTGCTTTCAGTTTGTCAATGAAATGTTTTTTAAGTAAAAATAAATTAATGTATGATAGTCTATCATCCTAATATGATGCCACTCAATTTTAATGTCTTTCTAATTATGACTAAGATTATGCTTCGACAGGTTTCCAATTATTTGAAGTATGTATAGTTTCATTCTCAAAGGTTCTTGCTCCATCATATTGAACTCTACCTGTTTGTGTTTTGAAATTAACTTGAACTCTTATTAAAAACTTGGTTTTGTATCTACTCTATGTGAAACATTATAAAGAAGTAAACTTTGACTTTTTAGTTTTAAATTATAATTTTTAACTTTTGTAGTCAAACTAAGGAGGGTGAAGGAAAATTTTTCTAAAAAAAAGGAAAAAGACTTATGGACTTTATGAGATGTATACATGTTGATTGTAATTTTTATGTTGTAGAATGATGAAAAGAACTGAGAAGGAAAAGGACTTTGTTTAGGATCCACTTGAAAAAGGGCAAAAGCCTAAAGGTTGCTGCTGATGTTGCTGCACTTGGATCATTCAAAAGCTATGTAGACATGTGCTTATGCATTATATGTGATGTTTTGGAGTTATGTGGATGTGTAATTGTTATGTGGATGTGTAATTGTGGATGTGTAATTGTGGATGATTCAAAAGCTAGAATGATTTTTTTTTTTTTTTTTTTGGAGTTATGTGGATGTGTAATTGTTATTTATCTTAATTCTTACCTATCAAAAACATATCATCTATCCTGATACTGGAATATCAAGATGAAGGATTTGCACTTGATCTATTAAGACCAAATTCAAACATACAAGTGATTTTGCTACCAATAAAAAGCTGGACAATTCGTAACATGCAATTGATTCTTTTACCCAATTTTTGTAGTCTAATTTGCAAATGATTCTAATTGTAAAGCTTGACAATTTGTAACTTGCTTTGGATCCAATATATATATATATATATATATATATTTTTTTTTTTGAGTTGATCTCATTTTTAGCAGCTTTCCCGTGCGTCGCACAGATTAGCGACTAGTGATATATAACAAAAATGTTTTTGGTGCTCTATGGGCAATTGGGTCCTTTTATATGTATGAAACTCACTCATTTCTAGGACATTTATTTTGGTCCTTTAAGCCGGGTCAACTAGTGCATTAAATTTTTTGATGCTATGGGATATTGGTCATTGAACATACATGCATTGGCCCAATGCATGGTTGTTTATTTTTTTGGATATAATTTTGTTTGTTTTTTAAAGAATGGTAGTTTCTGAATCACAAAAAAGGGGATTTTTTTTTTTTGATAAAATAAAAGATACCCTGACAACTTACCATAATTTAGTGTCATGTAACTTAAAACATGATAGTTCATGATTTTTTTTTTTTTCAAAAAGTACGTATATAACAAGTTAAAGTGTATTTAATATTTTCTTTTTAAATTGAGCATTTTTAAAAATAAAACCATACCATAAACAAGTACATTCACAAAAGCACACACAATCAATATGAATTTATACATGCGCTTCAATAAAAAATATTTTTTCTATTAAAAAAAAAAAAAGTATTCTCATAGTAGATTTCTTTTCTATACTATCCCGAATTGTGGCCTTATAGTTATTGTCTTAGTATGGGATAGATCCTAAGTTTAAACTTTTAAATGATGATTTGACACTAATTCGAGTTAAGTACAATTACTTCCTACTACTTACGCTACTAGTGTGCTAAGTGGTGCTAGGGTCAAGTTATGAATCACCTCACTTAATTAAGTCAGAGCAGTGACTTCTCATCCTTGTCTAGACTCTTCAATATTGGTTCGTCAACAGATAAATGAGTTATTATGGGCTCACTTAACGGTAGAGAATATTTTAATATGGCAACAAAATATAAATGACTAAATTAACGCATTTAAAATGTTAGGTATCAAAATGGTAATTTTCTCTAAAAAGTATTAATATTTTGTTCATTGCTTCTTTTTTTTTTTATTCATACTTTGAAACACCCCAAAATAAAAAAGTTAACTATCAATGGGAACTAGAAAGCATTAAAGATGGGGAGAGATTAAAACATAAACCTCTTTTCTTTTTTGATAAACGAGATTAACATAAACCTATAACTACATTAACATAAAACATGCATTTTAAAGTGATAGTAGTTGGTTTGGAATTGGATATCCAACATCAACAACCAAAGATACACGTTATGCCCTACATGGCCATGAGGTACTCTCATATTATCTCCCCATCCACGTACCCATTGATGGCTCCCAACTCCTTTTCTCCTGGAACATCATCTTCTTCAACTTTTTTGTACACAAAACACTTAGCAATCCATACATAAACACAAAAATTCAAAGAACTTAACCCAGCCAGCACCCAATAGAAGTAATCCAGATGCGCACGATTGATATTGTCACCAAGCCATTCTTCACCATTCCTTGAACTGATTGCTTGAACCATAGAAATAATTGCACTGCTAATGAAATTTCCAACTCCTGTAACACTAAGGTATAGTGCTGCTCCTAAGCTTCTCATTGCCTCTGGCATTTGAGCATAAAACAGTTCTTGGAGCCCAACAAATGTGAATATATCAGCCAAACCAGCAATTATATATTGCGGTAGTAGCCACCACACTTTCATTGGTACTATTGCTTTAGGGTGGTCCAATAGGTTATACTCTTTTGCAATATTGATCCTTTTAGCCTCTACTAGAGCAGACACAACCATGACAAATATTGAGAGAAATAGACCAATGCCTATCCTTTGTAGCACAGTTATGCCAGATGGTTGTCCCGTGAATTTTCTAGTAATGTGGACAAAAACTCGGTCATAGAGGGGAATATTGAATAGGATTGTGAGGCCAACAAGGGCTTGAAGTGAAGCTGGGGGAATGGTAAAATGGGGTGTAATGGCTCGGTGCATTGTACTACCTTGCTTTGTAAAGTAGGTATTGATTTGGGACATGATTATGGGGAACATTAAGCAACTCAACCATATGGGGAAAAGGCGTAGAACAAGCTTCACTTCTTCCACTTGATTTAAAGAGCATAGCCTCCAAGGATCCCGGATTGTTCTCATGGCATCGAGGTTGTCAATAATCATTGCTTTGTCCAAACATCTGCAATTTGTAACTTGCTTATAAGACAAATCCTCTCTTAAAGAAAATTAGAAAGCAAAAGCATGAACCATCAATTCTAAATAAAGTACCAAAATAAGCAATACTATTTTATTTTTATTTTTTTTGAAAGGGAAATAAGCAATACTATATGTGCATTTAATCATTTTATCAATAATTATTTATAAACTCTTCTTTACATGTGAGTCTAGACTTCCCCATAGTCAGTTCAAGGCCTAGGCCTTAAGCCCACACTTGTTCCAGTTATTTTTTAAAGGTTTTAAGACCCCAATTAAATAAAAAAAAGGCCCAAAATTGTAGAATGAATTGAGTTTTTAAAAAGAAATAAAATATGAGGCTTTTGCATTCTTTTACCATCTTCAGAAAGGCCCCAAATATTGAGCCAATAAAAATTTAACACAATTAAAACCTTAAACTATTTCACACACACAAAAAAATAATAATAATAATAATTGTTACGAGTCTATCATGAATGGGCCAAACAATTATTAACAATCAACTTTCCTAATTGAATGTTAATCGTGACAAGTTCAAGACTTCAAGCCAAGCCCATGGATCAACAGGCGTGGGAATTAGTTAATTTGTCAATAATATCATGGTGTTTTGAGTGACTTTCCAAGTAAGTGGATAATAAAATATAGGTACAGATGTTTTCTCTAGTCTAACATATATAAAATATTGTTGATGATAGAGATAAAAATATAGGGGTAACATAGAAACCAAATACTTGTTAAATATCCTATCAGATTGTGACCACTAAAAGTTGCTAGATTGAATCTTGATAGGCTTTGTCATTTTTTAGTCTTGGATATGTATCATTACAGAGCATTACATGAGTGCACCCATTTGAATTGACAGACACACAAACCTCAGCTGATTTGTATGGGTCAAAGTCCGAGTCTTAGGTTGACCCACTGCATGGAGCCCATCTCCATCATAAACACTATAACTGCCGCATTTCTCAGCCACGCGCCACTTCCTCGCAGCCGCCACGAGTACCTGTGCCACTGTAGTTAATGGGCTCCCGAGGGGACCTTGCTTACGGTACCTCTTGATTCCTATCAAGAACATTGTTAGTGACACTGCCAATGCTATTGCCAACATCCCAATTCCTGCAGCCCAGCCAATACTATCCTGAAAGCATAATATATGATTAGAAAATTTTGCAAGTGTAGCCAATTGAGGAATTGAAAAAAAAAAATGTAACAAAGTTGTAAGTTACATATATGGCTATATATTAAGAAAATGAAAAATAGAATGAGTTAAATTTTGATAAATTATCAATTACCTTAAAATTTTCTCATTTATCCTAAAAGTTCAAATTATTATAAAAAGAAGAATTTATTTATTTAACCATTATTTTAATAAATCCTAGACTTTTCATGTGAGTAAATTTGAAAAATTGTGTGCTTAGCATAAATTATAGGATCATCTAATATCCATCATAAGTCCGGTCCGGTAAAGATGTTCAAAACCGGTCAAAAACTGGAAACCGGAGGCAAATTCAGTTTTGCCTCCGGTCTAGTTTTTAAAACCATGATGATAACCCCCCTCACAAAAATCTAATATGCATCATGTCATGACTCATTACTCATTATATGTGAGATTCACATTTTTGCCATTGAGTAGATAGTCCAAAAGTATAGATACTACTCACTTTCTTCTTTTCCATAAAAAGCAATCAAAACATTTACAAATTTTCATAATAAAAAGAAAACATTTAAATAATTATCCAAAATTTTTGAGTTTGATTCGTAAAAAAATTCCGAACAAAGTTACATCAATTAATATTACCACTTTTATTAGAATTTTTTCATAAATTTACCAAATAATTTAATGAATTTGACTGATGTTAAAAGAGTACTACAAATTTTACTATATTTGTCTTATAAAGTAAAATTTGTATTAATTTTATCATTTTCTCTAATTTTTTTTGTTTTGTTAAAGTGAAAGTAATAACATTCATTGCAACATAATTTTGTAAGTTTTTTTATAATAAAGGAAAATACTAACGAATGCTCTTAGGACATTCGTTAATAATCATGTATAGCATTTTTTACAAATTTTTACCTCCACGTATATTACTGCCAAAATGGCAGCAGATGAGCCAGCCACTATTCCGAAGAACCACCAGTTAAAAAATGAGCTCTTGACCTTCTTGTCCTCAAGTGAGTCCTCATCAAATTGGTCTGCTGCAAAGGTTTGCACACATGGCTTGTGCCCACCTTCCCCGACTGATAATATGTAAAGCGCTACAAAGAATATCGCTTTACGGTAATCCAAGGGTATTACTGAGACCGACAGTGTTAACAAAACCATTCCCTATCATCATGTAAAAAGCCATAAATACAAGATTTAGAAGCATAAGCACATAATCAAATCTAACTAGGGTAATTTCTAAAAGCATTAAAAAAAAAGAAAAAAAAAAAAAAAAAGAAGATATCCATATGTACCCAAGGTTTTTTTGTTGAATTACCATGCATACATATGTGTGCGTGCGTGCATGCGCGTGTGAAGGGTTAGACTACAAAATCATAAGTTGTTAATGTGTAATTTTTTTGAATAAGTTTTGATCTCCGGGAAAATTCAAAATAAATCCTCTCTGTTTCAATTGAAATGAAAATAATTTATTTCACAGTTAATATTTGAATATTTTTTACTCGCATATAACTTACCATAAAATAAATGACAGAAGCCAAAAGGATTGTTTTGAACCGACCCAAGAAGGAATCGGCAACAAAGGCTCCAAACAAAGGGAAGAGATAGGATACGCCAGCCCAAGTGTTGACATTCTTAGCCGCTGTGGATATAGGCTGGTTGAGAACATTTGTGAGGTATGTGATGAGGTTTGCACCTAATCCATAGAATGCAAATCTCTCTGCTAGTTCAACGACTGCAAGCAAAATAGAAAGTGAAAATTAATGGAGTTTGATCAAAGATAAAAATGAAGCTGATCAGAGATCAAGAGGTAGTCTTACAAATGATGAATATGGCTGCGTTCCAACCTCCCTTTGAATACTTTTGTTGTGCAGAGACCTGCTTTTTGGTATCTTTATGGCTATTATGAGTCATGACTAGTTCTAACAAGAGTTATCAATTCAAGGTTGGTTTAAAGGATTGGAATTTGATATAAGAAAAAGTTTGATGGTGCTCTTTAGGCAATTGGGATCCTTTTTTATATGCATGAAATTCACCCTCTTCTAAAGCATTTACATAGGTCTTTTAAGTAATTTTCTGATGCTCTTGGAGTCAATGACCACACTGATATTCATTGTCCCAATGCATGCCAGTTTCTGAAAAATAAAAAGAGTAATGCCAGGTAAACAAATTATTTTATAAAATTTTAATAAAATGTTGATGTGACTAACTTTTTATTATTTTTTATTTAGGTCTACTATTAATATCACTTTTTTATTTACCAATAATCACTCACCACTTCAATAATTTATAAATAAAAAATTGTAAAGTAGTTTGTATCTCTAGCATTATTCAAATAAAAATGAAAAAAAATATTCATTATAGAAAAACAGAGATTGAAATCTTACCATAATAGGTGTCTTGTAACTTAAAACATTAAAAGTGTAAATGTCGTGTACTTAAATGTAAATGTCATGTACATAAATGGTAAGTTGTACTTAAATGTAGATGTCATGTACTTATATGGTAAGTGTGGAACATGAAAGTGTATTTGTGAAAACTAATTACAATATTTTCACAATAAATATTCCTAAATAGTAGGTTGTTATTGGTGGACAAAAAATAATTTCAATGGTGAATTCAAATTAGAACCACTAATAACTTATCACAACATTTTCTCAACTATATAGTGTCAATAAGATTTTATTAATTATTCGATTCATAAACTTATTTTTTATGTATAATTTTAATTTAAAAAAATGAAATTTAAACAATTAATTGATAACACAGTTATTGATGTTTGATTTTTTGAAAATTTTGCAAGTATAAAAAATATATAAAAAAAAATGTAATTCAATGATGAATTTGTAAAAAATCACATCCAATAAAAAGATATCATGTGGAATTAATTTGTTGTCAAAATTTATACTTTTGAACACAAGCCAACCCATTGCAAACACCAAATAATACCACTGAGGTTAATGGGTATTTTAAATATATGTTTTTAAAAAATGAATGTTAGAATCTAAAGTACGATTATATTATTCAGCTTTATTTAATAGTCTTTCTTGAAAATTACGAATGCGGACCTTTACTTTAGGAAATCTTTGAACTTTTTTTTGTTTTAATTTTCTATAGGTCCCTCAAAAAGTTCTTATACCATTCAGTAACCGTAAATCTGTTTCTAATGTATTTGTAGACCTCTCTCTCTCTCTCTCTCTCTCTCTCTCTCTCTCTCAATGACCTCTTTGTTATGGTTTCCTGAGGGAGTTGTTTCCTGAGGGAGTTGTTTTCCCAATATTTCTTTCACATTGAGACTACACTCGTAAGTCTCTAAATGGATCCAGATATTTTGATCAGGGAGTAGAATAGGCCAAAGGAGTTGGAGGAATATACTTTTAGTCTGGTTTGGAAATTTCTTCGACCAACATGAGTGGTGTGATTAGTTAAATGGTTAAATTTCATATTAAATAATAATGATAAAAATTAGTAGTTCAAATAATATAATCGAACCTAAATCTAATGGCTTAAATTTTTTAGTTAAATAGTGTTTCTAAATGTTATAACTACTCAATTATATTGAAGCCCCCAAAGTGCTATATAAAAAATAATATATACATATTTATCCTAAAGGTAATTCATGAGAATAAGGTTAAGGGAGAAAAAAGATTAGTATGATGGTGATTGATTATTAAAAAATGCTTTTAGAAAGAGAAAAAGTATGTGTGGTTTGATGGTGATTGGTGACTAGTTGCAACAGTTATATTGTGAGAGAGCAAGAGAGAGAAGAGATGTTTGGCAAAAAAGTGGAAAGACTTTTTTTAAGAGAATGAAACACTTATGTGGGAGAGAGAAAAATGTATATAGATCACTTCATTTTTAGCTAGACATTAATTGTGTGCTATATTTAATTTTAAGTGCTACATAAATGTATTATTGAACTATAGAAACAAAATTATTAGGCCTCTTTTTATTTGGATTTTGGAGGCTTTACGCAATTGCCTCAATTTTCGAAGTGCTGACTGTGCCATTGAGATTGGCATTTAGGAAGTGTGCTTTGAAGGGGACTTTAGGAGATATATTTTGGGTTACAATGGTTAAATAATGAGAGTTATGTTTAGACCCCTATAACGACTTTGCTACCAATTTTAATGGATTTTTCAGTTAGTCATTTGATAGTTAATTAATCAATATTTAAGCACAAAAATAAACATGGATAAACACATTCAAAAAATTAATGAACAAACAAACTCACATAGAGACAGTATTTGTTCAAAGAGTGAAAACTGAAAACCCAAAACAGCAAAAAGTAAAAACATTCCTAAGCAAAGTCCAACTCAATAAGTCTATTATCGAAGGTTCTTGTGATACAAAAGATATCACATGACTTTTTGTACATGTAGTCATCCTAAGTGCATGATCCTCAAAGTTACTCATTGTCACTCCAAGGCTTAAAAATCAATAGAGCAAATGAATAAGAAACTTCTAAGAACCCCAGTGATATCATCTATATATATATCTAAAAGTTGAAGTGTAATATTTATTGTTACTATATTTCGGTTAAGTCACGTCAGCAGCTATTTCTCTTTTATTTTTTTGAATCTTTTTATTTATTAATTAATTTTGTAGTTTATGGTTACATTTTCTCCAACTTTTCATCTTCTCTTTTACCTTTTCATCTCCCCACTACTATTAACATTAATATTAATCTTCCTTTATCTCTTCATTTTCCTTTTATTTTGATTAATCTTATCCCCATCCTCTTATTATAAATTTGCTAATCTCTTTCACTCTATACATATTTTATCACACAAAATAGCTATTACTCTCTTTCTCGTGTTTTTCTTTCTTTCTTTTTTGGTAGTTTTTTTAAAAAATATTTTTTGTATCTTTACTTTATATTGATGAATTTTCGTATTCTTTAGAACTCTACTATTATTCTCTCTCTCTCTCTCTCTCTCTCTCTCTCTCTCTCTCTCTCATATATATTTTTTTTTCTTTTTTGTGTGGATTTTTTTATGTTTTATATCTTTAATTTAAGTTTATGAATTTTTGTGTTCTTTAAAACTCTACTTTAGGTTGATGCATACCCCTACAAAAAATAAATAGGATTGAATTGAATTTCACACTCCAAACTTTTTGGTGTTTTCAAGTTGTTATTATTATTTTTTTTTTTTCCTTTTTTTGGATTGTTAAATGCTACCATATTGCATTATAAAGATAGAATATAAGAATATAATGTTATTCAATTACATAACATGACTTAGATAATTTGGTGTGACTATATCTTTTATTTTAACTATTCTTCTTCTTATCTTATTTTCTATAAATTTATCCAATTCAGGTCTCTCCCAAAAAAGGTGATTATTCTGTTTCTCGATTATTTATTCTTTCTTGCAACTTAACTTTAGGTTGATGAGTCATTATATTTTTTTTTATAACACTATTTTGGGTTAATATACAATTTTATGTGTGTTTTTGAGTTCTCCATCACAAGCCTTTCTCTCCCTCTCATAGCTTTTGTTTGATTTTTGTTTGACATAATACTTAGTTATTTTGAAAGTGAAAATTAGAATTTATATTAAAATACAATCTTGCTATGTATTTGAATGTGTTTCTCAACTATTTGAGTAATATATCAAGTGTAATTTTGTGATGAGTTTTAATTATCATGATATCTTATATAAGAAATGAGAAATTTGAATAATATATTTGAAATTTAAATTTTTTTTTTTTTGGAGTAAAAAACTTAAAGAATTTAGTTGTAAGAAAAAAAGGAAAACAAAACGTACCATAATATAATTTAGAAAAATACTGACCACCTCAAAAAGAAATAATTTCAATCAAACACACCTAAAATATTAAAATGATATTTATGTAAAGATGGATAGATGAAAAATAATTTTAGAAATTTTTTTTATTTTTAGAGAGAACATATTATACATCGTACTACAAATTCAAAGTAATTATAAATTCCCACGCATCGCGTGAATCTACAACTAGTTATCAATAATATATGAAAAAGTTGTTCTATATATTAATCATTTAATATTTGTTGCTGTATGTGGTTTCAACATCAAGTCTAGCACAATTATGGTGATCCATGTGTTTGGAATAATAAACTTCTCAAAGATATTCAATGAGACAGAGTGAAAGACAAAAAAAAAAAACAAAGCGATCTCTGTAGATTTTTCTCTATCTTGTGTGGTCATCTTCCTCGATATGTAGGGCAAAATTTCTAATTAAATAGTTGTAGGGTTTTAGGGTTGAGTAGCTAGAAAACAGTCATGGAAACCAATCTCAAATGTTTCATGATAAGGATTCGCTCGACCGAACATTACGCGAGTTTCTACCGAAATTTTATGTCCAAGCACTAGTTTTGGTTGACAAATCTTATCTTTTCACTTTATCAAAATCTTCGAAACCACACAATGAACAACATTTTAGACCTTAAATACACCCGTACACTTACAATTGAACATAATTAAAAAATTGCAAATAAGAAGATATCTAAGCTTTGCCCAAAGATATCTAAACTTTGTCGAAATTGGCTCTAGAAGATATCCATGCTTTCTTAGAAAGTTCCTGTTCTTATAGCTTTGCCCACAAAGAAGCCAACAGTGCCACCCATACACTGGCCCAAAATGAACAGAATTTTTTTGTGATGGGAAATGCAAAGGATATTGATACTGTAGTAAGAAAGTTTTGGGTAGAGGGGGTCTCCATATATCATTTTTTTAGAAACATCTTATTATGATGTTATTTCAAACTCTGTCACTTCATAAAAATATCTTCTACTTCTAGAATATATATATATATATATATATATATATAATCAAATCGTGCTCACATGCAAGGGCATTGACAAAATGCTAGTCATGAACATAATGGATGAAGATAAAACTTAAAAGAAAGCATTATGAAAACTTTGTCTTGTCAAAGCCAATTAGCCAAGTGACAATTTCTTGAAGATAGAAATGATCATCTGCCACTCTTGACGTTGTCACAGTACTATATATTCATGCTTCAAAAGCTCTCCACCATAGAATTTGGCATATTGGTGTGTTATGGGTGTGTTACTATATGTAAGTGATCTCTAGGGATGTGCCTCTAATCATTTATGTGTGTAACTTTGTAGTCATTCTAGCCATGCAGTATAGCCAGAAAAATGGTAGATGGCTAGAACATCATTTCAAAAAGCATTTTATGGTTCTTATCCGCAGCTTGTCTTGTCTTTAAAGGATTGAATATTTGAAGTGCTTGAAGATTTTTCTTTTTGATATGTAAAATAACAAAGGGTATTTAAAATTTCATGGCCATATATATATATATGTGCTTGTTTATTTTAGTTCTTTTTACTGCTATTAATGGACGAAAAGATAGCAGATAACAAAAGAAAATGAGGAATTCATATGATGAGCTATGAAGTGGATCAAAAAGAAAAGGTGTGAAGTGGATTTTGATTATGTATGCATGTGACTACTCAACCAAATCCAAGTGGGTCACCCTTGACTATGGGATAGGATTTTTGGTGGGCACCACAACTTTTCCGCGTCCTAGACACAAAAGAACACTTTGAATTAATTTCGATATCCTCAATAAAAATGTTTCTTTCATTTGATTTTTTGTTTCTTTTCTTTTCTTGATAGCAACATCTCTTGCATAGACACTGTCGACCAGTTACTTTCCTCATCCTCTGGCAAGTCAAATACCTTTGACTCTTAGAGAATATTCGCATTTGGTTATTAGGTTATGTAAATGGCCTTTTCAAATCAAAATTTAGTTAACCCACCCAAAATAACAACCCTTCCATTAGCCAAATTTTCAAAAAGTTACACTAGCTCTATAGCTTACCAAAACCTTTTTTTACTCCAACATCTCTCTCTCTCTCTCTCTCTCGCTCTCTCTCGATCTCAAAGAAACCCCTTTTGTTTTTGTTTTTTGCTAAAAGAAACCCCTTTTGTGATTGATGATGTTTTGGTGAGGAAATTTGTGAAGTATGATTTGTTGGTCAAAAAGAAGTTAAGAGATATGAGACAAAAGTTTGGGAAGAAAGATTAAACACATTTTTGTAGAAAGAAAACAATAAAAAAAATAACACAAGACTAGAAAATAGATTTACTCTATCAATAATTGACTTGGATCTAGCATATCAGAATCTATCGTATCATAAGGAATTTATCTTTTCTATTGATTCTTGCAGATTGGATAAAATATAATTCTTAAATGAGGTATTCAACTTCAGATAAGAAAATAAAAGAAAAAAAAAATATGATATAGGTGTAGGTTAAATGTGGCTAGATAAATTTTTTTTTTTTTTTTTTTTTGTGCTTTCTAGCTAAAATTCGGAGTGACCTCTTGTCACCCCATTCCTACTTCAATCAAGAAAATGACAGTGCCACCTTACCACACATCAAAATCAACTTTAATATCACTTGTTAGTTGAAGCATTAAATAATTTAACACTCATGTCCTCACACATGCTTTGTGCATGCTCAAAGGTTTTGTTGCTTTTTTTTTTTTTTTAATACATGATTTTGAATTTAAGAATTTGAATATTTTTAATAAGAATTTGTATGCAGTTATAATTATGATAAAATTAAATTAAATTAAATTATACTTTTCATCCCTGAAATTTGGCACAAGATTGATTTTGGTTTCTCAAATTTGAAAGTTCATATTTGGGCTCCGAGGGGGGTGGGGGGGGCTTTCTAGTGTACCTTACTGATGAGATGCTGGAGCACCCTATTTTGTTGGGACTAAATCAAAGTATCAAACCAACTATATATTAAAGGGACTAAAATAAATAATGAGGAACGCAATTCTTCCCTTTTAAATTTTTTTTTTTTTTTTTTTTTTTTTTGAGAAGGTTCCCTTTTAAAAATTTGAGGGACCAAAATCAAACTTAGCACAAATTTGAGGGACCAAAAGAATAAATTAGCCTAAAAGAAAATTCTGAATAAGAAGAATAAGAAACATAGCTAAATTTAAGGATGAAACCTTGATAAAAGTTTTTAAAAAATAAATAAATAATTTTTTTTGTTTAAACAGAATATATATATATATATATATATATATATATTAATCACTAACTAGCCAAAGTAGCGAGAGTAGCCACAGAGAGTCTACAATAATACAGACCAAAAGCATCCATATTAACAAGAGAGGAAATATCAGAGTTCGGGTGCAAATCAAAAACAACAAAAAGTGGTTGACGTTTAGGAACTCAAATTTTTTTTTTTTTTTTCTCTTTTACAACTTTAGCCCTCATCATATGGTTTTCTTTAATTTTGCTTTTAAAAAATTATAGGATATTTCAGGAAGTTTAAAAAAGTGGACACCAAGATCTTCTATTTCTTTTTTTTTTCTTTTTTTGAGAATCAAGATCTTCTATTTCAAATGCATAGATAAACACACCATTTAACCTAAAAGCTAAAATCCTATAGTGTTAAGCCTAATTATGTTATATTAATTTCTCAAGTTTTATTTTCCTTCAAAAAAAAATTCTCAAATTTTATATTTTTCTCTATGTGAGACTTCTACTCACGTGTATTGTTCATTCCAAAAATGAAATTTTGTAATTTTTTGGAAAAAGAAAAGAAGGATAATATCTGCACGCATTAGAACCCGATAGCACAAGCCACACATTAGCGGATCTGAAATTTTGTAATACTTTGATGCAAGTATATATCATCCCCTTCAAACCTTTTTGTACCCAAAACGCTTAGAAATCCCAATGTAAACACACAGATTCAAGGAACTCCCCCTGCTAGCATCCAATAGAAGTAATCAAGGTGTGCGTGATTGAGATTGTTACCAAGCCATTTCTCACCACAGCCTGAGCTGATTGCTTGCACGATATATATAATAGCACTGCTAATGAAGCTTCCAATTCCTAAAACACTAAGATATAATGCTGCTCCCAAGCTTCTCAATGACTCCGGCATTTGGTCATTGAACAATTCTTGGAGTCCAACTAATGTGAACACATCGGCCAAACCACATAGTATGTATTGTGGAAGTAACCACCACACACTTATTGGAACAATTTCTTCAGGTTTTTCATGAGGTCATGTCGTTTTGCAATGCTAATCCTTTTGGCCTCTACTAGAGCTGCCACGTACTACCATAGTGAGCAATGATATACATAGACCAATTCCCACAGAGTAATACCTGAATGGTGTCCAGAGAATTTTCTTGTGATTGGGACCAAAACTTGGTCATAAAATGCAGTAGTGGTCAGGATAGTGAGGCCGAAAAGGGCTTGAAGTGATGCTGCTGGAAGTTGAAAGTTTGGTCCAATTGATCGGATCATTGTAGTACCTTGCTTGGTGAAATAGGTTGAAAAATTGGTTGCAACTACGCCAAACATTATGGAATTCAACCATATGGGGGATGAGGCGGAGGACAAGCTTCACTTCTTCCACTTGATTTAGTGAGCATAGCCTCCAAGGATTTCGACTTTCACTTGATGCATCAATGTCATCAATGATCATTGCCTTGTCCAAAAACCTTCAATTTTCAAACAATTAGATCAACCATTTGGCAAGCATAACTAACAAAGAATTACATTATAAAAATAATACGTTTTCTAAGAATTAATAGCCTAATATTCATTATAACTTGACACACGAGCAAGAATGATTTGAAACAAACTTTATGTAATTTTGCTCAAGCCCTCTCTCCAACACACTCACAGTCTCACAGACGCGCTAAGCAACGAGCACAAAGTCTAGGGATAACAAACCCCATTACATCGTTAGCAAAAGTCTCCAAATTTTTTAACATATCTCATATCTGTTTCAAATCTAATACACTAAAACACTAGACATAAACCAAATTTCTCTACAGTATCTTCCGGATAATTATAAATATGAGTTATGCATTTTTCAAGATATTATTATTGTGGTTTTTATTGACTAGGAAAATGCCAAGTTAGTACCAATATTACCAGAAAAACTTAAATATATCGACATACCAATAAATGTGATTGGTATCATCTTAACAATATAATAAGTAAATTTCTTAATTACTTTTTTTATATATTAGTTAATATATTAGTTTATAAAACTTATGTAGTTAAACTTGTAATATTTCAAGCATCACTCTATTTGCTAACCAGTTAACGGACATCATTATTTTTCTTCACTATGACTATGTAATGATGAGATCCCACTAGCTATATATCTCATGTGTAATTTTGCATTGCTTGCTCAAAAGATGTAAAGGCTAAAAGTTGATGGCACCCTCATCAAAATAGTCCCCACTAGCTAATTTTGGAGTCAATTTCTCCCACTATGCAGCCCACGCCTCTGCACCAAGAAAATTTAGAGTTGATTTCTGAATTAAATTCTTGTGTTCACATTCTAAAGACAACTCAAGTGTTACATTTACGGAGTATATGCCATAGGTAAGATTTGTTATAAAATTTAGTCTCCTACTCCCATTTGTGAGTTAGGTAAAACAAACAATGTTCTCACTATTAAAATGAGGATCAAAGATTCAAACAACCTATGAACTATATTTTAACTAGCATCCTCTACCTAAGAGCATTCACAGCAGTGTAGCTATAATGCTATGTTGCTAAAATTTTGCTCCACAAACACAAAAAACACCCCTGCAGCAGTGGAGCTAAATCTAAAAATTTTAGCTCCATTGCTACAGTGCACATCTATAAATAGATGTGCACTGTTCATGAGAGCTAAAAAAAATAATAATATTTTATTTCCCTACCCAATTAAAATATTACCTCTCTCACCTCTCTCTCTCTCAACTCTCTCAGCTCTCTCTCTCAACTCTGATCATCTCACCTCTCTCTCTCTCTCAACTCTCTCAGCTCTCTCTCAACTCTCTCACCGCTGCCAGCCCACCCCCACATTGCCGACCCATGCCACCGGCTCACGCTGCAGGCCCACGTCGTCGATCCATGCCGCCAACCTGTCGATCCACGCCATCGGACCACACCGCCAACCCGTCGATCCACGCCATCGAACCACACCGCCAACCCGTCGATCCACGCCGCCAACCCATCGAACCACCGGCTCACGATGTTTGATTTTTTTTTCTTCTATGGGTTTGATGAATGATGTTTGATTTTTTTTTTCTTTTGTGGGTTTGATGGCTGTGGTGGTGGCGATGGTGGTTGTTGTGGCTATGGTTTGGTGGTACGGTGTTTGATTTTTTTTTTTTTTTCCTGTGGGTTTGGTGGCTATGGTGGTGGATTGGTTACTATGATGGTGGTTTGGTTTTTTATTTTTTTTATGGGTTTGGTTGTGTCTGTGTTGGTGGTGGTGGTGGTGGCTGTAGCGGCTATGGCTATGGCTGTGGCTGTGCCTGTGGCTGATGGTAGACGTGGTTGTGGTGGGTGCTGGGATGTTTTTGGGGTTGTGAGATATATTATTTTATTGTGGAAGTATATTATTTTATTGTGATATTTATATTATTTTATTGCGTTGATAGCTAAAATAGATCCACTGCTGTAGCATGTGTGTAGGTATAATAGATAAAGTAACTTTTGGTGGAGCTAAAGAGCTAACTTTTTAGCTCTACTGCTGTGAATGCTCTAATAACAAGATAAAGGATGAGGTCATGGTTCAAGAACCACAAAATATATGCATATAACTTATTAATAATTATAAAAAGATCAAACATGGTTGTTGCATATGTCCGTAAGACCCTAACAACCTTGGTAGTAATGGGGTCAACATCAACTCACTAATGAAATAGTGGATTGATTTTAGACTTGACACATACCTAAACTGATTAGTATGAGCCAAAGGTCGAGTCAATGTTGGTTGGGCCTCCAGGTGGACCTCAGTTATCTCATCTCCAAAACAAACACCAAAGATGACGTGCTTTTCATCTGTGTGCCACTTGCGTGATGCCGCCACAAGCACTTGCGGCACCATGGTGAATGGGCTTCCTAAGGGACCCTGCTTCCTATACTTCTAAATTCCCGAAAGAAATATTGCCAGTGACACTCCCATTGTTAATGTCAAGGTTCCAAAGCCCGCTGCCCAACTAATGTTATATTATAATGTTTTTGCAACATGAAATTTTTCAGAATTGAATATTAATTTGAACTTATTTTGAGGACAAATCGGAAAAAGACAGAATATATATATATATATATATATATACACACTTCATATAATCAAGAATAATAGGGAAGCCAAGCATATCATGCATGTTAATTAATAAGTAATTACTCTATTTAATTATTCACATTTAGAATAGTTCACAAACTGTGGAAATATGCAATAAATATTACAAGAAGCGAAAAAAAAAAGTGAAATTGACTCAAACCTTCACAAACAAGGCTATTTTTCACTGGTGAATCCCTCAAAATTATACATATCAAATACCAAATAATAATCTTCAACTCTAGACTTACTGTTTATATTCATCTATACCTTTTCTTTGGTCACTTGGTGAAAATTTTGATTCCAACCCTAGGCATAATTATAATTAATAAAAATAATTTTAGAAATGAATATGATAAAATAGCAAAGAAAATTAAATGTGAACAATCTCAATCAGTATAAGATGACCTATACTCTATCACAAAGTTTTGGAACTAACTCTTTGTTGTTGTTATTATTATTGAGTGATGTTAAATTCATTGAAAATAATGCTAGTCTAATCACAATAGACTATATTAGCAATGGTGAAAAAATTTGAGACAAAAATTACGTCTTTGGCTTTTCTCTTTAAACTTTATGGCTTTTGATTTACTCCGCTAGAAAATACTTGCCAACGGTTGTAGTTAGAGACTAAACTAACACTTAAAACTATGATAAACTTTAAAAATGTACATATAAAAATTCAAGTAAGATAAGAAAATTGAAAAATAATATGAGAATTTTCTTTTTACCTCTATGTATACCGCCACTAGTACGGCAAAAGTGGAGCCAACCGTTATTCCGAAGAACCACCAATTGAAGAATGAGCTCTTGGCCTTCTTTTTCTCAAGTAAATTGTGGTCAAACTGGTCTGCTGCAAAGGTTTGCGCACAAGGCTTAAGCCTTATGTCCACCTTCGCCAACTGCTAATACGTAAAGTGCTACGAAAAACAAAAGTTTTCGATAATGCAAAGGTACTATCGAGACTGATAAGGTTAGCAAAACCATTCCCTGAGACATAAATAAAAAAATAAAATAAAATAAAAAGAGGTCAAAAACTACATATTTTAGGTTTAAATGAGATGGACTAGATAATTACATATATAGTTCCATATACATGCACTCTAATATTAGTTACCATGTATTTGCAAAAACACATATAACCTCAATGAATTTATGCTTGTACACCAATAAATTATTAAGATGCAAGTATTTTATTTTTTGAAAGTGTACATTGTGATTCATAATTGAATAGTTATTATTCCTTAACATTTGTTCTTAAGACAATTGTATTTCTCTTTTAGATGAATTTTTTTAAAAAAAAATCAATAATATAAGGGGTGAGGGAATAATTTGACTATTGGTTCTATTAATCTAGGAAAGTAAAAAATGTCACTGAGTTTCAAGACATTAGGCTTATTGGATGAATTTTAAATATACAAAAATGCACAACTTTTTCACATTTTGTTAAGATTGTAAGGTGCATGTGATTAGTATAACATTTATTTAACATGGTTCTACCACTAACATTATTTTTATTGTATTATACTAATAACAATATATCTCCTTATTAGTTATAAAACAGGAAATTATAATTAATTTTGAAAAAAAAATTAATTTTAAATCCTAAATTTAGAGTGTTAAAAATTCAACTATATAGTTTCGAAACAAATTATACCCAAAAATTTTATAAAGTGACAACATAAACTTTATAGTTTTGAAAGTAATAAATTAACCTTGAGATGCCAAAAAGCAACAAATTAAACTCTTAATTAATATCAAACTTCAAACCCAACACCATTATTAATTAATTTTTTAGTTTTCAAAACCTAATAATTTGATTTTTTTTTTTTTTTAACTATAGAATGATTTCATGTGGTTGTGAATGAAGAACAATGTAATTAATGTAAGATAATATATTATATTTTCAATATATATATATATATATATATAATTTATTTATTTATTTTATTATTATGACTACAATGGAGCTTTCTATGGTGTAGCATGACCGACTGGCTCGCTTTTCCATCTCTACTTTCTTACATTCTGTTATTACATTTACATGTGTCTCTTTCTCTTTCTTACCTGCAAATTACTTGTGCATATTTATCTCCAAGTGGATGGATCATTTGAACTTATCAAGTCGGTTTGAAAACCAACCTGCATGCATGCACGTGTATGAGTATACAATGGACGCCTCAGCCTCCATTGTTTTGAATGTGCAAAAGACAGAATGCGCATGCAGCCAAATGAGTTCTAGTACTAATTGCACCTCACTGAAGACTTGTGTGACTTAAAAACAAATAAAATTCTACAGGTGTCAAATATTGCTTGAATGAGACTGTGAGTTTGTATGTGTGGTAACAATGGCAGCAAAGTTTCTTAGTGAAGATAAACATAATCATATTGCTATAATTTACAAGTTGTTGAACGAGGGGATTTTCCCAAACAATATTTATTATCATATCTAGGAAGAAGAAGAGCAAGAAATTAACCCCATAGAGCTTAATCAAGGGAAAAGAAAAGGTTGAAGAGACGAAGAACTTATTGTGCAATAAATGATGGGAGGCCACAAGGATGGTGCTGAACCGGCCGAGATAAGAGTCAGCTATGAAGTCTCCAACTATGGGGAACACACAAGATACACCAATCCAAGTGTTTACATTCTTAGCTGCCGTGGAGGTGGGCTCATGGAGTTCATATGTGAGGTACACGATGAGGTTGCTAGCCAAGCCACAAAATGTGAATCGCTCTGCCACTTCAACAACTGCAAAACCAAGTAAAAAGAATCAATAACCAAGTTTTAAGCACATAAAATGGAAGTTTTGAGAGTAGCTACTTAATTAAGGGGAGGAATTAAATTGATTATCTTGGCTTACAAATGATGAAAATGGCGGCATTCCATCCACCTTTGGACTGTTTTCTAGGGATGAAGAGCTTCTTGGTATCTTCAAGGCCATTATATATCATTTTCTGATGATACGGACTACAGTGCTAGCTCTCTATGAAAGTTGGTGCAAAGATAAAGAACTTGGGCTAATGTTCTGCTTCTCAACGATGTTTATATCTTGTACCCGGCATATATGCCGGGTACAGGGTATACTAGCTCGCTTCTCAATGGTATTTTGGGTCCTTTTATATATTCTCTCAGTGGGCACTTCGGTACTTTAGCATGGATCTACTTGTGCAGCAATTAATGCAATGCCAATTTACCAAGCATCTGCTGTACAAATATATCTTCTTTAATGTCACTCGCGTATACCGAAGCATGCACTGAACACATTGCATAGAATTTCAAACAAAAACGTAGAGGGTGGTGAAATTGGGGGGACATAAATATTTTGACTGTAATAAATAAATTGGGGGGACATAATGAAACTATAATGAATATTTTGACTCCAGCCAAATTGTGGGATACGGATCCCCTCTATTTTCCTTTGAAATGGAGAGACTTCATTTTATGGTGAAAATTTCATCCAAAATAATCCACACTCAAAAATGACCTACGTCATTTAAAATGTAAATACCACATTTAAACCGGAGTTCAATGCACTTAACTAGGGTTTAACTCAACCAGACAAAAAAAACCTTTTTGGAGGGAAAAGGAGAAACAGAGGTAGATACATCAGTGCACTGGAAAACAAAAAAAAAAACATTTTAGAGGGAAAAGTGAAACAGAGTTAGCCCAGTTCAAAGCTTCACAGATTTTAACCAAAAAAAAAAAAAAGCTTCATCGGATCCTCATAGAAGTATATCCGTGCACTGGAAATGGAGAAACAGAGGTAGATACATCAATGCACTGCAAAAAAAAAAAAAAAAAAATCCCCTTTTAGAGGGAAAATTGAAACAAAGTTAGCCCACGTTCAAAGCTTCACAGATTTTAACCAAAAAAAAAAAAGCTTCACCGGATCCTCACAGAAGTATATCCATGCACTGGAAAAAAAAAAACCTTTTAGAGGGAAAAGTGAAACAGAGGTACCACGTTCAAAGCTTCACAGATTTTAACCAAAAAAAAAAGCTTCATCTCTGTTTCTATCTTGCCAAACAGAGGTATATCAGTAAAACTTGTTTATGCTTATCTTATTTGATGTTTAATAATTTTTCTGCATTTATATTGTTGTCTTGGTGAGTTTATATGGTTGTTTTGGTGGCTGGATGCAAGTTAGAGTCTATCTGAATTTTTATTTTTAATTTTTTGAGATAATGATTGAATCTTTATAATGGCTGGATGATTCTAGGAGTATTTTTAATTTTCTGAGATAAAGATTGAATCTTTTTTTTTTTTTTTTTTGAGATAAAGATTGAATCTTTATTAGTACACACAGAGAAACAAGCTTACATGGGCCTAACATAAGAAAATGAACATTGAAAATTTCTTGAACATATTGTTGTTTTGATGGCCACCAATAAAAGCTACACACAGAGAAACAAGCTCACGAGTTGATATTGTTGTTTTGATGGCTGGACGCAAGTTAGAGTCTTCCTTAAAAATTTCATATAATTAAATAAGATTGAACATTGAAATTTCTGTTTAGAACTCAATGTGAATTAATGAGCAAAATTATCAAATTATATTGGTGAAGTGATCCACTCAGACAATTAATTTTTCACTATAGTTAAGCAATTAACAAATCAATAAGTAATATAAAAAGCACAATTAAGCATGACATAACATTTGGTGACGAAGTGGAAAATCAAAGAAGAATATCTTTAATGGAGAAACCACTTCGGAAAGTAGATTAGGAAAGTATAAACTAACAAACTAACTAGATTTTCAAACGGATAAAATTACATCAATAAATTTGAATTTATTACCATAAAATGTTATGGAATGGATCAACACTAAAATCCTTACACGCATGATCCTAATTCATAGTGTAATCAATAAGTTTAGTGGCACAATTTAATATATATATATATATATATATTTCCACAGCTGTTAATATAGTCTATTATAATCGGTTCATAAGAAAATAGTATCAATGATGAGTTTATGTGAAATTAAAAAATGATTACTTGTACGGTTAATGTGGATTATGGACATATATAGAGAGGTGATCAAAAGGATACTATTGTGGTGTTGATCACAAGGTTTAGATATTTAAATTAATAAATTTCTCTTTTGAAAAAAAAAATTCTCATAATAAATAAGTTCTTTAATCATAATAAGAAGATTCCTTTATAATGATTCTTGATGGCATATTATGGATGCAAGATTTTAAAGAACATATTTATTACTGTCATGTTTAAATTGACTGGCCTTTGAGTGAGTTGAGTTGAAATCATGCCTGGTCTTGAATTTTTATGTTTAGTAAAAAAGATATATAACATTTCTCTCATATGAGGTACATCTTCATTAGTATGTTGATCATTCATTACATCCTCATTTTTTTTTTACATCATCTCTGTTTTGAAAACAAATGATAGGTGAAAGTTATAATAAATTTATGTTCAATTTTTTCTAGGGATAATGATGGGAATACATGTTCCTTCTAATGTGCCCATGGAATCTACCCCATTTAAAGGGATGGAGTTTGAAGCGGATGAGATTGCATATGGTTTTTATAATGAATATGGCAGAAAGGCTGGTTTTAGTATTAGAAAAGAGTATGTAAATAAATGTAAAAAGACTGGAGTGGTTGCTTCAAGGAGATTTGTGTGCACGAAGGAGGGAGTTCGAGGCAAAGACAAGAGAGATCAGAATGTAAAGAATCCAAGAGCAGAAACAAGATATGGTTGTGAAGCATGTTTGGTTATTGTACTTAATCAAGATAGTAAAAAATATGTGGTGAGTGAATTTATTGCTAAGCATAACCACTATCTCCACCTTCCATCAACTGTGCACATGATGCCATCACAACGGAAAGTGGCTGCAACTCATGCTATTGAAATTGATTTGGCACATGAATCGGGATTAAGATTAAAGCAATCTTATGAGCTTCTTAGTAAGCAAGTTGGTGGATATGATAATCTTGGTTTTACCAAGCAAGATCATAAAAACTACTTACGCACTAAGCGACAGAGAGACATGGAGCATGGGGCAGCTGCTAGCTTGGGAAGATATTTCAGTCATCAACTTAAGGAAAATCCTTCATATTATTTTGCTACTCAATTGGACTGTGAAGAGTTGATTACTAATATCTTTTGGGCCGATGCAAGAATGATCATTGACTATAGCCACTTCGGTGATGTAATAACGTTTGATACAATGTATAGTACAAATAGAGATGCAGGGCCACTTGGAGTATTTTTGGGTCTCAATCACCATAGAGAAACTGTTGTATTTGGAGGTGCACTTTTATATGATGAAACAATTGAATCTTTTGTATGGTTATTTGAGACCTTCTTAGAAGCAATGTCAGAAAAGAAGCCAATCACTATTTTCACAAATCAAGATGCAGCAATGTCAGCTGCAATAAAAGTATCATGCCTAAGACATATCATGCATTGTGTAGTTGGCATATGTGGCAGAATGCTAAGAAACACTTGGGTCATTACTAAAAAATGAGCCTCAATTTAACGCTGATTTCTTAGCATGTATCTATGAGTATGACGGTGAAGATGAGTTTCTTACAGCTTGGAATGAAATGCTAGATAAGTACGATGTTCGTGAAAATAATGACTAATTAATCTATTTAAATTGAAGGAAAAATGGGCCCAAGCATATGTTAAGAGAACTTTCACTGCAGGAATGAAGACAACCCAGCTTAGTGAGAGTTTCAATGCGGACTTGAAGGATTGCTTGCATACTAATCTCAATATAGTAGAGTTTTTCACTCATTTTGAAACAGTTGTCAATCAAAAGCGGGATAAGGAGTTAGAAGCAGAATCCAACTCTAGACAGAAATTTCCAAGATTGAATCTCAAAAGTTCTCCTATGCTTAACCAAGTAGCAACAGTGTACACGCCTAAGTTGTTTGATTTATTTTAGACAGAAGTTGAAGAGGTAATGGCACTTTCCATCCTAGAACGCAATGTGAATCAAACACATAGTTATGTGGTTGGAGTTTTCAATCAAAATGGAAAATATGAGGTCATGTGGAATCCATTAGATGAGACTCTATCTTGTAGTTGCAGAAAGTTTGAGTCATTTGGTATTTTATGTAGGCATGGTTTGAAAGTTCTTGATATATTGGATATCAAGTTGATTCCTAATAGATATATCATGAAGAGGTGGAGAAGAGATGCAAAAGATGGAAGCGGAAAAAATTGCACAACACATAACATTAAGCCGGATACTCGACTGGAATATGTAGATCGGTATCGAGATTTATGTCCAAAATATATTCAATTGGTGAATGAGGCATGTGAAACTAAAGAAGGCCATAATATTCTAAGCTTAGCAATTGCAGATTTGAAAAAAAAAAACTTTGTTCACTTAGGAATTGCAAAGCTAATGTAGAAGAAGACATCATTAGGCCTTCCACCGATTTTGTAGACAAAGAAGATCAATTATGTGCTTTGATTACGATTGTACCAAAAGGGATAAAGAAAAGAGAGATTTATCGTAATAAAAAGCATAGGACGAAGTCATGGATAGAAAAGATGAGGAAACCAAAGGAAGGCACATCAAAGAAACAAACAAAGAAAAGAAAAGTGCAGGAGGTAATCTTCAATTATCCTTATTTTCACCATTCTATTTTATTTTTACACATTAATATAGTATACTATTATTGTTGCTAAACTAGTAAAATTTTTACAGGAAAAATATGCACATGACGTCATGGCACAAAAGAAAACTGAGGATATATCTTTTGGAAATATTACTAGTTTTACACAACTTTTAATGGTAAAGATATTTACAATTATATATTTTATTTTGATATTAATAATAGTTTAGATGCATGATTTGATAATTTTAATGTTAAGCTTGTGATATGTGTAATGTGTAATTGGATTTTTTGTAGTCGGCTTCTACAAGTTCTACAATACATCAGGGAGGCTCATCAGCAAGTGTTGCATTAGCATCACATTTAGAGAGTACATCAAGTGTTGTAGACTCCAACGACAAAATTAATGGTGCAGGAGGTCTCTTGACTCAAGTGTTGCAAGTGGAGGTTCCTTGACTCAAGAAAGTATAACAAGTAGATGGAATCCGATGGTTCATAAAGTCAAGCCATTTTTCTAGTTTAGGATCATGTTTTATAATCTATGACACATGTTGAGATTAAGTGCTCTTGTTTTGTAATTTTCCTAGTTTAGGACTAGAGTTTTGATGGTCCAAAACTTAGTCACATTCAAATGTTTAGATTTTTTATTATTTGGAAAGAATACTTAATCTGCATGTCTGATGTATCTCTGCAAGGTGTTAATTTTCGCATAATTATTTGTTGCTGCAAAAATTGTTATTTGTTCTGCATAATTTCTGCATAATTACTGCATAATTATTGTTACTGTTACTGTTACTGTTACTGCATAATTACTGTTACTGTTACTTCATAATTACTGTTACTGCATAGGTCTGGTATTGCACATTCTGCATAATTATGTTTTTCTGCATAATTGTTATGCTAGGCAAGAGTTGTTTTTATATATAAGTGTTACTGTTTGGGGAAAAAAAATTTATAAATAAGCCAAGTTTTGAGCTGTATGCATGTTAATTGGTGTGTCAATTTTTCTTTTGCATGAGTTTTACAATCCTTATCTGCATGAGTTTTACAATCCTTTTCCTCTCCTTATAAGCACTCCACATAACCAACTAACTACACACCTTGGCCCAACCAACTAACAACCTACAATAGCAGTACAATTTATCTAGACTGTACACTCCCACGCACCCACATGCAAGCACACACGTACACCCCAGCAGCTATACCCGCACCACCTGTGCACACCCACACACAGAGTCCCCTACACACCCTTACACACACAGCAACTTTACCTGCACCACCTGTGCACACCCTACACACACAGTTGTCACACCTACACACACCCCAGCAGCTTTACTCGCACCACCTATGCAGCACACCCTTACACCTACTTAAAAATATCTACAAATATCAATAGCCTAGTCACAATCCTTATTTACAAATATCCACATTCCACCTATCACAATCCTTACAATCAAAATTCAATCCTTACAATAACAATTGTCACAATCCTTACAATCAAAATTCAATCCAACAAAGTCGACAATAAGAGAATTTAATAATAAAAAAATGAACAAATTTTATTACAATGTACACTTTGATCACATAACAAAAATTCCATTAAAATAAACACTTTGATTAAAATAACATGAAACTTCTACAATTAGTATGCTTATTGCTTGACTATACATTCCACCTCTTGCTTCTTGATTAGTGGTGGGTACTTATAGTGAGGCCACAAGAAAGCTGAAGTGCATGTCACAGGGGAGAACTTGAGTTTACCAGCCAACCCAAACGTGTATTTTTCTTTGGCTTTGGACTTGAATACTACTTTTGAAGACTCTAGGCCATTATGTGCAGGGCATGGTGTAGCTGATGCACTGTGAAGCTGTGCATGGCACTCTTCATTCAGTTTTCCATCTTTTACAATCTTACAATGAACAGACACTTTGAACTTTCCTTCTTCATCGAGTTTCCCTACCCCTCTTGTCTTGAAGTGTCCATTTTCTAGCTTGCAATCAACTGTTACTCGAAGCCCTGTACCATGATACACAAAATTATTGTTACTTGTTTTTCAATATTGTTTGTATATGGCATCATTAATCATATGCAAGAAAAAAGAACAATGCACCCATCACTTTGTCCATATTGTCTATAATTTTTACCCTAAACAAAATATGGGACCAAGATTAGCAAATAGTAGCATTTCAAGTCAAAGCATGCCAACATTGCACTTTTACAAGGCAAACTTGACATTGACATTTAAAAGAACAATGCACCCTTCACGAGTAGAATAAAAAAGAAACAATGCATCAACCATGAACAATTCAGTATTTATGACAGTTACAAAAAAGAAAACCATACCTGTAAAGGCATGTTTAGTCTTAATGTTACTCTACTCACAGTCTGCACAAGCAGCTAGACTATAAACACTTACACTGATCATACTGTCATACACATGAAAAAAAAAAAAAAAAAAAAAAACAGATCAAGAAATACTCCAATTTGGACCAAAAAAACAATTCCTAACTTTTGAGGAATTCATTTCAAAGGTCTGCTAGAGCAAATACTTGCTCACTATTAAGCAATTAAAAAAATCATTATTTGAAGTAATTTTCGGTTTATAGCTAATCAAGAAAAACATGGAACATGAATTAGAAAAATTCATGAATTAGTTTGACAATGGTAAAACGCATTCATCAAATTAAAGATTATGATGAATATATAACAACTTTAAATCAGCAAAGCGAAACTTCACAAAAGTTTGGGATTTAGTCCTCTCATGGTGAAAAATGACAAAAGATAAATGCTTGTTTTTTTAAAAGGAAAACAAGTAGGTAAACCACCATTTATACATACAAATTCTGTCATTTTTGTTGTCTTTTCACTTGAAAACAATCTGTATCCAATAACACAAATTCCACATTATTTTTTTCCCAAGTACAACAGGGAATTCAATTTCTTTATCAAAAGAAAACGAAATCCTAATGCAATACTAAAAATTAAAAAAAAAAAAAATTTTGTTGAGAAAATTAAAAGAAGGAAAAATCAAAGAAGGAGACAGAGGAACTTTACCGAAACCACGGTCGGAATTGGTGGAGCGGAACACAGTGGCTGCTAGCGGTAGCCATGGAGATTGAGCATCAACTTCTCTCTTTCCCAATTTTCCCCAAACCCAAACCCTAACCTTCGCTGATTTGGGTCTGAACCAAATCGACAATGCTGGCTCACCGCAACCACCACCTCCGATGGTGGCTTCTTCTCTCCTTCGACCAAAATCTCTTTCTTTGTCTCTCAATCTCATTTCCCTCCATAGATGAAACCTGAAAGATCATCAACTTCTCTCTTTCCCGATTTTCTCCAAACCCAAACCCTAACCTTCTCTGATTTGGGTCTGAAAAGCATCAATGTCTCTCTCTACACCAGATTCTCTCCAAACCCCAACCCTTACTCTCTCTCTGATCTGGGTCTAAAAAGGATGCGTGTATGGGTGTCGAGATCTTTGGTGAGCTAAGGTTTTTTCTTGTTTTTGCTGATGGGTTTGAGTTGAGAATGCTAGAAGTTGAGGTTGAGAGAGTTTGAACTTTGAAATTTGAGAGAGAGAGTTGGAACGGCTGGTGAGAGTTAAGAGTTTAACTTGAGTTAAGTGCTCCAAAAAGGTCTTTTTTTGTCCGGTTGAGCTAAACCCCAGTTAAGTACATTTTAAATGACGTGGGTCATTTTTTAGCGTGGATCATTTTGGACGAAATCTTCACCATGAAATGGAGCCTCTCCATTTCAAAGGGAAATGGAGAGGATCCGTATCCCAAATTGTGATGGAACCTCCCGAGTGAACAAGGAAGATCTCTTGTTCCTTTAACCAACCAAGAGCACCTGAAAGGAAGAAGTCATGCAAACTTCGATGCTTAGGTCAGAAAACTGGTGGAGATGAGAAGTGAAAAGTGAAAGTGACAAAGCATAGAGCTTGCATCGGGGAGAGGTTTTTTTTTTTTTTTTGGGGGGCGGGAAATCAACCTAACACTTGACATTAGACTTGAGAACTTGTCGTCCCTTTAGGCTAGTAGAGGGAATGTGTGTCAATTTCCTCATGTCAATTGAAAGGATGTGTGTTAAGGTAGCTGCTTCAATATGCAGACATATGAGACAAGTCCAACATGATTAAAAACATGGTCAGCTACCTTTAGGTCAATTGAAGGGATGTGTGTTAAGGATTTATGTATTGATTTGGTCATTGTGAGGGTAAAATTTTTCAGAATTATCATCAATCTACAAACCCAAAATATGAAAAACCAAAAAAAAAAAAAAAAATAGCAAATCACCATCAAGGTAAACCATCAATTGAAAGTTGAAACCCATGTTAAAAATGAAATAAAATAAAATAAGATCAATTTTGGGCAATCTTTTGGATGGTAACAAGTAGGGGTGGCAATTTTTATCAAAACCCACGAACCCGCCCAAAATCCACATAATTTGGATAAGTCTTGACCCAACCCAATTAAATATTTGGGTTAAATGGATAAGATCAAAATGGATAATTCAATTAAATGGGTTTTGATGGTTAAACCACTGGGTACCCAATTACCCATTTAAAATTTAAAGTTTAATACTTAAAAAAAAAAAAAAAAAAAAAAAAAAAAAAAAAAAAAACTAAAACTAAAACGAAAAACCCTAACAAAAAAGAATACATCACAACAGCCACAGCCAGCCACCTCTTCCCCCATCTAATGTAAAAATTTTCTCCTCCATTTTCTCAGCTACCAAACTAGACAAAATCTAAGCATCTTTCCCTCTTCCTCTATCTAAACTTTGTCTTTCTTAGTAACTCAGATAACAAAAAGCTTTTCTGCAATGGCGCCCAGGAAACGACGCGTTGCTAAGGAAGAAGAGAAAGAGAAACGGCTTGTGATTGGTTGATCTGATGATCCAATTCTCCTTGCACTTACCTTAGGAGATTGGATCGGAGAGACTCTTCTGTTTTCCACTGAGTCAATTCTCCTTCGACTCAGGTTCCTCACGTTGCTCTCACTCCGAGTTGGCAAGTTTGCATTTCATCCTCTTGCTTGGTACCTTCCATTCCGATCAATCTCTGGCCAGTCGTGCCTCGGACTCACCGCCGGTGACACCTCGTTTGTATTCCGGCAAGGACCAAGCCTCAATCTGAAGCTCGAAGGTGGCGATTCGTTTCCACCATGACTAAAACAGTTCACCGAAGACTCGTTGTTCTAATCGTAAATGAAGTTCTGGTGGCTCATTTGGTTTTTAGTGCTTTGCATATTATGTCTAATGTTTTTTGTTTGGTTGCCCAGAAAAGTGCAAGAAGAAAATTAGTCTCTTGTTGAATTACTGAATATAAATTTTATAATATGAATTTTATAATGGGTTAAATGGGTGGGTTACTAATTAAATGGGTTGAGTTGATAATGGATAATTAATTTATATATAAAGGGGTCATAAATGGATAAATACACACCCAACTCATTTATGACTCAACTCATTTATGACTCAACCCGCCCATTTGCCACCCTTAGTAACAAGTAATATTTTATGTCACAAGATATGTCAAATGAACAATGAAGTAGTATCTTCTAACATTTCTCTAATTTGGGTTGAAATACAACATTTGTACAATTTCAATATTTAAAGCATAATTTAATTAAGAAGGAAATTCATTTATTTATTAATTTATGCTCATAGAAACAACATACCAAAGAGCTTAAGGCCCCATAGTCTCATATCATTGATCCATCCAGGTATGCAGCCAGTATATACTACTTTGAGGCAAGTAACTCATCCCCTTCAAGTTTTTTGTACATATAACGCATAGCATTCCATACATATACACACAGGTTCAAGGCACTCAACCCTGCTAGCACCCAATAGAAGTAATCAAGGTGTGCACGATTAAGATTGTTACCAAGCCATTTTTCACCACAACTTGAGCTGATTGCCTGCACAATAGATATAATAGCACTGCTAATGAAGCTTCCAACTCCTAAAACACTAATATATGCTGCCGCTCCCAAGCTTCTCAATGACTCTGGCATTTGATCATAGAACAATTCTTGGAGCCCAACAAATGTGAACATATCAGCCAAGCCACATAGTATGTATTGTGGAAGTAACCACCACACACTCATTGGAACAATTTCTTTATACTTGTCAACAAGGTCATATTGTTTTGCAATGCTAACCCTTTTAGCCTCTACTAGAGCTGCCACAACCATAGTTAGCAATGATATACATAGACCAATGCCAACCCTTTGTAACAAAGTAATACCCGAATGGTGTCCAGAGAATTTTCTTGTAATTGGGACCAAAACTCTGTCATACAATGGAACAGTGATCATGCTAGTGATGCCAACAAAGGCTTGAAGTGATGCTGCTGGAATCTGAAAGTGGGGTCCGATTGATCGGATCATTGTACTACCTTGCTTGGTGAAATAGGTCGAAGTATTGGTCGCGACTACACCGAACATTAAGGAACTCAACCATATGGGAATGAGGCGGAGGACAAGCTTCACTTCCTCTACCTGATTTAGTGAGCATAGCCTCCAAGGATTTCTACTTTCACTTGATGCATCAATGTTGTCAATGATAGTTGCTTTCTCCAAAAACCTACAGTTTTCAACCAATAAGATAAGACATGTTAAGTAAGACTAATAAAAGCTTATGCCAATAAAAATTGGTACGTTTTCTAGGTGCCATAAACTAGCCCACATTCATTCTAACTTGAAACTTGAGGAACAATACTTTGAAACCATCTTCGTGTAATTTTACACATCTCTTTCTCTAACATTATTAACACATATCTTGTCTATTTTCGCATGAATTAGATTAAAATAAAGAGAAATGATATGTCCACAACATTTTCACAACATTTTTACAACAAAACTTAAGTAGTAAGTTGTTACTGGTTGTTATTATTGGGACAAAAAAGTAATCTTAGTGTTAAGTTCAAATTTAAACCGATAACAATTAATCACCTATGATTTATTGTGAAAATGTTATAAACGTAGTACTTCTCTTAAAATAAATCCTACATTATTGACAGTATTATTATTAGAGTAATACTATACATGCATATTCCAACAGTTTTCCAATTAAATTGTTGAATTTTCAAATTGTTACTGATTCTCTTTTGAATTCATCATCAACATCAATTTATGTTCTAACACTAAAAATTTGTTCATCTTCGTAGTCATGAGAAAAATTGTAACTCAAAGACTTATTGTTGTTATTGAGACTACTATTGGCTAACCAGTCAAAGCAAGGCATAGATTCCTAAGCGTGACTAAGTGTAACTATGAGATTCCACTAGCTCCCTTAATTAGGATGCTACCTGGCAATATTGCTCGCTAAAAATATATAAAGCTTAAAATTTGATGGTCATCAAAATAGTGTCAATTTCTCCCACTACATATGCAACCCATGCCTTTGCACACCAATAATGTAGAGCTGATTTTTTAATGAACTTCTTTGCGTGCACGTTTCTAAGCTAACTCAATTCCATAGTGAATACCACAAAGAAGTAATCTAACAGGATCTCTTATTTTACACAAACAAAAAATTAAATTAATTAATTAAATTAAATTAATTTTTTTTTAAATCTATTATGGCCCTGCTTTATTTCATTAATAGATCACTGTATGTTCCCAAAAAAAAATTAAAATCGACAACAACATTTAAATTTTTTAAGAGGACTAGAAAACAAAATCAACCTAATTCTTTTATTACTATATATTAGGTCCTCTAATTAAATTTAAACATGCATATAACTACATTGAATTATACATAAGAAAGATAATAATGTTTGTACTTTATTAGTCAATACATTCATACGTTTGAATTTAATTGAAGAAAATAATGTAGTGTACTAAAGAATTTTACCTAAGATTTTTCCTTTTTATTTATTTATATTGGTTAGAAATTATCCTAAGATAAAGGTGTCACATAACTAACTTTATCTAATTTTTTCCAAAGTAAAAATAATGCATATTACCTATAGAAATTTTCTAGAATATGTCAGCATGACATGGGCTCACACTCCTTTTCACAGACACCGTACAGGCTACCCCCCCATTTTTGGTCTCCCAAATGAGAGCCTGGATGGCTAGGTTTTTTTTTTTTTTTTTTTTTTGAGAATCCCTGGATGGCAAGGTTGATTATTTGGTTTGAGAAAACATATTGTCATAGGCTTATAGGGTCTATAGCTAAAAGTCTATAACATAATCTTTCATTAAAAAAAACGTCTATAACATAATCATATTTTGAGAAAGTAGATTGTGACAAATTAACTATAATTTAGGATCCACTTCAATAATATCTTTTTTTATTTTCAATCATACAAAGTTATCTTATAATAGTAATACCTTTCGTCTTTTCTAAGGGCTGGTGTTGATACAGCTTTTGTTTTTCTTTTCTTTTTGACAGTTATTAACTTTTTAATCAAATGCTATTTTACTAGTGTGACAGGTGATATCTCCTTAAAATTTAATCCTATTTGCAAGCTAAAGCTAAAGTTTTCGAAGACAAATTGGGTAATCTTTGAATTAAATGTCGCTTTTATTAAGTTCAGTGCGATAGGCGAGATCTCATTAAAATTTTGTCTTATCTGTAAGCTAAAATTATCAAAAAAATTATGTTAATATAACCTTTGAATCTAATGTAGCTATTACCAAGTATGGTACCATTTGTAAAAAAATTTACCCACATTCCTATTTTGATTTGAGAGTTAAAAGGAGGGAACAATCCTTTTACTAGTCAAAAGATAATCAAACGTCAATGAACTATAATTCAACTATCATTTCTTCCACTCATAATAATAAAAAGATTATTATATTCATAAATTCAAGAACCACACATTTTTGGTATGATAGTCACTCTACAAGTATAAGTGCTTGTGGAGTGTGGGGGGCAAGAGCCAGAGTTCAAGTCTTCAGGAAGGAGTTTCACACGCATATACACTTAGATTATGATAGAGTAGAAATTATATTTTGTATCAAAAAAAATATGAGTATAACTTATCAATAAATAAACAATCAAACATGACTGAGTCCGAAACACCCACAATAACCTTACTAATTGTAGTAATGAGGTCAAACTCACCAGTGAAATTTTGCACTTATTTTAAACTTTGAAATGTACCTGAATTGTTTAGTATGAGCCAAATTTTGAGCTACTGTTGGTTGAGCCTCCACTTGGACATCATTTAACTTTTCTCCAAAACAAACACCCAACACGCCATGTGTATCGTGCAAGCGCCACTTACGTGCGGCCGCCACAAACACCTGCACCACCTTGGTGAATGGGCTCCCAATGGGACCCTGCTTCTTGTACCTCTTTATCCCTAAAAGAAATATTGCCAGTGATACTCCCAACGTTGATGCCAATGTTCCAAACCCTGCCACCCAACTAATATGGTCCTGCACCAAATTATAAAGTTTTTGCGACTTGGAATTTTTCATAATTAAATACTAACTTGGACTTGTTATGGAGAAAAAACAAACAAAAAAAAAGTCCCAAAAAAATTTGTATATACTTCTTATAAAATAGAAGAAAAAGGAAGCCATGAATGTCAAGTTGATCAATATATTATTGTAAATTTAAATTTAGTATACATTTATACCTTTGATCCCTTGGTGAAAATTTTGATTCCATCCCTTGTCATAATTATTAAAGACTTGATTTGGATAGAATAATGACAAAAAATACATATTAACGATCTCAATCTATCAATGATGATCTATATTCTATTCTATAGTTTTGGAATTAGAACATGATTTTAAAAACCGAAATGGTCAAAAAACCGGAAAAAAAAAAGACCAATTTATGTTTTTCTCAGTTCTTGACTGGCTTTCACCGATTTGACAAGTTCTTTACTGGTTATTTCGGTTTTTATCAAACCAGTTAGGTCTGATTCTTGGCTCGACCAATTGAACTATCCAGCTCAGTCCATTTTTTTAAATAGTGGATCAGAGCTTTATTATTCTTAATGAAGTGGTAGTGATGATTATGGAATATAAATATATATTTGCAATATATATATGCTTCAATTGTTCAAGTTTACAATAAATATAGGGACACTATATATAATAATTCATGATTGCATAATATAAGTTGAATAGAAATATTAGAATTAGCGAAAGTAATGTTACTATAATTATAATTGGTCATATCAACAAGTTGTAAAAAAAGTTATGTCATTAACATTACTTTTAACTTTATGACTTTTGGCCAAAGGCCTTGTAACTGAATTGGCACCTCTCCATGCACAAAGTGCTTGGGGGTCTAGGGGGAAAGAGTTCGAGCTGCGGAATTAATAATATATTGTAATTATTTCTATATAAAAAATAAAAAACTTTATGACTTTTGCTTTTGTCCACTAAAAAAATAGGTACTAATTAACTAACACATACAAACATGCTTCACTTTGTACGTGTGTATGTGCAAATTCAAGATTTGGAAAGTTGAAAAAAGATATGAGATTTTTTTTTTTACCTCCATGTATACTACCACTACTATGGCAGAAGTGGCACCAACCATTATTCCGAAGTACCACCAATTGAAAAATGAGCTCTTGGCCTTCTTTTCCTCGGGCAAGTTCTGGTCAAATTGGTCTGCTGCGAAGGTTTGTACACATGGTTTATGCCCACCTTCACCAACTGCTAGTATGTAAAGTGCAAAGAAAAACAATGCTTTTCGATAATGCCAAGGTATTACCGAGACTGATAAGATTAGCAGAACCATTCCCTGAGACATAAAAAGCCGTAAAAACATGATCAAAAACAACATATTTTTCATTTTATTGAGTGCATAGATAATCAAACGTTTATGATTAAAGCTCACTAATCACTATTAGTTTGTTAAACACATGCAAATAATTCAACTTCCTTTTTTTGTTTCTCCAAAAAATATAAAATAAAAACAAAAAACCTTCCTTCTTTATATTAATGATACTTTATTGAAGGCATAAAACTCACTATAATATGGCTAAGCACAAGCTAGTAATGCAACCCACTTTTAATGTTGTACTAATTAAATATTTTTTTAAAGGCGAGTAAATCTAGTGTCACAAACTTTTTCATAACTTTGCTACTTGGCAACTCGTGAATAGTGAAATCATGGACTCACATGAAACCAATATTTTATTTTTACCACTCACAAGTTGCCACGAAACAAAATTGTGACAAAATTGTGAAAAAATTTGTGAAACTAGACTTACTTTTTAAAGACATATATGTGTCTGGTTTCAAAATTAAGAAAATAAGGAGAATATTCTATTGGTATGATTTTTTTTTTTTTCCTGAGCTATTGGTATGAATTAAGCTGCATTTAATATTTATTAAATAATATTTTTGTAAATTTTACGCACACAAAAATTTATACAATGCACAAATACCAAGAAAAATATGACATGCAACCACAATCAGTTTGTATATACGAAAAGTTCTTTTTTTTTTTTTTTTTTTTTGGCTAATATGGGTTTGTTTGAATTTACTTATTTTGTTAAAATTAAAATTTTTTTACTAAAAGTATTATAGATAAAAATAAAAGTTAGCTGAAATAGTATAATAAGACTTATAAATAGTACTAAAAAGTGCAGTGAAACTCAAAAATAATAGTAAAAATAAGTTGACAAAATTAATTATGTCATACGGACAGAATATATGAAAAGTTTTAAACAAACAAATTATTGACAACTGTCAACAAAAATTTATACAATGCACAAATACCAAGAAAAATATAACATATAACCACAATTAATTTGTGTATATGAAAATTTTTAACCCAATAAATTATTGGCAAGTGTTTGATTTTTAAAAAGTGTGAGTTTTTAAAAAGTGTGCATTGCAATTCGAATTTGAATATTTTTAACTCTTAATCTTTGCCCTTGGAGCAAGTGTTTTTTGTTTTTGGATGAATGTTAAAAGACAAAATAAATAAATAAATTTATAACTTTTTTTAATGTTTTTTTTTTTTTGAGAAATAAACACACATAAGAGAGAGAGAAATTAGTTCTAACACAAAAATACACTACAACTCCACTCAAAAGCCATAGTAACTTTTAAGGAAGGGTAAGGCAAGTTATATATACTACACACAACACACTCTTTTAAGCAATGTGAGATAATTATTCATTCTTTTTTTTCTTTTTTTGAGAAACAAACACACACACACAAGGGAGAAGGAAAGGGATTCTAACACAAAGGCACACCACAACTCCACTCAAAAGTCATGGTAACTTTTGAAAGATGGTGGGGCAAGTTATACTACACGTAACACACTCTCTTAAGCAATGTGAGACAATTATCCATTCTTTTTTTTTCTTTTTTTCTTTTTTGAGAAACAAACACACACACACACAATGGAGAGGGAAAGGATAACTTTTTTTTAATGTAATTATGATGGAAAGTTGTGATATAATATAACATTATTTCATCTATCTTACCAAGATTTAGTTTCACTATTAATATTACTTCTATTGTAACTTAATCAAAATATGTCACCTTTATAGTGACAACAAAAAATATATATAAATTTTGAAAAAATAATATTTTATACCTTTCAGTTTAGGGTGTGACAAATTTAATCTTATAATTTTCAAAAGTAATAAAATAAACTTTGTAGTTTCAAAAAGTAACATATTAAACCTTATAAAAAGTAGCAAATTAAATAACCTTCATCTATATTAAAACTCAAAAACAATTTCATTCTGCACTTATACTTAAACAGATTGAGATTCAATTTGTTATTTTTTAAAATCACAGAATTTGGTTTATTAATTTTAGAGCTACTGAATTTATTAAATATTATGATTTAATTTGCTACTTTTTAAAAAATTATGATTCAATTTGTTACTAGTTTTAGGTTTAAATTTAAATTTATTTTTTCTTATACCTAGCTATTTAATACAATTTTTTTTTTATAGTAATTTTTAATACAAATTTTATCCTGCTATGGTATGTATTAGAAGTGAGCAATGATTTCCATGCAACCTGGGTCTCATGTGGTTCGGACTGAAGAACTATATATATATTAAAGTTATTATACATTTAATTTTAAAAAAATTATAAATTGATATGGCAATAAATATGATTGGTGCTATTTTAATTCATAATAAATAAATAAATAAAATGCTAATATTACTATTAACATTATTGCAAAAGACTTACAACAAACAGATGTAAGAAGAATCTAATGGGTCCATTTAAATAATATAATAAGTGAATGTTTAAATCACTTTTTTTTTATTGGTAACACGTCAATTTGTAAGATTTACACAATAAATTTTTTAATATCCCAAATATCACTTAAATTTTTTGTAACATGTGAGTTTGTAAGGTTAGTATAATATGAATTGGTCTTGTTAACGGATGCTTTTAAAATATTTATTTTATAAATCAATGTCTTTAAGGCATCTATTACTTTTTTTCCATAATTAATCAATAGCATCCCTAACATCACACTGATCACCCCGACTGGAAACAAGAGATATTTCCTGTCTACTATAGAGCTTTCAGTCGTGTAGTATGGCCGACTGGCCGCCTCTCGATCTCTACTTAATTTGGCAGCACTCTTTCATGCGGCCCATGAACTCATGTCGGTTTTATATAAAATAGGAACCTCGGGCTCCATTGTTTTGAAAGTGAAAAAAAGATACAGTGCTAATGCAACAAATGAGTTCAAACGTGTATGACTTAGAAACAAAAAAGATTTTTGAACCTCAAACATGATGGCTCATGTGCAAGAGTTAATAGTGCTACTGGTTGTTGCTTGGATATAGAGCCTGTGAGTAAATATGTGTAGTGATAAACTTTATCTATCTTAATCAATATTAATTGCTACAGTTTATATATATTTATGATATTTAAGATGAAGAAGAAGAACACGTAAGCTCATAGAGAGAAAATTTTTTATTTTTTATTTTTTAAAATTTCGTTAGGATTTGAACTTATACATTTGTTTTATGATGATTGACTGAAATCATCAAGTCAAAATACAAATTTACTGTTGGTGTAAATGGAATTCAAACCCTAACTAGTGTTTTATTGAACAACAAATTAAACACTTTATCAATTAAATTAACTGGAACTTAGACCATGGACTTCATCAAGGAAGAAGAAAAGGTTAAAAGAGTTTACTGTGCAATAAATGAAGGAAGCCACAACGATAGTCTTGAACCGTCCCAGATAGGAGTCAGCTATGAAGGCTCCAACTATGGGGAACACACAAGATACACCAACCCAAGTGTTTACATTCTTAGCTGCTGTGGAGGTGGGTTCATGGAGCTCATCTGTGAGATACATGATGAGGTTACTGGCCAGGCCAATGAATGTGAATCTCTCTGCCACCTCAACAACTGCAAGACAAAGTAAAAAAGAATCAATAACCAAGCTCATATATAAGAATAATATGAAGCTTTGAGAGTACCTAATAATTAAGATTAAAGAGTAGCTTAATTGGCTTACAAATGATGAAAATGGCAGCATTCCATCCACCTTTGGACTTTTTTCTTTGGGTGGTATCTTCAAGGCCATGATCAATCATTTCTGGTGTTAGAGAGCTACAGCTCTCTATGAAATAAAGAAAGGTAGGTGCAAAAAAGGCCTGGATTAGTAAAATGTTTTGAGCACTCTATGGAATTTGGTTCCTTTTATATATAGGCGTGGGATATGAGTATTTCTAAAATACCACGATATTTGCCACAATTGTTCATATGATGCACTATGAATGATATGAATGATGAAGAAAAAATGATGAATTTATGTGAAAATAATAAGCAATCTGTCACTAAGAGTATTATTACTTTTTAACAATTATTCTATGCGACAAACTATGACCAACTGCCTATTATTTTTACTTTTTTTCTTTTCTTTTCTTTTTTTTGTGTTACAAGATTTTTTTGTTTCATATGGTAGTAGAACGACTGGTGAGATATTCTCTAAATGGGCATTTGGGTACTTTACAACTTTAGCATGGACCTAGCTAGTTTTGCAGAAATATAATGACAATTTACACAGCATCTTTTTAATGTCACACACGTATATCGAAGAATACATTGAAAACGTTGAATACATTGAAAACGTTGCACATAATTTCAGAGTAAAGCTTCTATCTAGAAAAATGTCCAAGTACCGTGTGGTATTTTTTCACCTTTTTTTTCTGTCTTCCTTCTAATTTTGGTTTGAGTAGAATTTAAGGCAAATTGAATTAACCTAGGATCTTGTTCAGCTAATTTGAAAGAACAAAATAATGGTTGTTGCATGACATGCATGTCACTGCAACTTAGCTTGGAGTTTTAATATCTTCATAGTCATCAATTGTTTAATCAAGATTTTTAAAAAAATTAAAAAATTAAAAAAAAAAGATTAAAATTTTTACTTTTTTTATTCCTTAAGCTAGCTATCAACTTCTTCTTTTTACTGGAGAACAGGAAATTTAATTTTAAAAAACCAAAGATTACAAAAGTTGAAGATAGGATGGTTCAGGTTCACTGATTTCATCATTAATTTTTGTTTTCAAAAAGTCAAAATACCTTTCTCTTTATGAATTGGTTGGAGCATCTAAGCAGAGTAGCGGTTCAAAATTGAGTTTTTCTGTTCATATACAAAATGACAAAAGCTATTAAAGTCGATGCTTGTGTCTTGTTCCCATATACGATACAATGCTATGCTATGGCTATTAGCAGAGATAAAAAAGTGATCAAAGTTGTTGTCCCATAAAGCTTCTAACTTGCACCATGGATTTTCTTTCTTGTTTTACTACAGTATATTTTGGTATTTCACTTTATTCTTGACAGCAATTTTCTCTAGAAATGTCTCTCTTTTCTTTTTCTTTTTTTCTTCTTCTTCTTCCTTTTTTATTGGTGTAAATCTCATATGCCTTTCAGCCTGTAAGCCTTTAACTGTGTTTACAATAAGAATCTTGTGGATTATTGGTTATAATAAAGTATTGATGTAAAATGCATAGAACAAAGAATAGAGCTAGGAAGTACATAAAAATTTTCATAATCATTTTATAATTGCACGTGTCAAAATATAATTAGATGAACATTACTTTTACATGAATTCACTTCTAATATTATTTTTATTATTATCAATTATAACTTTGCACCATAACAATTGGGAGAGAAGAAAAAGTGAAAATGTTTGTATCTTGATAAAACAATACTCATAGAATTGTCTCCAAAAAAAAAAAAAAAAAAATCTTTGATTTTAGTTGTTGATTCGTTTACGATTAGAAATGCTTAAGTGTGGGAGAAATCTATTTTTGAAGGAACAATCTATTGTGGAGAGTTAAAATGGGTTTGAATATTGAGTTGAAATGGAAGACACGTGTGAAACACACGATGCTTAGAATATGACACTTAGCGCTACAAAGTACAAAGTCAAAGGTGGTGTTGGTGGGAAAGCTAAGCCAGCCTATAGAAAATTTTCAACAGTGATGCTAGGTTGTACCTAAAATTAAATAATGAGTTGGCTCAAAATTCTGCATTGTCTTATAATTGTGTCGAAATTTTTGTAATGGAGTTTTTAAGTTTTTGTAGTACCTTTTCCTTCTGTTTTAAATGTCATTGCTCTTTATAATTCATGTTAACCTAACAATTTTTTTAGAGCTGCTAGCTTTTTATTCATTTGGTATTTTGCTATTTGGTTTGTAATGTACTAAATATATTGTTGAGCTAGGTTCCCTTTTTTTTATGACTTATAGCACAAGACATGTTCTTGGAGTTACTAAAAACTCTGATACTTAAAAGTGATATTGATATTTTGTTTGTGTTGTTATTTGGTGGGAGATTGATTAACGTATACACTGTAAATGCAACATTTGATATGATGTTCAATTTAATATTTTTTAGATTTATTTATGTAAGATTTCAAACAATTTATTGAGCTATCAATGTACATATTCAATATATACTTATTAGATGAAAGTATCTCATTCCCTTGAACTTTTTTTATACACAAAATGCATAGCAATCCCTATGTAAACACACAAATTCAAGGTGCTCAACCCTGCTAGCATCCAATAGAAGTAATCAAAGTGTGCACAATTAATATTGTTACCAAGCCATTTTTCACCACAGCTTGAGCTGATAGCCTGCAGAATGTATATAATAGTGGATCCAATCAAGCTTCCAACTCCTATAACAGTAACATATGTTGCTGCTCCCAAGCTTCTCAAGGACTCTGGCATTTGATCAATGGACAATTCTTGGAGCCCAACACATATTGGCCAAGCCACAAATTAAGTATGTATTGTGGAAGTAACCACCACACACTCATAGGAACAATTGCTTCAAGCTTGTCCATGAGGTCATATTCTTTTGCAATTGTAACCCTTTTGGCCTCTACTAGAGCTGCCACAACCATATTAATTGAGCAATGATAAACATAAACCAAGGCCTACCCTTTGTAGCATTGTAGTTCAAGAATGGTGTCATGAGATTTTTATTGTAATTGGGACCAAAAATCGATTGTACAATGGAATAGTGATGATGAAATAGGGCTTAAAGTGATGCTGCCTGAAGCAAAAAGTTGGGTCCGATTGATCAGATCATTGTACAAACTCTCTTTCATGCGCAAACATATGCAACTAGCACCATTTCTCTCTAAAATATTTTCCAGAGGGATACAATAATGAGTCTTGTATCATAGAGGTTACTACTATAGATTGAGACTATTATTGGCTAACTGTCACCACACGGCATAATTTTCTTCATTGTGACTATGTGTAAGTGTAACGATGAGATCCCACTAACTACCTCAAGATGTAATTTAGCATATTACTTTGCTTAAAATATGTAAAGGTTTTAATCTGATCGCCCCCTTATGAAAGTTGTTGATAACCATTAAATCAAATGCTACATTTATCAAGTATAGTGCTAGAGATGAAACTAATTGTTATAAAACTTTTAGTCCCTTATGCTTTGACTATGTTAGAAAAGGATCAAACATAAATTGGGTTATAGCTCAACTAACATTTCCTTTTCTCATAATAATAAAATAATAGTTGAGATCATATATTCAAAAGACTCACTAAATCTGTGTATAACTTAACAAAAATTAAATTAAATTTTCACGATCTTTTTTTCATATGTTGAGATGGGAAATAATGATTGGACCAATATTGCTTTTAGATGACTCACTACTAATACCACTTGTATTTGCACTAATCACAATACATTGCTTCAGCAGTTGTAAAAATATTTATATCTCTAATTTTATCAATAAAACAATATAATTGTCTTAAACCCAAAAAAAAAAAAAAAAAAAAAAAAAAACTTTGATTTCCGTGAAACAAACAAAACTTAAAGTCAAATAACATGCTACTTGAATATAATCAAATTGATTTGTTTACAGTTTGAATTGCTCAAGTAGGAGAAATCGATCTTTATAGGGAACAATGCAATGTGGAGGGTAAAGATGGGTTTGAATATTCCAATATTATGGACTTATGGTATATTGAATTGAATGGAAGATTCGTGTGAAACAATTTGGGCTTTGAAGATTGAGTACACCTAGGTCAACAAAGTCACAGGCGTTGTTGGCGGGCCGGGAAGCTAAGCCAGCCCATTTGGTAAACAAACATGTAGCAATTGGATTTAAAAACTTGTGTTAACCTTGGCAAACTACTATATAATGAGTAGGGTTGTGTTCGACCCAATTCGTGAACACGATATGAACTCAATACGAGTTTTTTTGGGTTAGGTTTGGGTCTTAGTGGGTTTGGGTCATAAACGGGTCAACTCGAAAGTGACACAATAAAAAACATGTCATAAGCGAGTCAACTCGCGTAATCCGCAATAAACACATTTGACACGCCAATTTATTTGTGTCAACCCGAAATGACCCACTTAACACAACTCAGTTAACTAGTATAACAAATAAATATTCATTTTATTTTAGATTTGTCAAATACCTTTTATATCCAACATATATTTTAAATTATAAAAAAAAAAAAAGTGAATAATTACAAAAACTTACTAGGGATATAATTAGAAATTGAAACTTTACAAACCTTAGATCTCTAAACCCTGCAAACCCTAAATCTCTAAACCTTCTTACAAATATCTTCTTCTTCTTCTTCTTTTTCCCAGCCATACTACTCACTCTACTATTTTATCTTACGTCCAATTCTCAAACTCAAAGTCTCAAACCAATTATTGCTCTCTCTCTCTCTCTCTCTCTCTCATGTGTTTATTTTTTCTGCATAATGCTTTTGTTCTATAAACTTTGAACCCACATGCCATGTGTTTTTCTTGATTGCATGATATGGCCCACTTATTTTAGTTTCTTTGAATGATAATAAGACAACTTGACATTATGCTTGTTGGCCATCTTATAAACATGTGTTAATTCCCTTGGATCCGTATGTTATCTTTTGAAGTGTGTTTCATATGTTGCGCATTTTTTATGGAAAATAACAAAACGTCAAGAACAGTGTTTACATTGGTATTGTAATGTGTTGTTTATTTGCATTTTGTGAACTATGTAGGTATACATGGAGGAAACCAATAATAGCAATAACGTGGAAAATACAAATGATGTGGAGATTATAACTGAGGAAGAAGTTGATGACTTGGAAGATGTGACAGTTTTAATGGAGGGTCAAAAACAGAAAAGAAGTAGGAAAACTTCACTAGTTTGGCCACACTTTGAAGAAAGGAAGATGTGGACTTGTTTACTTGGTTCCAGGTAATTATGGAACTGGAAACTAAAAGCGTCATTTGGAAAATTGTGTGAGAAGAGATACACGAGATGTGGGTCAATTACTTTTAAGTAAAAATGGTGGTGTTGTATCTAAATTTGAACCTGATAAATTTAGGGAGTTGCTGGTTACTTCTATGGATATGCACGACGTACCATTTCATTTTGTTGAGTATACTGTCATAAGAGCTATATTTGCTTATTTATGCCCTGAAGCTACCATTATTACTAGAAATACTGCTAGGGCTGACTTGATTAAGATGCATGGAAGGGAGAAAGAAAATGTTAAATTAATGTTAAAAGATGCTCCAAGTAGAATTAGTTTAGCATTTGATTTGTGGACTTCTGTAATTATTGATGGATATATGTGCATTACTGCACATTTCATTGATAGAAACTGGGTTCTACAAAAAAGGGTGTTGAATTTTTGCTTTATGCCTCCACCACACAATGGAGTTTCTTTGTCTGAGAAAATGTATAATTTATGAGTGGGAAATTGAGAACAAGTTATTCTCTGTGACATTAGATAATGCCTCATTTACTGATGTTTCTGTTGACATCTTGAGAACTCGGTTGAGTATTAGGAAAGCACTTGTTTGTAATGGTGAATTTGTTCATCTTCGTTGTTGTGTTCATATTCTTAATTTAATAGTACAAGATGGCTTAAAGGAGATTGATATTGCTATCCAAAAAATTCGAGAAAGCGTTAAATATGTGAAAGGTTCACAAGTGAGGAAGTAAAAGTTTTTAGGGTTGGTGAATCAAATGTCTTTAGATGGTAAGAGAGGCTTAAGACAATATGTTCCAACTAGGTGGAATTCTACCTTTCTTATGATTGAGAATGCTCTTTACTACAAACATGCTTTTTGTCACTTAGAATTGACGGACTCTAATTATAAGAATTTTCCTACTGTTGATGAGTGGAGTAAGGTAGAAAAGATTGACAAATTCTTGACTGTTTTTTATGATGCTACTTGTGCATTTTCTGGAACCAAATATCCTGCTGCCATTTTGTACTTTCCATTAGTGTACATGATTTAGTTAACCTTGAGGCAACAAATGGAGAATGAAGATGAGTACATGAGAAGAATGGCAGTCCAAATGCTTGCCAAGTTTGAGAAGTATTGGTCGGACTTCAATGTACTACTAGCTATAGCAATTTCTTTGGATCCTCGTTATAAGCTTCAGTTTGTGGATTTTTGCTATAAGAAGCTTTATGGATATAGTGGTTCCCTTGCATATTTGAATGTGCATGAGAAATTATTTTCTCTTTCCTCAGAATATGCAAGTAATGCTCTTACAACATCAGCAGCTACTGGAAAACGTGGTGGAAAGGTTGTTCATGTGAGTCCAATTCAATCTTTTAGCAAAGAGGCTAGAGCAATTATGCAGGTAAAAAATTATTTTAATTTAGTAAGTTATTTTTTATTGCTATTTTTTATTTTAATTTAATAAGTTATTTACTATTTTGTAAGAGTGATATTTATTGACATTGTTGTTTATTTAGGAATTTGATTAATTTGAAATTGATGAAGAGTCTACCCATTCACAAAAAAGTCAATTAGAACTCTATTTGGATGAGCCAAGAGTGGACAGGAGTGCAAACTTAGATATTCTCTCATTTTGGAAAGCAAATCAATTCTGATTCCCTAAATTAGCTTCCATGACTTGTGATGTTTTGAGTGTTCCTATTTCTATTGTTGCCTGAGAGTTTACTTTTAGTGTTGGTGGGAGAGTGATTGATCAATTTAGGAGTTCACTGAGGCTGGAAACTGTTGAGGCATTGTTCGCACTAGAGACTAGCTGTATGGAGAGAAATGTAATCTTAATTGTTTCATTAGTTACTATTACTCTAACATTATTATTATTTAGTTCTTGTAAAACCGTTGAGGCATGATCATATTTTGTAACTAATAATACTTATATATATATATATATATATATATATATTGGCATAGAACTTGCACAAATGAAATTAGATGAGCTTGTGGAAGATGTTATGAATTTGGACATCAACAAAGAATCTATGGATGATAATCGTAGTCATAGTCAGGATTAGTTTACTGTTTGCTCCAATTCTTTCAATATTGATACTTAGTATTTGACGAGTTCCAAGGATATTATATTTTTGTTGAACTATGTTATTTTATTTTTGTTGAACTATGTTATTTTGAATTTGGGTTGAAGTGTATGCATTTCTTTTAGAGTGTAAAGAACTTATTTTTAGATGAATGTTATATTTTTGTTGAACTATATTATTTTGAATGTGGGTTGAAGACTTGAAGTGTATGCATTACTTTTGGGATGTAAAAAAAAATGTATTTCTAGATGAATGTTATATTTAATATTATGCAGGTTGAAATGAGTTGTGTTACATTCGTGTCAATCCAACACGACTTGTTTATTAAGCGTGTCAAATCGATTAGGTCAAGTCAACCCGCTTTATTAACAGGTCAGGTTAATATTGAAGGATCATGACACGATTATTAAATAGGTCGGGTTAAGATTAAGCCATTTAATCGAATACCCCTACCTTGACACGACACGAACCTGACACGTTAACCCGAATTGACACCCCTAATAATGAGCATCTGCCCTAGACCCAACAAAACCCATATTTTTATAATTTAAGTCCAATCTTTTAACAAAAAAAAATGGCCCAATTTCACTCACACTAAATCCTTGAACCATTCTCTATCTACAATCTTCTCTATCCTTGTGTATACCATTCACCTTCTTTAATAATATTTTGATATGGGTGTATATATATATATATATATATTGGTCAATTTTAGTTAATTGAGTTCTGCAATTGGTCTTTCTCAAAAAAAGGAGTTGTGCGATTGGTGGTTTGGGTGCGGTGGAAGGATTGGCTGGTTGCATGATCTATTGTGTTTTGTTTTTGAAGAGAAGAAGGATTGAGTAAAAAAAAAAAATGAAATAGAAAACAAGTGTCAAATAGATTTGGGTGGAAAAACACTAGAAAACTATTTTTAAGAACAATTTCTCAAAACACCTAAAAACAAAAATTTTAAAAACATAAAACTAAATTTGTTAGCAAAAGGCCTAGTGATATGTACACTTGTATATTGTATTAGAACAAAATTTTGGTTTAGAATCACTTATCTTAATTAACATCTAATTATCCAAGGAGCCTCCCTAGAGCAAAAAAAGAACATCATTCTATTGAATTTGATTGGCTACACAAGATACACCAATCCAAGTGTTGACATTCTTAGCTGCTGTGGAGGTGGGCTCTTGGAGTTCATCTCTAAGGTACATGATGAAGTAACTAGCCAAGCCACAGACTGTGAATCGCTCTGCCACATCAACAATTGCAAAACCAAGTAAAAAGAATCAATAACCAAGTTTTAAGCATATAAAATGAAAGTGTTAAGGGTAGCTACTTCATTAAAAGAAGGAATTAAACTGATTGTCTTGGCTTAAAGCATCAGCATCAGTCTAACTAAAATTTTATGTCTATTTTACACGTAAGAGCCTACTTTTTTCTATTTTGCACTACCATTTTACAAAATACCCACATCAGACCATCTATCATACACACTATTTTATTTAAATAATATTTTTTATTCTTTTGTTTATTATTATTTTATTAACATTATCTCCATTAAAGTCTCCCCCATCTCTCTTTCTTTCATGTCTCTCCATCTCCTTCCTCAACTCTCAGCCTCTTTCATATCTCGAATCCACACACTCTCACACATGGAGGCAAGGAGATCCGACGAAAATGGCGGCAAAGATAACGGCGGTGAATCTAATGATAATGACGTCAACTCTGAGGTATATCAACGACAACTCTGACGGTCCCATTGGATTTTCCTAACTGGTTTTCGTTGGGTTTTTGTAATGGGTTTTCATTGGGTTTGGTTTTGATTTGTTTTTGGTTTGGATTGATTTTGAGTTGGGTTTGGGATGGGTTTTCTAGTGGGTTTGGGTTGATTTTAAGTTGGGCTTGGGATGGGTTTTCCAACGGGTTTGGATTGATTTTGAATTGAGTTTGAGATTAATTTCCAATGGTTGAGTTGATTTTGGGTCGATTTGGTGTTTGAATTTTCAACCGTTAAAGTGGGTTGTGGTGGTGGAGGTTGGTAGTGGTGGATTGCGGTGGTGCTAGTGGTGGTTGTTGGTGATTGGGTCTTCATCTTCTTCTTCACGTTGAAGAGACTAGGGAAAGGGAGAGAGAGACTAATGAGAGTATGTGGGGAAGAGAGATTGATGAAAGCAGAGGTGAGAAAAAAAAATTAATAAAATAGTAATATACACAGCTATAGTATCTGTGTAAATATGCACGGTTACTGTAGTAAATATGTATATTTACGCAACAATAGCAGGACTGATGAGGAGCAGATTTAGGAAATATTATGTAAATTTTACATCTTTTTCTATTTTGCACAATTTTATACCCACTAATGTGAGTGCTCTTATAGATGATGAAAATGGCAGCATTCCATCCACCTTTGGACTGTTTTCAAGGGATGAAGAGTTTCTTGGTATCTTCAAAGGCCATTATCTATCATTTCTGAAGTTAAAGTTAGGTGCAAAGATAAAGGACTCGGACTAATGACATGCTTAGGTAGTGAAATAATTCATTTCAAAATTAACATTTTATTTTCTATAATCTGACATTGTACATAGCGCTAACTGTCCATATTTAAAATTTCAAATGATGTGACATTAACTAGATACACTTTTTATTTGTAATATTTAATCTAAATTATGAAATGAATTAATTTCAAAAGGAAGAATCCTAATTTCCTTCCCAATACAGATTATCCAATTTTAGTTGCCATTTTGGAATTTTAGAAGTCAAGGGAATTGCAATCGAGTCAAAAACAAATGGAGATTCAGAAAAAAGAAAAAATTATGCTGAAGTATTTACCCAATGATACTTTGCCATTTTTTTTTTTTGTAAATATTTTGTTGGTCTCCTCTTCCATACATGGGCTTGGTCCGCACAATGAAAAAGAACCACCTAAGTATCCTAGTCTTTGGCCCAGCTGTATGCCAATGATGGGCCAATGCTAGATTTTTGGTGGGCCCTAATGGGCCAATCTTTGTGGGCTGATTTCATGATCTTTGTGGTCTATATTAAGGACAGTTTTTTTTGGGGGGAGGGATGAATGCGTGGGCCCAAATTTAGCCTAGTCCACATTCACAAGTTGTAGGCTTGAATTACTTACATATGGGCCTTAGGCTTTTTTAATTTGTTGCCCAAAAATGCTCTTAACAAAGGTCTAAAAGGGAGGAAGAGGCGGAGATATAGCTTATCATAGCAGAAAACAGTGAACTTAAACAATTAGAAAATGAACCAGATTGATGTTGTAGTGGTCAATTAGACATGTCATAAATCCTATGAGTGACTGAAGTGTCACAAATAATGTGTACCTAACTATGGAGCTGAGCATCTGGGGTTTTATCAGATTCCATTTGATAACCGAAATAATTACCAAATGGAGACACTACAAAATGGTCCGAAGCTCTGCTTATATTATTTTTCATTTTTGTTTGATGCTACTGTGTTAATAGTCCACTTCATCCATTCTCCCTAATGTTTCTGAAAAAAAAAAATAAAAATAAAGAATGAAAAATTTCCCTATACTATCAAAGAGGCCAACTATTTAGTTCAAACTCCGTAGTCAAGTAAGTAACTAAAGATGCACACACAAACATATTTAGCATTTACTGATATACATTAAACAGTAAAGGAAAATATTCTTTCAAAGATCTTCAATTTTTTTTTTTTTTCACATTACATAGGCATTCAAACACATACATATTTACTGGTTTATCTTCTTTTCTTTTTTTCGTTTTTATTTGAGGAAAAGCCCTAGGGATAGGGCATATTATTAATCAATCAGACTAAGATCAAAGTTGTAGACATTAAGAATGTCAGAAGGAATAGTCTCCATCCAAACATGAAAAGAATTACAACTTGCGAGCTTGTAAGCCACACAATTACCTTGCCTTTTAACATGGCGAAAGGAAACATTTCTAAGTGAAGAACTAAGTAACTTAATGTCTTGTATTATATGCCATACTTCAAAGTAGAGCATATTTTCACCAGTGATTGTGTTGATAATGATTTTTGAATCTCCTTCCACTATCAAACTCTCAAAACCTAGATCCTTAGCAAACCATTAGTTGCTATCTCTAAAGCATATCCCCACTATACATTTTATTTTACTCTTCGTAATCTGGTTTTTTATGCTAATTAATAATAAAAACCATCAATTCCATTTTTAGTGTTCCATTTTATATTCTACCAATCGTAATTTGTCACAAGTCTCCTCCCTTTTCTTTTTCCCTTAGTAATCCATGTTTAAGATGAAAGAAATATTAAACACGTATCATTTTGCAATTGATGGAGCATAAACTGGAAAACTAAGAATGGGATGGCGATTTCTATTTGTTAATTAACCTACTAATATAGCATGCCCCTCTAGTCTTAAAATTCTCCATTATGGGTGCTCATTGTAACCCACTTTTCTTCGTTGGATTTTTCAGCCTTCTCAACCTTTTTGTAGACAAAGCGCATAGCAATGCATACATAAACACACAAATTCAAAGCACTCAACCCTGCTAGAACCCAGTAGTAGTAATCAAGGTGTGCACGATTAAGATTGTTACCAAGCCATTTATCACCATGCCTTGACCGAATTTCATGCACAATAGACATAATAGCATTGCTCATGAAGCTTCCAACTCCAACCGTACTAATATATGCTGCAGCTCCCATACTTCTCAGTGCTTCTGGCATTTGATCATAGAACAATTCTTGGAGTCCCACAATTTTGAATGCATCAGAGAAACCATAAATCATGTATTGTGGAAGTAGCCACCAAACTGTCATTGGAATCGTTTTAAGGTCGTCCATGATGAGGTTATATTTTTTTAACAATGCTAACCCTTTTGGCTTCTACTAAAACTGACACAACCATGTTGAGTATGGATAGAAATAGTCCAACTCCTATTCTTTGTAGCACTGTAATGCCAGATGGGTGTCCTGTAAATTTTCTGGCTATTGGGACAAAAATTCGATCAAAGAATGGAACGGCGAATAAGACTGTGATGCCTACAAAGGCTTGAAGTGATCCTGGGTGAATATGTAAGTGTCCTATTGATCGGATCATTGTACTACCTTGAATGGTGTAGTAGCTGTGAAGTTGAGCTTGGACTACAGTGAACATTATACAACTAAACCATATGGGGATGAGGCGGAGAACAAGCTTTACTTATTCAACTTGATTTAGTGAGCATAGCCTCCAAGGATTTCTGGTTTTGCTCGATGCATCAATGTTGTCAATGATCATTGCCTTGTCCAAAAACCTGCATTTTTCAAATAGTAATAGTTAAGAATCTACTAAAGAATAAGCTAATTAAGTCACATGCATCAAGAAGAAGGCAAGTCCATTACTAAGTTCTACGCTTTGATACTATGTTAAGAAAAAGAGGGAAGTAGAAAGAAATTCTATATTTATAGGCACACATTATAAGTATTGAGTGATGTGCAGAAACAGAAGTGTTGCACGAGTGATTATCAACAGAAAAAAAAAAAAAAAAAAAAAAAAGTGTTTCATGAGTAATAATACTAAAATTCATCAAAAAGGGTAATGATACTAGATTTTAATTAGATTCTCAATTTTGTGTCACGTATCCCATTTAATTTTTAATTTTTCTACCAGAAGTATTAGATAGGACATGTGGCGCAAAATTGAGTATTCAATTAAAATTACCCTTACGACTATAGATCAATCACTACACACAAAACAGCTCAAACCTATCAAAGTTTGCAGGAGACCTATAAATTTTAATCATGTTCTTTTTGCTGATGATATCATCTTCTCCTCTCATGCCACCATCCCTGAATGTACCACCCTTCTTAATATTTTCACAAACTTCTGCAACATCTCGGGTCAGATTTGTAGTAAAGAAAAATCCAAAATTTTCTTCTCTTGGAACACCCTTCCTTAAACACAACAAGACATTGCTGCCCACCTTCAAATGCCAATAGTAGTTACTAATCTAAGAAAATACTTGGGCATGCCCTTGCTAACAACCAGGAAAGCTAACAGTCTCTTCACCCCTCTTGTGGACAGAATTAATAACCGAATCCGTAACTGGCAAGCGAAGCTTATATCTCCAGCTGGTAGAATTACTCTTATTAAGGCATCTTAATAATCGAATTACTCTTAATAAGCGAAGCTTATATCTCAAGCTAACAGTCTACTTCCTGATGCAAACCACTCTTTTACTTGTAACTTGTAAGGCATCTCATATCAAATAGAAAAAATCAATCTATGGCTTCCTTTGGGGAGATACTACTTCCCAAAAATATATTCATCTTTTTGAATATATTTTGGGACTAACTTTCTGAAACACAAACATTTCAGGACTAGCAATTTTCTTACCACTACTTCTAAATAGTTTCGCCTCCGTCTAGATCAATTACACAGAAGCTGATTAGATGGGAGAGACCTTCTGCTAAATAAATGAAACTGAATACCGACGGATCCGCCTCAGAAACATTGGGTGATCGGGTTTTCTAGAAACGGTGGGAGAGCCTCAAGTTTTATTGCCAAGCTTTTGGCCCTACGGGATGGGCTTACTATTTGTCTTGCAAGAAACTTCCTTGTGGTGGAAGTTGAAATTGATGCTAAAGCTATAGTAGATATGTAACATATGTTTACTAATACCAGCAACTCCAACTTAGCTAACTCTCCTCTTGTGGATGATTGCAAGCACCTAGCATCCCAATTCCTCCAGATTCGTATTAAGTATTGCTTCTGTGAAACTAATAGATATGCTAATAGCCTTGCTAGGATGGGATCTCAACAAAGTTTTAGATTTCCTTTTATTTGATAGTCCCCTTGTGGACATAGAGCTAGTTTTTAATTCAGATTTTAATGGTCTGCATCTTAACACGTGTTGCCCTAAAGACGTTGTTTCTATTTAGCTTTTAATTTAAATATCCTTTTTACCACCAAAAAAAGAAAATTAGTTTTATATATTCGCATAGGTTAAGCAAGAGTCAATTTTATTACTTCAAATTGCATGAGAGATAGATGGTTAACCTGATTAATTTGGGTGGATGAAAGCTACATTTTAACAAGCATGTTGAACCACCGAGGGTGGTTGGTCTAGTGGTCATGGGCTCACTCCTAAAGGTTTGGGAGGTGGAGGTCTCAAATTCAAATCTCACAATGGGAAGCGTCTGGGAAATAATTCAATGCTCTCAGCTCATGCTTAGTAGCGTCCTCAATAGGGCTAGGTGCATAATTATGGCTCATCCGGATCCTTTACTCCCACAGACGCAGGCCCAGCAGGTAAAGTGTCATTATGGTCATGCCCAAGTAGAAGACGCCAGCTCAGATCGCCCCCTCTACCAATTTTTTGTTCATCAAAAAAAAAAAAAAAAAAACAAGCATGTTGAATAATGGGATATACTTACTAATTCTAGTAATCTTATTTAGAAAAAGAAATTTTCATCAAAAAAAAATTACAAAAAGAAATAGACTTGTTCTAGCTAAGTAGGGGGAAAAAAGAAGAAAAAGAAAAGAAAAATAAATAGACTTATTCTAATTTTTGTGGATGAAAGCCACAATTTAATAGCTTCATCGAAAAAGAAGATAGAAAAGAAAGCTACATTTTAACAAGAATGTTAAATAGCGAGAGATACCTTGCTGGTTCTAATAATGCAAAATACTGTAATAGATTTATTATATTCTAGCTAAGTAGCTAGTAGTATTTTCTTTTCTTTTCTTATTTTTTTTGCTAAGTAGCTAGTAGTATATGAATATTGGAAAATAATTATTTAGTATAAAACTGTAAAAGACGAATAAATGGTTTACTTTACCCGACTAATTTGGTGGATAAAAGCTACATTTTAGCAAACATATTAAATAGTGGGAGAGAAGGTACTGGTTCTGGTACTGTTATGTACAAAGTAATAGGTAAATTCAAATTCTAGTTAATTAGTAGCTTGTAGAAAATGAATAATAGGAAATAATTAGTTAGTAAAAAAACATGAATTAGTCGTTCACTGTTATTCGAATTCAAATTGGATCAAAGGGTAAAGTATATAAAATATATATAAGGTAAAGTATGTAAAAACACGTATTAGTCATTCACTGTTATTTTGTCCTTTTTTTTTTTTTTTTTTGGAATGGGTATTTTGTCTTATTTATAAGATAAATTTATCAAAGATATTATTTTGTTAATAACCTTTGAATTTTTTTTTTTTTTTTTTGAGAAACATAACCTTTGAATTTAATGTAAGTATGTAACTATTACCAAGTATGGTGCCATTTGTAAAACATTTAGTCCCACATTCCTACTATTGAGAGTTAGAGGGATAAACTATATATCCTTTCACTAGTCAAAAGATAATCAAACTGCGGATAAACTATAATTCAACTCACATTTCTTCCTCCCATAATAATAAAATAACTGATGTGTTTATAAGTTCAAGAACCGCTAAATATGTGCATAACTTTCCAATAAATAAAAAATCAAACACCACTGATCCACAACAAACTTATTACTAGTAATATAGGTCAAAATCACCAATGAAAATTTTGCACTTAATTTAAACTTGGCATGTACCTGAATTGTTTAGTATGAGCCAAAGTTTGAGCTAATGCTGGTTGAGCCTCCACATAGACCTTAGTTATATTATCTCCATTAAAAACACCCAAAACAGTATGCTTATCATTCAGGCGCCACTTGCGTGCTGCCGCCACAAACACCTGCACCACCTTGGTGAATGGACTCCCAATGGAACCCTGCTTCCTATACCTCTTAATTCCCAAGAGAAATATTGCCAATGACACTCCCAACATTGATGCCATTGTTCCAAACCCTGCCGCCAAACCAATATAGTCCTGCAACAAATTATGAAGTGTGGGGCCTAATAATCTGGCAACCCCGGCCCACCTTATATTCGGCCCAAGGCCCATGCCGAGGATAAAGAAACGTCCGAGGAGGAACGTAGATAGCCCAAGCTGCCAGGAAACATCGCCGAGGACGATGTCGTCCTCAGCCAGCTGAGACCGTTGAAAGGGAAAGTAACGAGCCACCAGAAGCAGCCTTCCTGAGCATCCAAAGAGAAAGAGCAAGTACAACGTGTCAACTATGGAAGCATGGTGGAGGAGTAAGTCCAGGATGAACTGTCACCTCCACATTAAATGCCCACAACTAACGTCCTGGCCGCATTAATGAGGAGATGACTCCTGAACAGTGCCGCCTTGGTCACTGCAACCCACAGGAAGAATGGGAAGGCGGCTGATGGGACAATCACTCAAATAGCAGCATGGTTGATCAACAAATGTAGGGCTAAGATCAATTAAGAGGGGGATATATAATGTAAGGAATCCCTCTAGAGAGGAGGACAGAAAATCTGAAATATAGGATATTGTAGCAACCTATATTCTCCTAGAAATCCTTGTAACCAATCACTAAAGAAGTAATAAGAACTACAAGCTCCCAAGAGAAGGGCTGAGGAGCGCCATTGCGCATTTTAACTCACGTTCATGCTATTCAATCTACATGCAACCAGGCCTGGCCGTTGCATCCCTCACTAGGGCCTAGTTCTTGAACCCGCTCTCTACAAATTCATTGTATTGAGCTAGCTGGGCTTAAGTCCACTCTCTCAACAGTAGAAGTGCTCAAACCCGGTCCCTACATAAAGTATTTGCAACTTGGAATTTTTCATAGTTAAATAATAACTAGGACTTGATATGGGGTAAAGACAACAACAATAAAAGAGAGAGAGAGAGAAAAAAATTTGTATATACTTTATATAAACAAGAATAAAAGGGAAGCCATGCATGCATGTCAAGTTGATCAATATATTATCCCACCCACCCCCCCCCCCCCCCCCCCCCCAAAATTAAAAAAAAAAAGTTGATCAATATATTATTGTAAATTTAAATTTAGTATTCATTTATACCTTTGATCCCTTGGTGACAATTTTGATTCCATCCCCAGTCTTAATTATTAAAGAATGGATTTGGATAGAATAATGACAAAAAAAAAAAAAAAAAAAAAAAAAAAAAAAACGTGTTAACTATCTCAATCTATCTATGATGATCTATATTCTATCTTATAGCTTTGGGATTAGAGCTTTGTTATTCTTATTGTAGTAGTAGTAATGATCTTGGAATATAAATAAATAATTGCAATACAAGTTTCAATTGTTTAAATTTACAATAAGTATAGGGACATAATAGTTAATTAGTTATGATTAATGCATAATATAAGTGTTACGTCAATGTTAGAATCAACAAAAGTAATGTTGTCCTAATTAATCATAACTAACCCATATCAACAATTGAATAAATAAAAAATTAGAGATAATTATAATATGCTGCTAACCTTACCGTTCAAACCCTTTTTCCCCTAGACCCCCAAGCACTTTGTGCATGGGAATGTGCCAATTCAACTATAAGGCCTTTGATATTGTATAAAAAAGTTGTGTTACTAAAATGGCTTTTGCTTTTGCTCACTAGAAAATAATTACTAGTTAACTAACACGTGCAAGTATGATTGACTTTATACATTTAAGCAAGATTGGAAAGTTGAAAAATGATGTGTGCAAATCGTTTGTGAGGATTAGGTGACAGAAGAGACTGGTTGGGAAGATGGATTTCAACGTGGGGTTGGGGTTTGGAATTTCAATTTGAGGATTTAGAATTCAACTGGGTCTGACCAGAAGTGAGAGTGTTGATAAGTGTCAGACTAATGGTGGAAGAAGCTTATGTGGATGGGCTGACTTGAAATGGCTACTTAAGACATGTAAGATAACTATTTATATTTTAATTAAATTCGTGCCACATGTATATTCCGTTTGCCATGTAAACAGATTATGTTAGTCATCTAACGGTAAAGACTAAATTGACTGTGAGTCTAAGACTTGAAAATAGTAGGGACCAAATTGATTGCTCTCAAGACGTAGGGACCAAATTAGCTGTAATCCCAAAATATTAGGACCAAAATGGTATTTTTGCCAAAATTGAAATAGAAAACAAGCGTCAAAGAGATACAAGTGGAAAAACACTAGAAAACTATTTTTAAGAACAATTTCTCAAAACATCTAAAAACACAAAATAATTTTTAGATGATAATTTAACATGGTATCAAAATATGAGATTCTAAGTCTAATTATTGTCTCCTCCACTCTACCTCCCATTTAAAATCTCACATGTTGGGCTTCACCTATTAAAATGAAGTTTGAGCCCACACATGAGGGGTAATGTTAGATATATGTGGTTAAATTATTAAATTTATCATATCTCAATAGTTTAATATTTCGAGAGAATCGATCATTTAATAATACCCAAGGAGAAATTATTAGGTCCACCAACAAGCTTGCTGAAATGGTCCTCTCACCAATAAAACACTACCACCTATGTAAGTGTGTAGAGTTGTAAATGAACCAAGTTGATCATGAACAACTTGGGTTTGGCTCAATAAAAAATTTGTGCATATTTGTTTGTTTATAAATAAGCCAAGTTTAAACCTTAGTTTTAGGCTCATTTAATAAACAAGCCGAGTCCAAGCAAAAAAATTTGTTCACGAACAAGCTCATGAGCTATTATTAGGCTTGATACAAAACAATTCAAACATAGACTCATTTATGAGTTATATATGTTAGTTAAATATACTCATTACACATATCTTAATAATGACATGGCCAACATGAGACCATTACCTATTACCTTAATTTTTTTCTTGCCTTTACACTAACCAAGAACCACTTAAGACTATAGTTACATTTAAAAATAAATTGATTAATTAAGTGGGCCACATATGATCTTTCCCTATCAATCATCTAAAGTAAAATTATGAAACATGTTAGTATTTTCTTATTCATAATAGTTACAAACAAGTATTTTTATAGTTCTTCACTATCTAACATGAATGTAAAAATTGAATTTTGAACAATTGTTGAAGCGGTCGACAAGGAATGATGAATGAATGAATTTAATAATGTAAAATTTTAATTTGATGAATAATGGCTAATCATAAGTAGGACTAGATGAATTATAAAATCAGTACACTATTTTCTTCTTCTTTTTTCTTAATTTTAGAGATTTAAACATTTGATAATATAATTTTTTTAGATCTCAAGCTCAAAAGCTTGACCTAAGTTCGAGTTTGAGTTTAATATTAAGCTTGAGCTTGGCTTGACTAATTAATCAAGTCAAGCTCAAACTTTTTGGCGTTTCCACAAACTCAAACTCAAACACTATTTTTAGGCTTGTCACGAGCTCAAGCCAAGCTTGAGCTTTTGACTTTTCCTGACGAGCCAAGCTTGAATGTGCACTACTCGACAAAACTCGGCTCATTTACAACCCTATAAGTGTAATATAATTATCACTATGTGATTTTTTTTTTTTTTTGGTGCTAATCTTGCATAGGTAACTGTGTTTTATTAGTTGGGATACTTAGGAAGACCATTTCAACAATCCTCCCAATGAACCTAATAATTTCTCCCAATTTCTTCTCCCCAAGACTCCAACTAATAGTCTAATACACGGATAGCAAATAACTAGCAAGTCCACCTCTCTTCTTTTGAGGTTGAATTCAAAACCCTGTATTTGCAAAATACTATATAAACAAGAAAATGCACTTCCTATATAATAAACTTACATAACTTTTGTGCGTGGTAGGCTAGGGTGATTTTATATGAATAAGGTATTGAGTTTGACATTTATCAATCCATGCAGCTAGGGGCGTGTAGAAAACCCACCGACCCGCCAAACCCAACCCGATCCAACCCGACCCGCCTGGTTTGGGTCGGTTTTTAAGGCTTGGTAGGTTGGGTTGGGTTACAAAAAAAATTTTATAGCGGGTCGGGTTGGGTTTGGGTTATAAAATTACAAACCTGCCAAATCCGACCCGACCCGACCCACCCATATTTAATATATATTTAAAATATATTATATATTTAATAATTTAAAAAAAAAAACCAACTATAGGGCACTTATATATATATATATATATATTGTGGGGGTACAAGCCCAACATTATGTATTGGGCCTAGGGTCCTTCCTAAAAATTACGGTGTGTCCGATGAGAAGAAGATGATTGAGAAGGATTCCGTGTGGGAGAGATACCTGAAAATGGTCGAGGAATATAGTCCGAAGAGAGCACCAATAGTCCGAAAAGTGTATTCTCCTCGGATATAAAGAGTCTCGGTCAAGCAGATACCTGGGAGGTTCGAGTGATCTTCCTAGCGATTCCAATAATAAGGATAAGTTTCAGGCATGCATGGAGATGATAAGAACGAAGAAATATCTAAAAGAAAAAGCTGCTACCACCGTGTTTAATGCACTGCAGCAACTTTCCTGGCCACATTTATGTGGAGAAGACTCCTGAACAGTGTAATCTCAGCTACCACCACTCAGAGAGCTAAAGAAGATATCTGACGTGACATATACTCAAGTGGATACTTAGATGAAGAATAAGTGGACGATGAAGATGATGGGGAAGGATGCTATATAAAGGGAAGAGGTCTCTGATAAAAGGGGATCGGAACAGAGAGAAAAAGAAGAGGAGAACGATTTTACTGTAGCTCTAAGAATTGTATTCACCTTTCATTCAATAATATACCTCTTCGGACATCAATTTGTTTTGCTTTCAAGTGTGTTTTTACGTTAGTTCATCCCTTAATACCTTAGTTAACCATTGTTTAATTCACAACCAGCCTAGCTCTTTCACCCACTTTCTACAAATTCATTGTTTTAAGTTCATTGGGCTCATAATCCAAACCTTTTGGGCTTGGGTTACAAATCTTGACCCTACAATTGGCGCCGTCTATGGGAAGAGCTTGAACAAGAGTGAAAACAACGGTTGACGATGGCTGAACCAAGTCGACAACTAGCAAAGTCCAGGGCATCCCAACATGGTGATCATTTTCTTAATCTCGAACGAAGAGGTGATTGTGAAGGAAGTGTACACACAATACATAAGGAGAAAAGCCAATTACGAGGCGATAGTCATATCTCTCATGCAAGGCCCAACAAGGACATGCAGCAGGAGATTGATCGGTTGAAGAGGGAGTTGCACCATGCAAAAAGGAAGCGGGCTTCCTCTGACAGTGACGTTTCTTTCGATGATGGAAGAGATATCAGTTATAAGCGAAGGTCTCTAACCCCTCCAAATGAGTCTTTCTCCTATAAGGAGGAGTTTCATAACGAGCGACAGTATAACGAACGACAGTATAACGAGCGACAGTATAAAATCCTGCCGCATAGAGGCGTAGGAAACGATACTATGAGAAGAGCTTCAGACCAAATCTCCAAGTCTCCATTCACGTGTAGGATTGAAGGGGCGAAACTTCCTCAGCGTTTTAACCAGCCCACGTTCACCATTTACAACGGGTGAACTGACCTTGTTGAGCATGTGAGTCATTTCAACCAGAGAATGGCTATTTATTCCAAGGACGAGGCCTTGATGTGCAAGGTCTTTCCGTCCAGTCTCGGACCCATTGCGATGAGGTGGTTTGATGGCGTAAAGGCAGAATCCATAAACTCTTTCCATGAACTCACTTAAGCATTTGGTTCACGGTTCGTGACTTGCAGGAGGGTGCCTAGATCGTTGGCTTCCCTCATATCCCTGAACATGCAAGAGGGCGAGAGCCTTAATGAGATTGAAGGTGACTTTGATGACGTGTCCATCAGTACATTTACGCTCGGCCTTCCATCCGAGCATGGCTTAAGGAAATCCTTGGCTGGCAAGCCCGTCACCAGCGTGTGCCAGCTCATGGATAGGATTGACAAGTATAAAAGAGTCGAGGAGGACCAGCAGCAAGGGAAAAGAAAGGACAAGGTTATCCCTCAGGAGAGGAGGGATTTCAGGTCAGACAGATACAACAATAACAAGCCGCATAAGGATTACGCTGGGCAGTCAAGACCAGTAAATCCTCAGGCAGTCGATGCTGTATTTAAAGAGCCAGTGCATCAAGTTCTGGAAAAGATCAAGAATGAACCGTACTTTAAGTGGCCGAACAAAATGGTGGGGAACCCCGAGAGGCGTAATCATAATCTCTATTGCTAGTACCATCAAGACTATGGGCATACCACAGAGGATTGCAGGAGCCTGTGGGATCATTTGGACCAACTGGTCCGCGAGGGTAAATTGAGACAACTCTTGCATCACTCTAGTGGCCGAGGAGGTCAGGTGAACTCGGAGCCCCTAAGGGATGATTCTTCAAAACCTCCTTTGGGAACTATCAATGTCATCTTCGCCGCACCGGAGAGAACAGGATCCTGGCCATCCAAGGTTATGTCGGTAGCCCGGTAACCCCAGGGGACTTTAGCCATGGTCCGAAGAAAGCTAAACCGGATACTCAACCGGTTTTAGGGTTCTCGGACGAAGACAAGATCGGAACTATCCAACCCCATGATGACGCTTTAGTAATCACCCTCAGAATTGGAGGGTATGATGTGAAGAGGGTAATGGTGGACCGGGGTAGCGCGGTAGAGATAATGTATCCTGATCTCTACAAGGGGCTGAACTTAAAACCTGTTGACTTAACACCATACAATTCTCCCCTGGTGAGTTTTGAAGGAAGAGTTGTTACCCCAAAGGGCCAAATACGATTACCTGTGTAGACTGGCTCAGAGGTTGTAGAGGTGGATTTCATCGTTGTAGATGTATATTCACCCTATACGGCAATTGTAGCCAGACCTTGGCTTCATACACTAGGGGTTGTTTCCTCTACTCTACATTAGAAAGTTAAGTATCCATCCGAGGGTCAAGTTAATGAAATCTTGGGAGATCAATCTATGGCGAGACAATGCTTGGTGGCTACCATCCAGCATAAACTTGAAGTTGAGCCCTTGACCTAGGCTGGAATGGATTTATAGCAATCGAAACTTCTAGCGTTGCATACCAACGATTCAGCCGAGGGTGCGAGGTGTGAAGATTTGATAAAGGTTGCTATCGGAGACGATCCGGAGAAGTTCTTTCAAGTCGGATCTCAATTACCTCTTCAGGAGAAGGAAGCGCTTGTAGAATTCCTTAAGAGAAACATCGATGTATTTGCTTGGAATGCTTATGAAGTCTCGGGGGTGGATCCAGAATTCATATGTCACCATCTAAAGGTCAACCCATTAATCATCCCTAAGAAACAGCCTCCTCGGCGCCCATCTAGGGAACATGCTGATGCAGTACGAGAGGAAGTAATGAAGCTCAAGCAAGCTGAAGCTATTAAAGAGGTGTTTTATCCTGAATGGCTAGCAAATACTGTAGTGATGAAGAAGAAGAATGGGAAATGGTGAGTATGCGTAGACTTCACAGGCTTAAATAAGGCTTGCCCCAAGGATCCTTTTCCTATGCCCAAGATAGACCAACTAGTGGATGCAACGGTAGGCCATCCTCGGATGAGTTTTCTGGATGCCCTCCAAGGTTATCACCAAATACCATTAACCTTGGAGGATCAGGAGAAGACTGCCTTTGTCACCCTTATTAGGAACTACCACTACAAAATGATGTCATTTGGTTTGAAAAATGCAGGATCCACCGATCAAAGAATGATGACGAGGATGTTTGAGCCACAGCTGGGTAAAAATATCGAGGTTTACATAGATGACATGGTAGTGAAAAGCAAGATCGTTTCTGAACATGTAAAGGACCTTAAAAACATCTTTGAAGTTCTAAGAAGGTACAAGCTGCGTCTAAACGCTTCCATATGCTCATTTGGTGTGGGATCAGGCAAGTTCTTGGGGTACATGGTGACTCACAGGGGAATTAAGATTAACCCCGATCAGATAAAGGCCATCAACAATTTACAACCTCCTCAGAATCCCAAAGAGGTTCAGAAGTTAACTGGAATGGCTGCCACTCTGAATCGATTTATCTCTCGATCAGCAGATAGGTGTCGGCCTTTCTTCTTTCTAATCAACAAGTGGAAGGGATTTGAGTGGACTGAAGAATGTGCTGTGGCCTTCCAGTAACTTAAAGACTATCTAGCCCAACCACTAAGCATGTCCAGTCCTGAGCCAGATGAAGTCTTATTTTCCTACATTGCCGTAACTCCTTATTCTGTAAGCTTAGTGTTAATACGAGCAGATTATGGCGTGTAGAGGCCAGTTTATTATGTAAGTAAGTCGCTGCATGAAGCCGAGATCCGTTATTTGCCACTGGAGAAAGCTATCCTGGCAGTGGTGCTTGGTACACGGAAGCTACCTCATTATTTCCAAGCCCATACAGTCATTGTTCTCATCCAGCTCCCACTCAAGGCTATACTCCGAAGTGCTGACTACACCGGGTGGATTGCTAAATGGGGCACAGTCTTAGGGGCTTTTGATATCAAATACATGCCTCGCACATCGATCAAGGGCCAGGTCCTTGCGGATTTGGTGGCCGAGTTCACGGAGCTCCAGTTAGAAGAAGTAACACCAACACCGGACATGGATGAAAAATCAGTTGGCATGATTTCTCAACAAGGCCCCTTACATTGAGAAGTGTACGTGGATGGCGCAGCGAACCAGAAGGGTTCTAGAGTGGGGTTAGTGATGATATCCCCTGAAAGAATCGTCATTGAAAAGTCGTTAAGGCTGGACTTCTCGGTAACAAATAATGAGGCTGAATATAAAGCTCTACTGATGAGAATGGCTATGGTTCAAAGAATGGGAGGAAAGGCAGTGGAGGTGTTCTCGGACTCGAGATTAGTTGTTGGTTAAGTACAAGGGGAGTTTGAGGCGAAAGATGAAAGAATGCAGGGGTACTTGAGCCAAGTTAAATGTCTGCAATCGGAGTTCGAATATTTTAATTTGCTACACATCCCCAGAAATGGTAATGCACATGCAGATTCTTTGGCCACGCTCTCTACTTCCTCGACGCAAGATTTGCCGAGAGTTATCCTCGTCGAGGACTTGCATGGGCCCACGGAGGCAAGAAGAGAGGTAGTCTAGGTTCATCAAATCAGAGCCGAACTCAGCTGGATGGATCCTATTATTAAATTCTTGAATGAGGATATCTTGCCTGAAGAAAGGTTGGAAGCTGACAAAGTTCGGAGGAAGGCAACCAGATTCTGGCTATCCGAGGACCAGAAACTATATAAACGCTCCTATTCGGGACTATACTTATTATGCATGCATCCTAAAGCGGCTGAGTTATTACTAGAAGAATAATATGAAGGGATTTGTGGGAGCCATACTGGAGGTAGATCCTTGGCTCACCGAGCTATTACTCAAGGCTATTGGTGGTCGAATATGCAAAAAGAAACCCATGAATACATCAAAAAATGCGACCAGTGTCAACGATTTGCGCCAAACATACATCAACCAGGGGGAGTCCTTAATCCATTATCCAGCCCGTGGCCATTTGCTCAATGGGGTTTAGATATTGTGGGTCCATTCCCTAAGGCCGCAGGAAACAAGAAATACCTTCTAGTCAGCACAGATTATTTCACCAAGTGGGTGGAAGTTGAACCTCTAGCCAACATCAAAGACGTAGATGCAAAGAAATTTGTCTGGAAAAATATTGTCACTCGGTTTGGGATTCCACATACCCTCATCTCAGACAATGGCCTACAGTTTGATAGCAAAGCATTCAGGATTTATTGCAGCGAATTGGGAATTATGAACAGATACTCCACCCCTACTTATCCCCAGGGTAATGGGCAAGCAGAAGCTGTTAACAAGGTCATAGTAAATGGCTTAAAGAAGAGACTAGACGACGCGAAGGGCAAACGGGTGGAGGAATTGCCACATGTACTTTAGGCATACAGAACTACGCCTCGTAGGTCTACTGGAGAAACCCCATTTTCGATGACTTATGGGGCTGAAGCTGTCATACCTTTAGAGACTAAGTTCCCAACATTGAGAACTAGTTCGTTCAGTCCGACCGACAACAATAAGCAGCTAGAGAAGAGTTTGGATCTGATTGAGGAAATGAGGAAAAATGCAATGGTCCAATTGGCACATTACCAACAAAAGCTTAGGCAGGGCTATGATGCCAACGTAAAGCTAAGGCCTCTAGAACCTAGTGATTTTGTACTCAGGAAGGTTGTGGGCACGACAAAGAACCCAGCTTGGGGAAAGTTAGGACCCAATTGGGAAGGGTCATATCATATTACTTCAGGGGCTGGCATTGGGGCGTATTTCTTGGAAGATTTGGATAGCCATGTAATACCACGCCCCTGGAATGTAAACAACCTTAAAAGGTACTATTATTAATCAAATCTTTGCTTTAATCAATATGCCAATTTATTATATAAAGTTTTTGGATTTCTCCTAAGTGTTTAAACTTAAATCCAATCATGCTTGAAGTCCTCAGACCAGATGATTTGGGTTAGTTAACACTCATTTACAGTTCTCATAAGTGTTTAAACTTAAATCCAATCATGCCTGAAGTCCTCGGACCAAATGATTTGGGTTAGTTAACACTCGTTTACAGTTCTCCTAAGTGTTTAAACTTAAATCCAATCATGTCTGAAGTCCTCAGACTAGATGATTTGGGTTAATTAACACTCGTTTACAGTTCTCCTAAGTGTTTAAACTTAAATCCAATCATGCCTAAAGTTCTCGGACCAGATGATTTGGGTTAGTTAACACTTATTTACAGTTCTCATAAGTGTTTAAACTTAAATCCAATCATACCTGAAGTCCTCAAACCAGATGATTTGGTTAGTTAACACTCCGTTACAATTCTCCTAAGTGTTTAAACTTAAATCCAATCATGCCTGAAGTCCTTAGACCAGATGATTTGGGTTAGTTAACACTTGTTTACAGTTCTTATAAGTGTTTAAACTTAAATCCAATCATGCCTGAAGTCCTCGGCCCAGATGATTTGGATTAGTTAACACTCGTTTACAGTTCTCATAAGTGTTTAAACTTAAATCCAATCATGCCTGAAGTCCTCGGACCAGATGATTTGGTTAGTTAACACTCCGTTACAATTCTCCTAAGTGTCTAAACTTAAATTCAATCATGCCTGAAATCCTCGGACCAGATGATTTGGGTTGGTTAACACTGTCTTGCACTTCCCCTGAGTGTTTAAAAGTAAATCCACTTACGCCTGAAGTCCTCGGACCAAATGATATGGGTTAGTTAACATCGTCTTATAGTCATTATTAATGTTTAAATTTAACAAATCATGCCTAAATAACCTCGTCTTATAGTCGCAAGTAATTGAATAATCCGAAATCAGTGCTTAGCAATATTCCTTGTAGGTATTCAAGAAAACCTGTAATACCTTCACATCATTCATTACATTCAATGTTTGTTAATAATTCTTGTATGACCTATTTCTTCCAGTATTTGAATAAGTTGTTTGCATCATTGGCACGATATCATTGTTAAGTCTGCCTATATTACCATAATTACAAGTTATAGTTATTTGCAATAATAATAAGTCTCATAAGATGTGCAACGAAGACACTAAAAATAAAAGAGAAACGATTTCATTGATCAAAAGAAAGTAGTTTACAATCCCTTGCATAAAAGAAAAATTAATACAAGTATGAAATAAAAACTCCTAAACGTCTAAGCCTTCATCTGAAAGGCTAAAAGGTCGGCAGCCTGACTAGACTGAGCAGCAGCAACTTCTGGGGCTTGGTCCTTAGATTCTGAAAGGGTTTTCTTTTTTCCCAAGTCTTTGCCCTTATCTTAAGGAGCCTTAGCTTGCTTGCCCTGATCACCAGGCTAACCAGACTCCTTAGGATCCTCAGCTGGCTTGCCCTGATCACCAGGTTGACCAAACTCCTTGGGGGCCTCAGGGTTGATAGGAGGGCCTTAGTTGATCAAGGATTGCTCCGAAGCCTCTTGGAGTTATATGGGGGGAGAGGAATCAGACCCTAGGAGTTCGCGAATATCAGGATCGTAGTATATACTCCCAGGTTGTCTCAAGTCAGCTTCTGCAGAGATCCCAGTAGCATCAAGGGCTTTTCCCTAAGTCATATCGCAGTAATCTCGGCAGACCGTGACAAACTGCTCAGTAAGGCTGGCTTGGGTCTCCTCTACCCCCAGCTTATATGCTGCCTGCCTTTCAGCCTCGACTGCCTCATTGGCCAACTGAGCATTCTTCTCGGCCAATCAGGCAGTCTCCTTGGCTTTTTGAAGCTCATTCCGAAGACCTTTCACCTGTGCTCTCTCTGTTTCCAGATTAATCTTGGCCATGTTGAACTGTTGGCGTTGGTCTTCGGCCTGCTTCTCGGTATTTTTTAGACCAGCATCAAGACTATTCCTCTGTCTGGTCACTTCTTTCAACTGCTCGGACTTCTGAGAATAGTCTTCCTTCAGACTACCCAATGATTTTTCTGCCTCAGACCGAGAATGGGTCTCCGCTTGGGCTTCATTGAAGGCCTTTTTGTTCCACTCTTCGGCCACATAAACTTGTTGCGTAATCTACATAGCAGAATGAAAAATTTCAGTATAAGGCTAAGAAAATGGACGAATAAAAAAGATCAGCATCTTAATTGAAGAAGTGGATTAATTCACTTACCATGGCTAAATCCTTTTTAAGGGATAAGAAGAGTTCATATTGGTTGAAGCGCCTGTAAGACTCCATATCCTTCGGAAGGAGAAGTGGTTGCTTTAGGGCCTCAGCAATTAGACCTGCCTTCCCCCCATGATAATTTCTGAGGGAGGTATCCTAGGGGATGGGAGCACCATCCAGCTCCAGCCTGGGGGACCAGGTACGGTGTCCTCGGCGCACCTCAGCAGGGAGAGGATCATCTCGACTCTTAGTAGACGAAGCCCTTTTACTCCGTTGATCCTTCACCACCTTCTATTGCTTGGTTCCTTTTGGAGGCACCACCTCCCTTTCTTCATTATCTGTGAGGGGTCTCTTCTTCTTCGGATTTGGCAATTACTTTAAGCCGAGATCAGAAGGAACCTGAGGGGGTGGTGGAAGAAGAGTAACAACTGGTTGAGACGTACCAGTCCCTTTGGTCCCAGGTGTTATCTTCCTAGCCTTCATTAAGTCCCTTAAACTCGCCATGTCTTCTTCCAAAGAGTCTTCTGAAGGAGCAGTTATCAAAACAGGAGGGCGAAACTAGACTGCCTATCAATCTCCTCCTCGGCGTCCGAAACTTGTATCACTTGAACTCCTCTCGAAGCCTCTCCTTCAAATTTAAACTTATCAATTTGTTCCTCAAGTGCAGAGGCCGAGGAGGCGATTCTTTCCTCTGCTGCAACTGGTTCAAAAGGAACCTACTGAACTGGTTGGACGAGTAAAGGCACACCCTGTGGATTTGGATGTGGCACGGGGGCAAGATCAAACGGAGCTAAGAAATTTTTCCGAGCAACGTCTATGCGGTTGATGCGACGGTTTCCCTGTCTTATCGCGTTGCCGACCGGCTGAAAATCGGTCGATTTTGGCGTGAAACCAAGAATAAGAGGAACGGACCGGAGTTGCTCGTCTTCACTTACAAAAATTTCTTATCGTAATAAATAATTGAGCGCGGCGACGTTTGTAAGGCTAAGCCGAGGAGTAACGTGTTCCTTATCTGTTAACACCATAACAGAATTTAGTCAGAGACTTGAAAATACTGATACAAAGAGAAGAAAAATGGATAAAAAGTGAAGGGCCTAAATCTATTGTTAGGAAACCTAAATCTAGGATGTCCCACCTGGCATTCCTGGTTGGGTTGGGCAATGGAGACCGTCATGCCACGCGCCCGAGACGATCAGATAGTCGTCTTTCATCCCTTTGTTAGACTTGGGAAGGCAGGAGACAAGCCGAACAATGTCGGATCGGGATTTAAGGTAATATCCCGCTCCCTTTTGGCTTTGACATTCGTACATGTGTACTACGTCAAGCCAGGTGAGTCCGAGTCCTAAATGACGATTCAAGGCGTCAATCGCTCCTAGGATCCTAAAGACATTAGGTGCGCACTGATCAGGAGAAAGCCTATGGTTATGAAGATAACTTTGGGTAACAGAACCCATAGGGAGAGTCATTCCTCCTTCTATGAATGCTATCATAGGGATTACGACTTCTCCCTCTCTTCGGTCGGTTAATATCCTTTCTGGGGGACAATACCTCAGGTTTACTCCCTGCGGTATGCCGTATGTTTCCTTAAATGTCTCTATTAAGGCAAGACTATCGACGAGATACTGAAATCTACCCATTTTTTGGCAAACTAGAAGGAGGCACAGAGAGTGATAACTGGGAAATGAGAGTTTGAGGGTCGAGGACGTGGCCGAGAAGAGGATGAAGGGTTTGAGGATATTAAAACTTACACAAACTGGGTTGAGGAATGATCCTTAAATCCTTGGAAGGATTTGCGTGGATTCTTACAGACATAAGCTGGACGATTTGGAAAACTTGAGGTGCTCGAACGATTGGGTTCACTGAAGAGTAAGATATTGTAAAGTAAAAGAGATAAAATCTTCTTTGAGGTTTTATATAGGAGCCAGAAAGTGGGTGGGAGTTATCCCGCTTAGATCTCGAGGAAAGACATCATCCGTTGGATCGATGGTCAACCGTTGGATGCAAGAGACAGAACGCCACCTGGAGTAATTAGTAGCACTTCGTGAATACCAAAATGTCAGCAGCAATGATGAAGCACCTAAATCTATGCCCACACACGTGTAAGTTCAGATATTTGTGTGTTTTAAGCTTTTATTTCGTGACAAATCAAAATCCTATTTTTTTTCTCCTCGGATGCGAGGGAAAAATTAAAATTTTGAGGGGATATTGTGGGGGTACAAGCCCAACATTATGTATTGGGCCTAGGGCCCTTCTTGAAGATTACGATGTGTCCGAAGAAAAGAAGATGATTGAGAAGGATTCCGTGTGGGAGAGATACCTGAAAATGGTCAAGGAATATAGTCTGAAGAGAGCATCAATAGTCCGAAGAGTGTATTCTCCTCGGATATAAAGAGTCTCGGTCAAGTAGATACCTGGGAGGTTCGAGTGATCTTCCTAGCGATTCCAATAATAAGGATAAACTTCGGGCATGCATGGAGATGATAAGAACGAAGAAATATCTAAAAGAAAATGCTGCTACCACCGTGTTTAATGCACTGCAACAACTTTCATGACCGCAATTATGTGAAGAAGACCCCTGAACAGTGTAATCTCAGCTACCACCACTCACAGAGAGTTAAAGAAGAAATCTGACGTGACATATACTCAAGTGAATACTTAGATGAAGAACAAGTAGACGATGAAGATGATGGGGAAGGAGGCTATATAGAGGGAAGAGGCATCTGATAAAAGGGAATCGGAACAGAGAGAAAAAGAAGAGGAGAACGATTTTACTATAGCTCTAAGAACTGTATTCACCTTTCATTCAATAATATACCTCTTCGGACATCAATTTGTTTAACTTTCAAGTATGTTTTTACGTTAGTTCATCCCTTAATACCTTAGTTAACCATTGTTTAATTCACAACCAGCCCAGCTCTTTCACCCACTCTCTACAAATTCATTGTTTTGGGTTCATTGGGCTCATTGGGCTCATAATCCAAACCTTTTGAGCTTGGGCTACAAATCTTGACCCTACATATATATATATATATATATATATATATAATAATAATTTATAAAAATAAAAAATAAAAAATAAAAAGACTAGCGGTAGAGCAGCACTTCCTTAGTTCCTCCTACTAATACTAATTTTATATATATATATATATATATATATAATATTATATAATTAATAAATTTTTTAAAATAAGCAGCTCTTCCTATCCTATATAAAAATCAATTAGTTCACACAAACCTTAGTAAATTACTATTGTTGTTTAGTCATTAGTGTTGTTTGCCTTTAAGGAGTTACATTGATACTAATCTTTGGATTTTTTTAATATATTAATATTTATATTTTTTTTTACTCAATTTAATAATAATAATAATAAAAAATTTGTCAAACCCATGGGTTCAACCCAACCCATGTGGGTTGGGTTGGACTTAAGTGATGGGTTGGGTTGGGTTGAATTTTTTTTGACCCACCATGGTGGGTTGGGTCAAAAAATCCCTTCAACCCAACCCAACCCGACCCATGCACACCCCTACATACAGCACACGGATAGCAGTGTTTGATAATGAGAAAATAAAGCTACAGGAAAATGTAAAACTGAAATAAAAACATATATTTTACATGGACATCGTTTGTGTTTGGAGACGAAGAAAATCACATACTCAAGTCAATCGATTAATCCAATGTGTTCTGAAAAATAATCACAATGTTATAACAGTTTACAAGAGAGAAATTGTGTTTTTTTTGGGACAATGTATATTGATTTATTATGGGACATTGTGTTGCTTTCTTATTTGAGAACATTGTTTAGTCTTGCTAAAAATAATGCTCTTGTGCACATATATGCTTGTCCAACAAGCTGGTGCTCCACTGAAGTATGGTCAAACTCTTGTTATTGTCAGTGTAGTGGCCAGTGTAAATGCTAAATAAAATCCCTCACTTACGTGAGGCATTACTCACCAGCCTTGCTCTCATAAAAAGTGATGGATTATACCACAGCAGGATGTGACTTGGTGATAAGAGCTATAGTGCAATATTCACATGATTATTGACAAGAATTGAACGGTTTAAATAGTAATCGATGCTTCAATAAATATGTTCTGTCCACGATAATAGCCTTATCAAGGCCCTGGTAGTACACATAACATTGATATTACACATTGCAGTCACGTGACTTAAAGTCAATAAGTTCACACTAAAAACCCATTTTTTTCATTATGTAAAGCAAAAAAAAAAAAAAAAAGTGATGGAGTAGATGCCAACAGAACTTTGCCTAATGGCTACATAAATTTGTTTAATTAGTATTTGTCTTTTTCGATGTCTAAAGGTTAATACTTAATAGCTATATGTCTTTGCAACCATGGAAAAGACTAAATTCTATCAACAAAACCAAATTAGCCATATTAATTTAAGCCACGAATGGTCCCAGGCTCTCCCAGCAAATATTCACACTCATCTTTAATTTATTGAGTCATGTATGAGTTAACTCAATGAACTAAAACAAACATATAATAGCTTTCTCTTGTTTCTTTTTCTCATTTTATTTTATTTTGGACACGTGGCGTTGGTGGATTGGACCATTGCTTTGCTAAAGGATACCACCATGTACGACCATGTACAGCTTTCCTATAAAATTTAAGATTTCAAGAGATCTTGGTCGGATTGAAAGGTCTCTATACCTTGAACCTACACTATACAGGCAGAACCAATCGATCTGCCTTCCTTTTTTTCTAAGCTATCAAATGGAGACATGCAAGCTTACTTTGCTATTCTAATACGATGTGGATTCTGATGGGCGCCTGGAAGTCACAAGTTTATATCAACTTTAGCTTCGTTTTTTTTCCCGTTGTTTTAAGCATTTTTTTTAAATCTTTCTTCTTCTTCTTTTTCCCTAAGCTGTATAGTATTTTCTATCAATTGTAATCAACTTGATCTTTTATAATTATTTCATTCATCTTAAGAGGATTTTCATATTATCAAGAAAAAAAATAAAAAAAAGTGGATTTTCTTATTAAGAGTTACTACTAAACTAATACATCACTATACGACATTAGGGTAGGCTCGTAATGGGAGTAAAGACATATGCAACATATCGTTTATTTGAAGTTGTTTGTGTATGTCATAGAACGACTTGTCGTATTGAAGAGTGTATGTCATAGAAATTTTTTTTTTTTTTTTTTGGCTAAATGTATGTCACAGAAATTGGTTAAAGGAGAACTCTCTCTTAATTTTTTTTATTTAACTTGACATAAGATAGAGTTGTTTTCCACAATATTCTAGAAAATAGTTCTTATAAGCTAAATAAGAAAAACAATTATGTCTCATGCAAAGCTAAATAAGGGAAGTTATGATCAATTGGTTTTCAAACTCATTTTAAGATCATTACTGTAGGGTCAATTTCTGTGGCCCAAGCCCACTATGATGTGGATATTAAGCCCACTGAACCCAAAACAATAAATTTGTAGAGAGTGGGTGAAAGAGCTAGGCTAGGGTTAAGTAAACAGATATGAACGGCAATATTTAAGGACGTAGTTATGTTAAAACGTGCTCGGATACATGTATGCTTCACGTCCGAAGAGGTGTATCTATATAATAAACTTGGTTTACAATTCTTCAGAGTTACAGTAATGAGATTCCCCTTTTTTCTTTCTTTTTTCTTTCTCCACCCCTTTTTCTCAGGGGCATCCCTCTCTTATATAGTACCCCCTTCCTCCATCTTCACCGTCCACTTGTTCAAAATCCAGATGTCCACTTGAGTGCATGTCCCATCGCACTACCCCTTTAGCCTTGTGTGAGTGGCGGTAGCTGAGAATGTACTGTTCAGGGGTCTTCTCCACATAAATGCGGCCAGGGAGGTAGGTGCAGTACATTTAATGCGGTGGTTGAGGCATGTCTTTTAGATATTTCTTTGTTCCTGTTACCCTCATGCGTGTCCGAGGTTCACTTCCCCTCTTACACTTGCCAGAAGGATCACTTGAGCCTCCCATATATCTGTTGGGCGAAGATCCTTCGAATCCGAAGACACTGGACTCCTCGGACAATTAACATCTCCTCGGACACAGCTCCCGTTCTTCTCCTTACACGCTCCATTTACATGGGCCTCTGATCAAATGTTGCCATCTCCTCGGACGAACAGTGTTCTTGGGCTTCCCGCCCCCCACAATTACCAACATAAGAAAATAAGATAATTTAAAAAAAAAACACTTTTTAGAAAATGATTCATTTTCAGGAAAATATTAATTTCTAAATAAATGGGTAAAAGTTTAGATATAGTTTATATTATGAGTTGAAAGAAATAAAAATTATAAAAATGTAAAAAAAAAAAAAAAAAAAAAAAAGGGAGAAGAAAAGACAAAGACTTCACCTTTGGATAGGATAGGTGTTAAGACATTTTCTCTTAAACAAATTTTAGCTACAAAATTGATTATAGCCTAAGGTTACAACCTTACTCAATATCTTATTAGATGTGAATTTTGACAAATCAAAATTGATTATAGCTATGTCATCAATAAATTACTTAAATTGCAAATTTTTGTAATTTAAAATTATGCATAAAATATAAGCTTATAAATTATATAGCAAAAATATTCGATTGACACAAAATTTGACATGTATATTAAAAGTATAAACAAATACAATTCAACAGTTGAATTTTTACATATGCTCAGCATCTTTCTACATATGCTTACGTTACTGAAAACATGCAACTTTTTATGCTAGTTTATTGAGGAGGGGACTATAGGAAATATAATTGCAAGTGCATGCTTTTTCGTTTGATTTCTCTAGGTGATCCACTTCATGACCCACATCAATCTATTCCTATATATTCAATGAATAATTTGTTCATGTTGAGTGAGCCCACTGGTAGAGGGAGTTGGTTTCACTCCAGGGGTTGATTATGGCACAAATTAGGCACACTTTTAAAAAAAAAAAAAATTTACTTGTAGATCAATGCGATGTATGAGAATAAATAATTATTTTTTTAATTGTAATATAATTTATTATTTATTTTCAAAAATTTCTTGAAGATAATTTGTTCTTCTTAAAAATCAAACAATTTCTAAAATTATTTTTCATCTTTCTATCTCTAATAATATATCATTCTATTATTTTGGGTGTATTTGATTGATATTATTCCTTATAAGGTAGTCCATATTCTTTGAAATTATGTTATGCTATATTTTTCAATTTTTTTTTTTGGTACAAATAAAATTTTTAAGTTTCAAATTCTTTATTATCTTAAAATGACATTTTCATGATAATCAAAACTCATAACAAACTTATACTGAATATGTATAATTTACTCTCTAAATATTTTTGTAGATAATTTGTTCTCCTTAATAATTAAACAATTTCAAAAAGTAAAAGGGACATAAACCAATAGTTAGTAGCGACTTCTAAAATAAAAATAAGAAAAATGGACTCACACACACACCCCACCCTAGATAAGCAAGCACACAAGAGTTACATCATCAAGGACTTAATGTGCGACAAAACTCAGAAAAAGGGAGCGTCCACAGCTGGAACCTCCAACCAACTCCAAAAACCTCTTAAAACTTTCATTCATAGCAGCAAGTCTGTGGTAATAGCACGACTTCAGCCTTGCACTACAAAAAAATCAGTTTATTCCGGCACATTTTTTCGCAAGCTATATGTTGCCTATTACTTTTGAAACTTCAGAAAGATAGTGAAAACAAAAATTTTAGCAAGGAGAAACACCTTTAGAAAACAAACAAACAAACAAACAAAAAATTATAAAAAAAAAAAAACAAAAACAAAAACAAAAACAAAAGGAGAGTAAAATTGCTGCTATTAAGACCCTAACAAGTCACCGATTCTATTTGGGTGCAAATTTTTTTTTTTTTTTTAAGATATGGTAAAATTTCAAATCTTTGACTTTTTTTTTAAAGACCCAATATCGCGACCAAAGAGAAAAAAGAAGAGGCACTATATACCAGCAAAAAGGAAGAAGCTTTTATTTTTTGAGAGAGAGAGAGAGAGTGTTTTGACCTAGGTTGGAGATATAATAAAAAAATGATTATTTAAAGAAAGTAGAGTGTATAATAGATAATTTGATGTGAGAGTTTTTATAAATTGATTGCGTAAAAAATAGAAAAAAATAGGTTCTTATACTTAAAAAAATTTAAAAATTAAAACCACTGTCTAGGTGCATTTAAAAAACCAAAGATGCCAGTCTCACATTGGCTAAATATCAAACTAGTTTACTAGTTATATTGTAGAATTAGAGGCAATGAGATTGCCGAGCTTGGTTGTGCTGGCTTGTTCAGGCTTGTGACCCAGTGCTAAAAACTAAAGATGGGGGCGTTAAGGTGGTATGGAAGATGGTTAGTGCTGACACCAATGGGGTTATACAATGTGGCTGCTAACAGATGTGTTCGTGTGTCCACGAGTACCTACCATGGCCAGGAAAAGCGGTTCTCCGTTGTCTTATCAGAGCAGTTTTATTGGATACGATGATAAAAAGGACATAATTAATTAGATTTTTGGTTTGTTATTAAAAGGGGATGTTCACTTGTATTGGGGTTTTATCAATTTAGTTTTTTAAAATGGGAAGCACCACTTATATGAAATTGAATGGTCTAATTGACTTGTGGCATATTCAATTGTAAGTTTTCAGTAGATTGGAAGAGACAAGAATTGTTTTTGGGCTGAACTAGGGGAAAGTATCCACTATTTATTTGTTGAATATGCTTATACTTCTTGTACCTGGAAATTTCTGGCTGAAAAGATGCTATAATTGACCAAGATGTATTAGTTTGGGCAGCAGAATACATGACAGGCATTGTAGAAGTGAACAAATGTGCATTTGCTGGTAGCGGATCAATACCAAACATTGCTGTAAAAAAATCTGAGAGGACAATTATGGAAGATCAGGGTGACATATTAGAAGCAAATTTCATTTGCTTTGATGGGATCATTTGATATCTAAAGTTTTGTATCTTTGTACTAATTTAAATTGATGATATTTATTTATGATGTATCATAGATAAACATTTCAATAATTAGCAGAAAGTTTTGTGATGCAATTGTTTTTCTTCTTTTGGCTGTTGTCATGGTAGCCATAAATAACGGATGAATATTGGTAAAAGACTAAGGGTGAGTTTGGTTCAGTTTTTTGTAAAAGTGCATAATGAAAAAGTTGAGTTTTCAAAAAGTCCATAATGAAAAAGTTGAGTTTCAAAAAGCTGAGTGTTTGGTAAAGCTGTTAAAAAGTGTTTTTTGAAAAAGTTAAGTGTTTGGCTAGCATTTATAAAAGTAACAGTTTGAGGGGGAAATTACCAAAAAGGACAATGTATATATGAGGGAGTTTATTTCATACTTTTTTTTTTATGCAAGTTTATTTCATACTTAAATCAACTACTTCATATACTTAAATCAATTTTTCTCTTTCTAAAAAAATTATTTTTTTCTCATCAATATTAGCTAATAATAACCTACCACTTAAAATTTATTGTGATAATTGATACTGATTTTAATTTGAACGTACTATTAAAATTATTTTTTTTCTCTTTTTAAAAAAATTATTTTTTTCTCACCAATATTAGCTAATAATAACCTATTACTTAAGATTTATTGTGAAAGTATTGTGAAAATATTATGATAAAAATTGATACAGATTTTAATTTTAACATACTATTAAAATTATTTTTTTCTCTTTCTAAAAAAATTATTTTTTTCTCACCAATATTAGCTAATAATAACCTACCCTTTAAAATTTATTGTGAAAATATTGTAATAAATATTGTAGTAGTATTTTTAAATTGTGATTTATAATTCTTTGACTTTCTTTCATCCATACGTTTCCTCTTTTCTTTTTCTTTTTTCTTTTTTTTCTTCTCTTGCATTTTGTCTACCACACACGTATACCCATAGGATTCCTTCCTCTCTTTTTTTTCCTTTGTATTCCACTTGATTCCAGAGCCTTCTTTTCTCCTTATTTCCCCAGCTCTCTCATTCTCTGCTCTCTCTCTTTTTTTTTTTTTTTTACTTGATTCTCTAGCTCTCTCTACAATACTTGATTCCATAAATTCTCTAGCTCTCTCTGTGATACTTGATTCCATAATCTTGCTTGCCTTTTGGTGTCATTATCTTCAAACACACACAGACACGCATGGAGAGAAACGAGAAATCATCTTTGCTCCACCACACCGCCACCGCTGCTCCTCCTCCTCACTGCGGAGTGCATGCAACCAGGGGTCAGATCGGCTTCTATTTTTTTTTTCTTGATCATTTATTGTTCTAATTTTTTTTTTTTTTTTCTGTTCTTGATCTGCTGTTGTTGTTGTTTTGATTTTAGATTTGTTGTTTAAATTATATCAATTTTATGAGAGCAAGATTTTTTTTGCTTTTATTGTTGTGGTTTGATTAATTTTAAGATTATATTTTTGAGTTTATATTTTGATTATGCTTGAGATGAGAGGCGTGAGAGTGAGATCGGACAGGCTTGAGAACTGAGGGCTTTTTATCAAGGGTAATTTGGTAATTGAATGAATTAGCAACGGATACTTCTGGAACGCGGATTGGACTTTTTGGTTATGGACCGAAGCAGACCCATAACGCAAACGCGCGTTTCTTCAGAAAAATAAAACGCAACTTTTTCAGGAAAGTTGCATTTTATACTTACCAAACACGCGCTTTGGTCTGGCTTTTTTGAAAAGCCAACTTTTGGGCTTCAAACGCGCAAATAAACGGTCACTAAAGAGAACTAGCTTCTTTGCATGTGCAAAAGTGTGTGCTCAAAAGCTTTTCTATTTTTTATTTTAATATTACTTTTCACTTATCTCAATTTAGAATTTAAGCATTTTCTAATCATCGAAAAACCTAGGAGTCTTATGAGATTTATGCATTTATGGGTGTGTCATTCCTGAGCTTTTAACAGTAATTACTAGTTACAAAAAAATTTATGTTGATGTGCTATGAAGTGTAGACAATGAAGAGATTTGTTATTGCGGAAGTTTTGTTAAAATAAATTTAACACTCGAAAGAAAAGTAGGAGAAATATATATATATATATATATATATATTTTGATAAGAGGAGAAATATATTTTTATTGTCAAATACTTTGTGATAAATCTCATCACACTTAAATAGAATACACAAAGGAGTTACATCAATAAAGTAGAACTTTTATTAATGCTTAATACATACACACTTTGCTACACCCGCTACTCTTCACTATTTCACTCACTACTTATTTCCTCACACTTATTTGCCATCTCCCTACACTTCTTATCGGATAGCTATAGGCTATAGCCTATATATAGAACTTACAAAGGAGACAAAAAAAACAAAGCACTGTAGTTGCAAATGAAACTATCCTGTAAAGTTGCAATTGTTGAAATCATGGAGAAGAAAAGTCAAGGAAGGAAGACTTTTCCTTATTAGAACTCAACCTTAGATGATTGGAACAATACTATCACAGCCAATAATGATTGCAACAATACTATTTTCACACGACTCACTATTAAGACCACTTGTATTTGCACTAATCACAATACAATGCTTTCTTAGTTGTAAAAATATTTGTATCTCTGGACCTATCAATAAAACAATAGAATTGTTTTAAACCCAAAAATAAAAATACTAATAATAAATCTTTGATTTCCGTGAAACAAATTAACAAAAATTAAACTCAAATAACATGCTACTTCACTATAATCAAATTGATTTGTTTACGGTTTGAATTGCTCTAGTAGGAGAAATATATTTTTATAGGGAACAATGTAATGTAAAGGGTGAAGTTGGGTGTGAATATTCCAATATTATGGACTTATGGTTAAATAGAATTGGATGGAAGACTCGTGTGAAACAATTTGGGCTTTGAAGATGAGTACACCTGGATCAACAAAGTCACAGGCATTGTTGGCGGGCCAGGTAGCTAAGCTAGCCCATTTAGGAAACACGTGTGCTTATTGGATTAAAAAAATTGTGCTAACGTGGGCAAATTACTATATATGGGCCGCTGCCCTAGACCCAACAAAACCCAGATTTTTAAACATAAATCGAGTCCAATCCTTTAACCAAAAAAATGGCCCAATTTCACTCTCACTGAATCCTTGAACCATCCTCCACCTTTAATCCAAATATTCAGGTCTGTTTAGGATTTATTTATTTTGCTGAAACTAAAATTTTTTTTCTGAAATTGAAAACTTTTTGTTAAAAGTATTGTAAATAAAGGTAAAAGTTAGCTGAAATAGTACAGTGAAGCCCATGAATAATATCAAAAAGTGTAGTGGAACCAATGAATAGTAGCAAAAATAAGTTAAATAATAAAATAAGTTGACAAAAATAATTTTTGCCAAACTCACACTCATTTGGCAGAATATTATCAATGCGTAATAACGTTCTCTATCCAATTTTTGGGGTGTTGTGCAATGGCAAAAGTTTTATCATCAATTATTGTGATTTGAGGTTAGTGAAGCGCATTTACATGAAGAAAAAAATAAAAATGTCCACAAGAAACAATAATATTTAATGTGGTTTGTCCATGTCACTATCAAGTATCAATTATATAAAAATGCCAACCAAAATATTCACTATCAAGTATCAATTATATGGATACAATTCACCTTCTTTAATACTCCATGTCTCAATTTGTTTGTACTATATTTCATTTTGAGATGTCCAAAAATATTGTCCTATTTCTAAAATTAATGTTTCTATTATGGCCCCACTTTATTTTTAAAACCATTTTTGATAAATTTATTTAAGGGTAATTTTGGAAACTTATACATTTTTATACATTGACAAGATAATAAATAATGTTTCCTTTTGAAATAGGACAAATAAATTAAGACGGATGGAGTAATATTTTTGATATGGTTTCTTTTGTGTGTGTGTATATATATATATTGTTGTTAGTTTGTGATTATTGGTCGATTTTAGTTAATTTTGTTTTGCAATTGATGGTTTGGGTGCATTGGAAGGATTGACCAGTTGCGAGGGGTAGTTATGCTTGTGTTTGATCTAATTTTGTTTTGTAGAAGGTTTGAGTAAAAATAAATTGAAATAGAAAACAAGTGCCAAAGAGATACAAGTGGAAAAACACTAGAAAACTATTTTTAAGAACAATTTATCAAAACATCTAAAAACACAAATTAATTTTTTGATAATAATTTAACACGGTATCAAAGCATGAGATTCTAAGTTTGATTATTGTCTTCTCTGCTTTACCCCCATTTAAAATCTCGCATGTTAGGCTTTACTTATTAAAATGAAGTTTAATCCCACATGTAAGAGGGAGTATTATAAATATGTGGTTAAATAATTAAATTTACTATATCCTAATAGTTTAATATTTTGGGAGAATCGATCATTTTACAATACCCAAAGATAAATTATTAAGTCCACTTGTAAGATTGCTGAAATGGTCATCTCAATCAATAAAACACTAATACCTATGTAAGCGTGATACAGTTATCATTAGTTATGATACTTGAGAAAACCATTTTAACAATTCTCCTGATGAACCTAATAATTTCTCCCAATTTTTCCTCTCCAAAACTCCAACTAATAGTCTAACACACAAATAGCAAATAACTAGCAAGTCCACCTCTCTTCTTTTGGGGTTGAATTCAAAACCTTGTATTTGCAAAATACTATATAAACAAGAAAATGCACTTCCTATATAATAAACTTACATAACTTTGTGCGTGGTAGGCTAGGGTGATTTTATATGAATAAGGTATTGAGTTTGACATTTATCAATCCATGCAGGACATGGATACTAGTGTTTGATAATGAGAAAATACTACAGGAAAATGTAAAACCGAAATAAAAACACATATTTTTACATGGAAATCGTTTGTGTTTGGAGACGAAGAAAACCACATACTCAAGTCAATCGATTAATCCAATGTGTTCTGAAAAATAATCACAATGTTGTAACAGTTTACAAGAGAGAAAGAGATGAGGAATAATAAGAAAATTTGGAAGTGTGAACTTCGAAGTCCGGAAAATTTTGTCCCCCCTTGAGTTCTCCTTCATCATCCTTTTACAGTAGAAAAGGGGGTGATATTGTAGATGTGTATTGTTTTTTTGTTTTTTTTTTGTTTTTTAGACAATGTATTGATTTCTTATGGGACATTGTGTGGCTTTCTTATTTGAGAACATTGTTTAGTCTTGCCAAAAATAATGCTCTTGTGCACATATATGCTTGTCCAACAAGCTGGTGCTCCACTGAATTATGGTCAAACTCTTGTTATTGTCAGTGTAGTGGCCAGTGTAAATGCTAAATAAAATCCCTCATTTATGTCAAGCATTACTCAGCAGCCTTGCTCTCATAAACAGTGATGGATTATACCACTGCAGGGTGTGACTTGGTGAAAAAAGTCATTGTACATTTTTTACATGATAATTGACAGGAATTGAGCGATTTAAGTAGTGATTGACGTTTGAATGAATATGTTATGCTTACGATGATAACCTTATCAAGGCTCTAATGATACACGTGATATTAATATAATGCATTGTAGTCACATGACATAAGATCAATAAAATTCACACTAAAAACCCTCTTTTTCATTGAGGGAAAAAAAAGTGATGGAGCAGATGCCAACAGAACTTTGCCTAATGGCTACATAAATTTGTTTAATTAGTATATGTCTTTTTCGATGTCTAAAGGTTAATACTTAATGGTTATATGTCTTTGCAACCATGGAAAAGACTAAATTCTTTAAACAAAACCAAATTAGCCATATGTAAGCCACGAATGGTCCCAGGCTCCTAGCAAACATTCACACTCATCTTTAATATATTGAGTCATGAATGAGTTAAGCCAATGAACTAAAACAAACATATAGCTTTCTCTTGTTTCTTTTTCTCATTTTATTTTATTTTGGACAAGTGGCATTGGTGGATTGGACCATTGCTTTGCTAAAGGATACCACAATGTAGCTTCCCTATAAAACAATACTCAACATGGACTATCTTTTTTTTTTTTTTGATGAATTGGAAATATTTATTAAGACAAAAAAAAAAAAAAAAAAAATAGCAACTACACAGCAGGATTGTGTGCCTCAGCTTTAATTACAAAACAAAACAAGGAGGCCCCAATCCCACATCAAAAGAACCAAAAGGATTGTTTCCCAAAAACTGCTTCGCTAAGGCATGGGTTGCAACATTTGCTTCTCTAATCACCCATTTGATGCAGCATTTTACTTGCAAATTTATTTTTAGGTAAGGTGAACATATATATGAAGTCCATGAATTTACTAGAAAATTTTGGAAAAATGAAGAAAATAAATAAAATGCACAGTAAAATTCATACTGCCTACGCATCTATTAACCATGATTAATACAAAATGTTTTCAAGCTTATTTCAACCATAATAATTATTTTAATCATAGGAATGAAGGTAAGAAAGATTTTAATGTTACTTGGCTTGGACTCGCTTCATTAACATAACATTCTAAAAATGACAAAGTTTGGCTTCAAACTAGTTTGATATTATCTTTTTTAGCTTATTATATGGTCAATTTTTCAAGATAATACATGTGTATTATTTAAATAAGTCACATAAATCATTAAAAAAAACTCATGTGATTAAAACTACACATGGACGGTCTCTCTAATTACCACACCATAGATTAAAACAAGATAGCTCCAAACTAATTTAAAGCAAAACTATTTCCTTCTAAAAATTAGTTAGGGCCCTACAAATTGCACAAGAGTCGAACATCTCAGAGGTAGTGTTGGAAGGAGATTAAGAGATTATAATCAAAGCTCTCAAGGATGATCAATATCCCCTGAAAACTCACGGTTTGATTCTCCAAGAGGCAAATTTTCTCTCCATGTCTTTTACTCAATTACGTTACTCTCACATTAGGAGAGAACTGAGAAGGTAATATGGTCACTCACAATCTAACTAAGTATACTAGGAATGTTTCAAATTATGTTGTCTGGATGGAAGATGCTCCACCACATATCCACAAGGTAGTTTAGGCAAATTCTGCCAATTTTGAGTCTTGATTCAAAAAAAAATAATAATAATAAAATAAAAATAAATATCTATGCTACAGCCTACAATATATAACGTATAACATGACAAAATTCCCATAAAACAAAAACCCCGACATAAAATCGACAATTCAATGAAACCCCAAACTCATCAACTTTTCAGTATGGTTCCCCAAGGTCTCAATCACCAAACAACTGCTTTTCAACCAGTTTATAATTACTATTTTCATTTGCAAAAGTATTCTATACGCTCTCTGTCTCAGAGAGAGAGAGAGAGAGAGAGAGAGAGAGAGAGAGAGAGCACAAAATCAAGCACTGCAATCTACCATCATTCTTTCTTGGTACGTAACCTTTCTTGCTTTAATTAATTTTTTATGCCACAACAACACTCAATACCACCCATTTTCTTCCTTGTTTTGGCACGGTTATTAGAATTTAATAAGTACTTAAACTTTTTTCTTTATTGGATTTTGGTAATTAAATTTTAATTGAATTAGTATTTTTCAAATTTTTTAGAACTTTTGTAATAAATTTTTTTTTATCTAAACCCTCATGAAACTTTTTAAAATTTTTTTGAGACTTTTGATCACAAAGTTTTAATCACCGTAGTATTTTAAATATATATATATATATATATATTTTTTGGGTAAATAATAAAAAAAAAAACATAGGAGGGGAAGGTGGCAACTCTTATGCACCCAAGTCAATACAGAGAGAGATGAACACAAATGCGCTCACTAATGGAGATCAGGGGGACTCGAACCCAATTTTAAATATATGTTGAAACTTAAATATTTAATTTTGCTTAAAGCAAACTGTATAAATAAATTTTAGGATATTTAGAGTGAGTTATGCCATAAAAGCACGTTATACAATAGTTTAAGTGAGTAAAATAAACGATTGTCTAAGTGACATAAAAGCCAGGCATCTACTTTATCAACATGTAACATGTTATTTCTATTATATCATATAATATTATATGATATGTTTAATCATCTAAAATATTATTGTCACTCAAATATGGATTTTAAACCTTTCTAAAAAATATATATGGATTTTAAATCCTTTTATAGTACGTATAAAATTTTATTTAAAAAGTAACAAATTAAATGATCAAAGGAAGTATTACTTATTCAACTAATTTGGTACGTTATTGTTGATTTAGAAGTGAAATGATCAACAAGGTTATGTAATAAAATAATGTTATTTTTTGAAAGCTTAGGAAAGGCATTTTTGTTTTTGTTTTTTTCCCAATAACCAATAAAGGTTAGAATGTTATGTAGTACACTGTACAATATATATATATATATATTTTTTGAAGTATGTTGTTGCTTGACATACGCATATGACTGATTTCAAATTTTCAATCACATCCCATGATTAGGGTTGTGAATAAGGGGTAGAAGTCTTGAGATTGTGTATCCATCTTCAACGCTACATAGCTAGAGCCATGATATAGCCATACATGTTTAGGTGATTTGGGCTTTTAAATTGGGGTGGGTAAGTTATGAGACCTCCCTTTCATTATGATAGTACATCTTGTAAATTCTTACTTAGGCCAGGTTGTATGGACAAATTGGAATACATAAATAACTTTAGTTGGACTAACTAGTACTCATTTCATTATATACTTTAAGGGAGATAGGTAAACAGGAAATCATAAAAAATGGGAGAGAATATAAAATTGTGGGGACAAAGATTTTATTCTTGGCCCCCCAATTTGGTTATTTTCAATTTGGGGACAATATGGTCTTTTCTCCAAAAAAAGGGGGACAAGATGGTCATGAGTAATCAAATTACATAATTATTTTATTCCCATTACCCCATTTTTTCAAAGTACAATAAGTGCATAATAGTATTTCAATTTCTATCATTCAATTTTTTCTATCCCTCTTACCAAACACACAAATAGGATAAATGAAATCACTTTATTTCCGTTCACTTTTATATCTTCTCTATCTTTTCCATTTTTCATTATCTCAACCAAACACACCCTTTATCACTTAAAAAAAAGTTCATGCTTGAGACTCACACCTATAAGATATTTCATTCACTACCCTTTTCAATTTTTTTTAGAATGCTTTTCAATTAATTAATTAGAAAAAGAAAACCCACTTAGAGTAGGTCATGTCCTATGGTCTAGTCGTAAGCAATAAGTAAGTACATTTATAATTATCATTTAGCAATTTTTTTGTTATAACTTATAAGTTGATTTTTTTTTTTTTTTTTTTAAGTCTTAGTTACATTTTAATTTTTATGAAGAATATGATTTGAAATCTATGACACGGTGTCTTTATAATTTGAAGACGTCCTTTACTCCAAAATAAGAATTTTAGGAGTTGACTTAACTGCAACCTATTATATACTTATTATTTTGGCAAATTTGTGAGATATTGCTGTGCTTACTCTTAACTTTTTTTTGAAGAAAATACTCTTACCTAGTTTGTTATGGTACAATTATACTTTTACCAAATTGACTCTTTAAGCTAAATACTCCGAGTGCTTTCACTACTTTGTCAAACCAACCTGCCAAATGCCATTATATGCCAAGTTGCCAACCCATATTAATCATGTTCAACTCAAAGTTCAGACTATAATATGCTCTGATTTGGCTGTTGACGTATAGTGTATCCCTTTCCCCCCATATAAAAACGTCCTCAAAGTACCTATTCTGCCCTTGATTCATGATCAACCGAAAATAAACCCCACACAAATCCAACGGGTCAAAGAACCCAATTTGGTCTTTTCCAGCCTTCCCAAAACCCAAAACCCATTGTAACTTTTCAGGTTGGTCCCCAAAAGTTAAAACCCCCCACCAAAGTTTTTAATAAAATTACACCCTTACCCACGTATCCAAAGTTCATAACTTATGGATTTGTGAAATTTTGAGCGGTGAACTGTTCATTACAATTGTATGAACTAGTGACATTTCATTGACTACTAACAGACATAAGTCAGCAAATAAATTTTAAAATTGGACTTGAAATGACATTAATAAAAAAAAAGGTTTAACCCCCTATTTAACCACTCTCAATCTCAAATCTATTCTTTTAAAAAATATATTAGTCTCAAAATCTCAATTTAATTTGTTTAAAAGTCTAATTTCATTAGTACTAATTTCATTCATGTAAAATTTTATTAGTGATTCCTCTTTCTCTTCCAAAAGAACACACTTTTTGTTCACTACAGTTATATAGAGTCTATAAATTGAAGATGTTTCATTGACTACTCTATTATGTAGCACAAGCCAGCAAACAAATTGTGAAATTGGACCTGAAACAATATTAACAAAAAAAAGTTTAACCCCCTAATTATTTCGTCTCAAATCTATTTTTCATGAAATAAAAATATAACAATCTCAAATCTTAATCTAATTTTTTTAAAACTCCTAATTAGTAATAATTTCATTCATGCAAAAGCTAATTAGTAATTCCTCCTATTCTCTCTCTCTCTTTGTCCAAAAAAGGAGCACACTTTTTATTCACTACAATTGTATAAACTGATGACGTTTCATTGACTATTCACAGTTGCACAAGTCAGCAAACAAATTATGAAATTGGACCTGAAATAATACTAATAAGCAAAAAGTTTTAACACCTAATTAATCCATCACAAACCTATTTTTCTCCACAAAAAAAAAAAAAAAAATCCAATCTTAAATTCAATCTAATTTGTTTAAAACACCTATATACTAATTTCATTCATGCAAAAAGCTAATTACTCAATTAGTTATTCCCCTCTCTCTCTCTCTCTCTCTCTCTCTCTGCTTGTTCAAAAAAGAGCACACAAATCCAAACACAGCCATATTGGAAACAACCACTCCCCCAAAATATTTGCTTTTGTTATTGTTTTGTACTACAAATACAAAAAGGCCAAACATTTTTTCTGCTTCTCACAATTTCTTCTTGACTCTCTCTCAGCTCACACTCTCACTCTCTCTCTCTCTCTAACCCCTAATATGTCTCTCTCTGTTGGCATTTTAGGGGGGTAAAATTTAGGGTTTTTGATGAAAGCCCAGAAATTCTAAGGGAAGAGAGAGTGAAAATCTGGGGTGAGTTTTTCATTTTTCAGCTCATTTGCATTTCTGGGTTTTCACTTTTTTTCCTCTGTTTGGTTGCTGAGAAAGTCAGAAGGAAAATGAGGGAATTTTTTGGGGCATTGTGTTTTGTTGTTGTGTGTGGGGGAGTGGAAAAGTTAGCACATTGATGGGTTTGTGTTCATTTCCTTATTTTTTTCTCCCTGTTGGGTTTTCTCGGGAACCAAACGGAGGCTTTTTAATTTCTCTTACCTCTTTGTTTGACTGTCACTCTCTAAACCCATGTATAACCATTTTGTTGTGTGTTTTTGACTTTTTGTCTGGTTTTAATTTAGGGTTTTGTGAGCAAAATCTCAGCTTCAAGTATATACCAACGACTCAAGACAGGTAATTTTGTTCTTCCTTGCATGCATGTTGATTTTTTTTTTTTTTGAAGTGTTTGGCTGCTGAGAAAATGGAGGGAAAAGAAAGTGGTGATTTTTTTTTTCTTCCTTTTTTTTGTTGTTGGGTTTTGGTTTTTGCCTAAAAATTAGGGGGAAAAAGGGCACTAGATGAAAGGAATTTTCGTCCATTTTCTCAGAAGCCAAAACCAATCCTTTACGTTGACTAAATTTATTCCCTTTTTTGCTTACATTTAATTATTCATTTATTCTGTTCAGTTTTGCTAAAATGTTGTTTCAGGCTTTTTTGGTATACTGTACTGATACTTGGATTTCACTTGTGAAAGTGTAATCTTGCCATTCCTTTTTATTTATTTCACAACTATAAACTATATAATAGGATGGCATTTTGATAAGTAATGAAAAAATTCTGAGAATTTTTAAGTGTTTTTTTTTATTTTTTATTTATTTTTAATAAAGCTAGGAAAATTGTAAACTGGTGCTGAGCTAAACAAATACTGCTATTATATACTTACTCAACATCAGTGAAAGTTCCTGGAAGTTTATTCTTTTTTTCTTTCAATTTTATTTTTGTTATGGTCTTGTTTACTGTCCACGAGTGATCTCATTTTGTTTACCTTTTGACATCTGCTTCCATTAACAATGTTGGCTTCACAGATCCTGAAATAGATGGAAGAAATTGCCTCTACTAGTTTTTTAGATGGGGAGGTTTTGGGGATAAGATTTGGCTTGGCCACTCGTCAAGAAATCGTAAGTAGAATTAGACTTTGAACCATTTACCAAATTACTGGGTCAATTTCTCATTTGTTATTACAATGTTTTCATAGTGTACAGCATCCATCAGTGACTGTCCCATTAGCCATGCCAGCCAACTTGCAAATCCCTTTCTTGGCCTGCCCTTGGAATTTGGGAAATGTGAATCCTGTGGCACCTCTGAAGCTGGGAAGTGTGAAGGTGTGTAAGCGTTCGTCTACCTTGTTATCTTGTGTAAAAATGATAGGATACTGTTAAATGTTAAAATGTATGGCATGCTGATAATCATTCATTTGCATGTGTTATAAAAAGTAACTGAGTCTTGTTCATTATGTTCCTTTCAGGGCATTTTGGATATATTGAGATGCCTATACCAATATATCATCCCAGCCATGTTAGTGAACTGAAGAAAATGCTGAGCTTATTGTGCCTAAAATGCTTAAAAATTAAAAAAAGCAAGGTATGACTTGAGGGCTCCTTTTTATCTCCTGATTCTGTATGTGAAGCAGAGACTTCACGCAAATTTAATTTTACTTGTTCTCTGAGTCTTTTCTCTTTGTTGATTAAGGGAATATAAAGGAGCTCATTGTTTTATTTTCACTTTTCTGCTAAGAAATGAAGTGCTTTTGTCAAGAAGCCTTGCCTATTAAAATCTATTTTGAATATTCTTTCTTTCTTTGTAATTATAGTATTATCTTTTTAAGTAATTACAATATTACTAGAAGCTTTGAGGGATTTGAATGGTCCACTCTTGAGTTTAAGTCTTTTTTTCTTTCTTACTCTTCTTGCGTGGTGTTTAGTTTTGCCTACCTTTTCTTGTTTTTCCCTTCCTGTTTTTTTTTATCATTGTAATTTGGGTTCTTGATGTTGATGTCCCTATAATAAATTTCCTGTGTACTTGGCCTGTTTTCTTTTTCTAATAAAATCTTTTACATTACCTATCCAAAAAAAAAAAAGAGAGGCTAAAATGCAAAACTGACCCTCTTAACTTTTTTCAGATTTCATTTCATTTCTCTAACTTTACTTTCATTCATCTCAGTTCTTTTCTCTAACTTTACTTTCATTCATCTCAGTTCTCTAAGTTTTAGATTTATTCAATTAAGGCTTTTTCATTAACTTTTGTTAAAATTTTTTGAAAAAAAAAAAATCTGAAAAATATTTTTCAATCATTAATTGAGCTTTTTTAATTAAAAAAATTTGAAGAAAAATTTATAAAATTGAAAAATTAACCACAACATATAACAAAAATTGATGAAAAAGCTTTAATTGAATAAACTTGAAAGTTAGAGAACTGAAATGAACAAAAACAAAGTTAGAGGACTGAAATGAAATCTGAATAAACTTAGAGGGTCAGTTTTGCATTTTACCCAAAAAAAATTTTATTTGTTACTTATAATTATTTTTATTTTTATTTTGTATCCCTTAATTTTATTATCTCTAAATATATAAGCTGGGAAACATTAATTTTTGTGCAATGTTTTGACATTTTCAACGTATTTCATGACACCCCCTGCTTTGGAACCTATGACTCTCTTGTTTGTTAATATCTTGTCAAGAAAGAATTGATATTTACTCTGTATCTTGATTTTCAATCCTTTGTTATTTTGTAAACCAGTTATGATGCACCTTTTGTTTGAGATTTTACAATTTCTGACCTTGTACTTTTATATGCTTGATTGTACCATTCAGTTTCCGGCCAAGAATACTCCTGGTCTTGCAGAAAGATTGTTAGCTTCATGTTGTGAGGTGAGTATCAAATGATTGTACTATATTTTCCATGTTGGTAGATATGCATTATTTTATTCTTGCCATTTTGTATTAATTTTTATGTGTCACTGCTGTGACATCATGTCTTAGCAATCAAAGAACTTTCCCCATTTGGATGACTGATGAACCTTCTTTTTAGGGAGAAGAGATGACTTTAAGTTATGGTCTTTGGTTCATATCATATATGATCATAATTCTTTGCCCTATAGACGGGTCCTTAAGATATTAGTGAGTGATTGCTCAATTGGCACCTTCTCCCCTTGTAAGAGCAAGGTGGACGGTGAGGTTTTGGGTTCAAGACTCATCGGTTGTGTGTTAATTACCCAAAAATAAAGGATGGGTCCTTAAGATGTTGTTGCCATATCCTTTGGTGCGGTTAGTACTGTCTATGGTTCTTTAAAGTTGAGTGAAGCCTTTGTTGAGCTATGTTGCTTGTACTTCAAGACACCATGGCTTGGTTATTAATATGAATGATTGAAGTAAGCCGTGTATAAATTTCTTATATTCCCATTCTCTTTTCTTATTTTATTTTATATTCATCCACATCAATTGGTAAGCTATGAGATGAATGAAAGTACTAAAAATCGATAGATAAAGCTAATTTGGGGTTTATAAAGGGATTGGGGTTGGTTTTTGATTCTGTCTTTAGCTTCTTAAACTTAGAAGTTAGAATTGTCTCCTTACCTTGTAACAACCTTTCTTGTAGACCACTTTTTTGTCCTAAGATTGTTTGAAATTTGGTCTTTCTAGCGGTGCTTATTTGTATAGATTTGAAAATTTTTCTGATAATATTGTTCTGTGCATTTAAATCTATTTTTTTCCTTGTTTAGGAAGCTTCACAAGTTTCTATTAAAGAGGTTAAAAAGGAAGGTGCTTGTTACTTGGAACTGAAGCTGCCACAAAGGACAAGAGGAGAGGATTTCTGGAAATTTTTGGAAAGATATGGTTTTCGCTATGGTGATGACTTAAGTCGAACTTTGCTTCCTTGTGAGGTTTGGTTCCTACTCTTAGTTGTGTTTGATTTTTGCTTGTTACAGTGACACTAGAATGTATTTTTTTGGGGCCTAGTTGATAAATGTAGGAGGAGGTCTTATATATTTAAATTGACTTCTTATCTGCTATTGTTTTATCATTTTTGTATTTGTGGTGAAAATTGCTGTTCTGCCTTGAGTTTTACACCGTTCTCCATGTTGCAGTGTTCTAGTACTGCTTATGTTTTTTCGCACACATCTATTGGTACTCATCTGTTCTTATCTCAGAAATTTGGAGACGTTATCATCTTATGACTTATTTTTTATTGCTTGTATTGTACTAGTAACATTGTTTTTGAATGACATAAATAGCTACTCTTTTGTTTTGATGACAGTAATTTGGTGATTTGATCATCTTATTGTCTTAGACTACAATCTATGAATTGCATGTTCGTGCTAATACCATTTGTAATTTTGGCTCACATTTCTAATCATGGTAATTTGTCGATATTACCATCTTATTTTCTTAGGTTGTTAGTTTGACTTAAATTTATGCTATGTTTAGGCCATGGTCTGCCTAATGCTTTTGTGAAATGTTTTGGCTTTGAGGATTAGCTTGGAATAAAATTTTCACTCATTTATCTTGATGGATGTATAAATTGGCTGTACTTTAGAATATATTTTGAAGTATCCCACCAATTAAATGATGTTTTCAATTATTAGTGATTGGGACAAATGTGTTGTTTAGTAGAGGTATTAGATATGAGAAGAGAAAGCATGTCGTGTAAATCATATGAATATTAGAAAATGCTGTGGTTTTCTGTTGATTGTGATATCTGTTAACTAGACTTCTGCTGCAACTTGATATTGCCTCTTGTACATGTGTAAATAACTAACAGGTAATGGAAATGCTCAAAAGAATTCCTGCAGAGACTAGAAAAAAGCTTTCTGCGAAGGGGTATTTCCCTCAAGATGGATATATCCTGCAATACTTGCCTGTCCCGCCAAACTGTTTGTCTGTGCCAGAAATTTCTGATGGTGTTAGTGTCATGTCTTCGGTAAGCCAAATTATAAGCAAATCTTACAATTCTTTTGTGTTTAATGTCTTAGTATTTGGAGAGAGGATTTTGCTCAATTTTGAGGAGGGTTACTGCTAGTGAGATTGAAGATTTTGTTTTTAAGGTCTCTCTATGATTGGATGACGGCTACTTGGTCACTCTATTCCACAAACTTCTTGGAGTTCCTAGTTCTTTTAAATTTTAAATCTTAATTTTGTTTTGGGTGTTTCTCTTGTATACATCTTGATTCCTGTGTTCTAGGGTTGCAGCCCATGTTGTGCTAATTTAAAGAAATATATCTCTATTTTAAATTTAAAAAAGAAGTAAATCTTAGCAGTGGGCCTTTCTTTTGTCACCTATTTTGTCTGAGGTTGAATTCTCAGTCTACAAGCATTTGTGTCTTGTTTTATTCCAGGATCCTTCTATATCGATGCTCAAGAAAGTTCTCAGGCAAGTTGAAATTATCAAAAGTTCAAGATCTGGTACACCAAATTTTCAATCTCATGAAGTTGAAGCTAATGATTTGCAAGTAGCAGTTAATCAGTATCTGCAAGTTAGGGGTACTGCAAAAGCATCTCGTGATATAGATACACGATTCGGGGTTAGCAAGGAGTCCAATGATTCTTCAACAAAAGCATGGCTTGAGAAAATAAGAACATTGTTCATCAGAAAGGGTTCAGGCTTCTCTTCTCGCACTGTGGTTACTGGTGATGCTTATACAAGGGTCAATGAGATTGGTATCCCATTTGAGATTGCACAAAGAATTACATTTGAGGAGAAGGTTAATGTACACAACATGAACTATCTACAAGAGCTGGTAGATAACAAGTTATGTCTCACATTTAGAGATGGGTTATCAACATATTCACTGAGGGAGGGCTCGAAGGGGCATACTTTCTTGAGGCCTGGTCAAGTGGTTCATCGGAGGATAATGGATGGGGATTTTGTCTTCATTAATAGGCCACCAACTACTCACAAGCATTCCTTGCAAGCTCTAGCGGTGTATGTTCATGATGATCATACAGTGAAGATAAACCCGCTTATTTGCGGGCCCTTAGGTGCCGATTTTGATGGTGACTGCATTCACTTATTTTATCCTCAGTCTCTTGCCGCAAAAGCAGAAGTTTTGGAGCTTTTTTCTGTGGATAAACAGTTGCTTAGCTCTCACAGTGGCAACCTCAACTTGCAACTGACCACAGACTCATTGTTGTCTCTAAAGACGATGTTTAAGACATATTTCTTACCCAGAGCTGCAGCTCAGCAATTGGCCATGTTTGCTTCATCTTCTTTGCCTCGTCCTGCTTTGTTGAAGGCTCATTCTGGTGCCCCTCATTGGACTGCTGTACAAATGTTACAGACTGCTTTGCCTGCTCATTTTGACTGTGTTGGAGAAAGATACTTGATTAGTCAAAGTGACGTGTTAAAATTTGACTTCAATAGAGACGTAATATCCTCTTTGGTGAATGAAATTGTTACTGCTATTTTCTCTGAGAAGGGTCCTGAAGAAGTATTAAAATTTTTTAATTCTCTACAGCCCTTGTTGATGGAAAACATATTTGCAGATGGTTTCAGTGTTGGCTTGGATGATTTTTCCATATCCGGGGAGGCCATACAAGATATTCAAAAGAATATTCGGGATATTTCTCCTTTGCTGTATGACCTAAGGTCTACATACAATGAGACGGTGGAGTTGCAACTGGAGAATCACATCAAAGTTGTGAAAGCACCAGTTACAAATTTTATTCTAAAGTCATCTTCATTGGGTGAGTTAATTGACTCTAAAAGTGATTCAGCTATTAACAAGGTAGTGCAACAAATTGGGTTCCTGGGCCTGCAACTTTCTGACAAGGGAAAATTCTATTCCAAGACATTGATTGAAGACGTGGCCTCCCTTTTTAATGGAAAATATTCTTCTGTTAGAGTTGACTACCCTTCTGCAGAATATGGATTGATTCAAAGCTGTTTTTTTCATGGGTTAGATCCATATGAGGAGATTGTTCATTCAATATCTACAAGAGAAATTATTGTTCGCTCATCGAGAGGACTGACTGAACCTGGTACTTTATTTAAAAACTTAATGGCCATCCTTCGAGATGTTGTTATTTGTTATGATGGCACTGTCAGAAATGTTAGTAGCAATTCTATAATCCAATTTGAGTATGGAGTAAAGGATAAAACTAAGCCTCAGAATTTATTTCCTGCTGGGGAACCTGTTGGTGTCTTAGCTGCAACGGCGATGTCAAATCCTGCTTATAAGGCAGTTCTTGATGCTACTCCAAGCAGCAATTCCTCATGGGAGCTGATGAAGGTATTAAATTTTTGGCTGGTGCATATGATATTATTCATCTTTTCTTTGCTTCTTCTATAGCAAATGCATAGTTGTCTCTCATAATTGTACACTCATATTTTTATTTACTTTTCCCTCTTCAGGAAATACTGCTTTGCAAAGTCAATTTTAAAAATGAACTTATTGACCGCCGAGTAATATTGTATTTGAATGATTGTGGTTGTGGGAGAAAGTATTGCCGAGAAAAAGCAGCATATTTAGTAAAGAATCAATTGAAGAAAGTCAGCCTTAAAGATTCTGCGGTTGAGTTCCTGATTGAGTATGTTTTGCCATTACATTTGGTGCCTTTTGTTACTTATTTATCTTCCGTTACATATCTATGCATTTTCCTATGCATGTACAATATGGCTCAAATCTATGCTCATTTTTGATTATGTTGTTACTTGATATGTTATTTTTGTATTATATATAACTGTATTGGTCTTAAAGTTGGATCCAAGAAAAGATAATCATTTATGTCATTCCCTATAATACAAATTTTGTGAAGTAGAAGCTATAAATTTTGAAAGTCATGTGACCCTTGGTTGTCTCATATGTGCTGTAATTGATATCTGGATCTGCTCCTTCATTTGCCTAACTTGTTATATATCTGTGATGAAGTTTTGTTGACCCTTGGTTGTCTCACATGTGCTGTAATTGATATCTGGATCTGCTCCTTTATTTGCCTAAGTTCTTATATATCTGTGATCAAGTTTTGTTGACCTTTATTGAGTCAAATGATCTGGAGGGTCTAGTCACTAGTGCGTCCATTGAAGGTGAGCATGGCCTTAGTTAAACAATTAGGCATTTGTTCGGCATTCATTTTGTTTCCACTCTTTGCCTTACTATATGTGTGATGTAAGAGAATTTAATCCCAAAGGAATGTATGCACACTTGTCCATTTTGTCAGCCCCTTCGCTATTACAAGACTAGTCTTTTATGCATCTATGTTATGTTTTGTTTTGATTATTATTATTCCTTTGGCATTTTAAAAGGCGGAGTAACTAGCATGTGACTCTAAATGAAATTAGATGGTTAAAATTTATTTGTTATTTGGAAGATGAGATAGGACTCTAGGATTAGGCTATTATCAATCAGCAGTAGATTTAAGTTCTCTTTCCTGCATCAATCTGTGCTGGTGCCACAAATATAATTTGCAGATAGTTTCATTTCTTCCCTTGTTTCTGCTCACATGCTTAAACCAAATCAGCAAGTGACCCTTTTGGTAGGAAACAAGTCCGGAATTAGAAAGGCCACTTTGGAGGAATATTTGTCAAGTTAAGCTGTACAATCATTATCTAATATGCGTCTCACTGTGAATTTTAAAGAGCTTGGATTCTCACTGAGCAATGTTTCTGTGTCATACTTTTCCCTCATCTTCTTCTTTAGTCATTCTTTTCTAACCTCTATCTAGTGAAAAGAAGCTCTAAAAGCTTGCTTTGCCCCATAATGGTCACTTTACTGTCCAAGCATCGTATCAAATATATAAATATTACTTTGGGTGTAAAATAGAGATTGTGATAAGTGTATATTACAAATCAATTCTTCCACTGAGTAGCTTTGTTTGAGCAGGTTCTAAATGTCTGTAGAAAAAATGAAAATTGCAAGAGATGGTCATCCTCAAAAAAGATGTGCGATTGAGTTCTTTGCTTGCTAATTGTCTTTATGGTTAAATTTCAGTGAGAACATAGTGGGAGGAATTGCTTGTTCACATCCTGTGTATGACTGATCCCATTTTATTTGATTTGCTCTCTTTTTTCTATGACAATATGGTGCTCTTTTTAGTACCAACATACAATGCAATCTCCCCTCTCTCTTACAATTTGTCATACTCCAATTTTTTTTATTTTCCTGTTCAATTTAATTCGAACTCCATCAAAGTTCTGATAGTTGTGCTTCTTACATGCAGATATAAGGGGCATCGAACTGTATCAGAAGGTTTAGAGATTGATGCAGGCCTGATTGGTCATGTCCATCTAAATGAGGTTGGTGCATTTGCTTTTAACTTGTTTATTACTCTGGAGTATATTTTAAAATTGAAGTTGCTGTTGCTTGCTGTTTTGCGATTATTCTTTTGGTGAGTAACTTGAGATTTGTTGAACAGAAAATGTTGAAAGATATGAACATTAGTATGCATGAGGTTCTTCAAAAGTGCCAAGAGACTATTAATTCATTCAGGAAGAAGAAGAAAGTTACTCGTGTTTTTAAGAGGACGGCTCTGTCTTTCAGGTTAGTCTCAATTAACTTGTAATCACATAATAAATTTGCCATATGGTCATTAAATTTAAGGTTTATTTTTTTCTGCAATGTGCTTTTTGAGATGACGCCGGGGGGGGGGGGGGGGAGGCTTAAACAGCTTTTGCTTACTTCGGCCCTTTTCCCCCTCCTTCCTTCAAGTTGCATTTTTTAATTGATAAATTTTTAATATTTTTTGATTTATTTATACAGTGCAGTAATATAAAATTATTGCAAAGAATTTTATGTTTGTCATACCAAAATGTAAATCTGTAAGTATTGGCCTTTGGCCATCTCTTGAAGTTTCAAAGAATCCAAATCTACCAGACTATGCCTTGTGCTTCCTGTTGATGTTGTAATGGAGGATGAAGATTAGCATTATGGTTGATGGTTACAATTTGATTAAAATCTAAACTTTTATAGGTCAGCATGATAGTTTTGTTTTGGCTCCAAATTAGAATCAGTACATACACCAATACTTTTTTTTTATAAGGTTCTATGTGGTATGTGTGGAGGGAGAGTAACTTCTTGAATTCTGAAGGTTGTGAAAAATCAGTTTTTGATTTGAACCTCTTAGTTTTTATTTTTATTTTTAATTTAATTTAATTTAATTTATTTTTGTAATGATTGGTTAAGGTTCAAGCATTACCCGGTGGTATTAGCATCCTCTGTGGTGTCTGGTCCTTGGGTTCGTACTCCATCGCCCCCTCTGCCCCCTATATACCTACAACACCAACAAAGCCTTAGTCTCAAAATTTTAGGGTTGGCTATGAATCCTGAACAGATTAGCGAGGGACTGGAGATTTTAAATCTTGGAAATTAGTTCTTTTTATAGGGTGTTTCATGTGTATACTTACCATGTTTCATGGCGTGTGCCCCTTACTGGGCCTATTAAATTAAAGTTCATTTCCTTAACCCCAAAAAAAGAACTACCTACTAATCTTTTTGTCATTGTTGGCATCCTAACAATTTAGCGGTCAGAATGTCCACACTTGGGACTGAACATTTTGTATTTGTCAAATGTAGTAGATCTTTGTTGTGAATCTTTTTCACTAGTAGACTAATAAATCGTTGTCTCATTTCTTATTCTGGGTCTTGTCCACATTATCTTTTTTGATAAGTAAATAAATAAATAATGTCCACATTATCGCATTTTAACATGACATCACAGGCCATGAAGCTTCTCTTTCATTGCTGTTGTGATCTGTTATCCATCATTGTTGAATCCTTCTATAACAGCAGAAGAATCACGATGAAATGTTTATCTGAGACACCTTTTTCTTTGATGGCTTTGTTGTCATATTTTGTAATTGCTTCCGATGGTCTTTTTAAGGAACAAAAAAGAATATAAAGTGTGGGAATATCTTAAAACCTGATATATGAATATGGTAATAGACACCATAAGCATGTTATCTCTCTATGAATAGACACCATGAGTATGACTATGAATATCTGCCTTGAAAAGAAGTTTCAAAATCTCTCTTAAGCATGTTATCTCTCTTAGTTGTAAATTTGTAATATTAGGTCTAGCATTTTTGTTTTTTACATGGTATAAACTAATGAAATGTTTGGTTTAGTTTTTGGCCTTGTGTGTGCAATTTTATTCCCTTCTAACCCACATGTTTACTGCAATTTAGCACAATACTGAAACTCTTAAGAGTGAAAAGTTACCTTTTGCTTTATGGTCTTTCTTGGCAGTGAATGTTGCTACTTCCAGCAGTCTTGTGCAAATGAAATCGCTGGTATGCCGTGCTTGATGTTCTGGTTGCAGGATATGTGTGATATTCATTTGGAGAATACTTCACATATCCTTGCTGACATGATTTTTCCGGTTCTTCTAGAGACGATCATCAAAGGTATAATTCATTGCAGCTGTTTGTTATTACATGATTTTTGTTTTAAAGTTTCTTGAATTCTGCTATGTACCTTTATATGAACATGGTAGAGAACGTGATTTTACCTCAAAATTGGTCATTGTTAGGCTCAGGTGCATGCAACCTGTGTTCTGTTTTTCTTTCTTAATACAGTTTCGTTATCATGATTTTGTTTTTAAACTAAGTATATATATATATATATATATAGATGTATATTAGTCAGTAAGAATGATTTTTCTCTCCTGCTGATATGCAATAACTGTGCTGGATAACAAACAAATACAAAATGGCTTTTCTTCTGCTTCACTCACTCCTGCTTTCTCCATTATTTAAAATTTCACTGTGCTTGTGGAATTGTGAGGGTTGAAAAGTTTTAATTGTCAATGTCATGCTTGAATTTGGTTAAATAGGCTCTTAAGCTACTTTTCAATTTCTCTGAATTGAATGCTTTGAGTTTTTTCTTTAGTTTGGAAGGGATTCTCTGAAACAGATGTATGAACAGTTTTATTCATATTTTTCAAACGTTTTTCTATTCCCTAATGTCAAAGTGCTCTGCAAATGAGGGTGACTAAACTCCATTAAGATCATAGTCTTTTTTAGAGTTCTGTGTGTGTATATATATATATATATATAATTAGTTTTGTGCTTTTCTGATTTTTATTTTGTTTTTTGTGTGTTTCTTTTGTAAAAACAACATTCTTGAGACATTTTCCCTCTTAGTCAATGTTTACATGACTGATTAAATGACATAGGACAAACTGAGGTATGTGTCTATGTGTGTTTGTGGTGGGCTTGGGGTTAGGAGAACTCGTAGATCTACTTTTAGAATTTTTGAAGAGGGGTTTTAGGATTGTGATAGAAATTTAAAGGTGGTTTGATGAGTTATTTGATGACTATGTAGTAGAATAAAGTATGTGGAAATTTAGGGTTTTGATAGGTAAAAGAAAGAGCTTGATCTGGGATTGTAAAGAATAAGAGTAAGAGAGAATTTTAGGGTCTTCAGAGGCTGTATCAACAATACCCGTGAACAATGCCAAGGAAAGCGATGAAAGAAGAGAAAAGGAGTAAGAAAAGAAACCACAAAGGCCAACATGCATCTATGCTCAAAATACTCAAATTTTGTTAATCAACTTTATCTCCTTTGAATACATTGTGCATAATTTTTATAAGGACCTCTTCTTGTACTAGCAGTATTAGGACTCCTAGTTTGAATAGTAAACTAAAACCTAAAAAAATACTAACTTGGATCCAAAGAAAATAAATTCTAAGATACTTAAGATCAATTGGTGATACTTAAGCAAATTTTTGAGAAGGAAACCTTCTGAAAGTGTGATCCTAAGTCTCAAATATGGAAAAAGTTTTTAGCATTTTAACTTAGTCCAGGGTTCCATATATGTTCCACAACCATTGATGTTTCCCTGTATACCAAACTGTATAATGTACCTTTACCTTTGATATATTAGGTCCAGCCTAAGTATTTATTTCATTTGTCATATATGCTGTGCCTTGATATTTTATGAATTCCATAGAATCTAGAATATGAAATGAGATGTACTCTTCCTTTTGAATGGGCAGGTGACCCCAGGATTTGCATGGCAAGCATAATCTGGATTAATCCAGATTCAACAACATGGATAAGAAGCCCTTGTAAGTCTCACAAGGGCGAACTGGCAGTGGATGTCACTCTGGAGAAATCCGTTGTGAAGCGTACCGGTGATGCTTGGAGGATCATTATGGACTCGTGTCTTCCAGTGCTTCATTTAATTGACACTAGGCGCTCCATACCATACGCAATCAAGCAAACTCAGGAGTTGCTTGGGATCTCTTGTGCTTTTGATCAGGCAGTTCAGGTATTTTTAGACTTCCTATACCACCTTATGAACTGTTCCACATTAGGTTTTGATGCTAATTATCAGCTCAATGGAACGGCTTTTTGTTTTTATTTTTATTTTTTCTATTTTCCTCTCCTTTTTCCCCTAAGAGAAACAACTAATGTTGTTGCTCATTGTGCAGCGCCTGGCCAGATCGGTGACAATGGTGGCAAAGGGTGTTCTGAAAGAGCATCTCCTTCTCTTGGCAAATAGTATGACATGTGCTGGAAATTTGGTTGGCTTCAATACTGCTGGTTATAAGGCATTGTCTCGCTCATTGAATGTCCAAGCACCATTTACTGAAGCAACACTTTTTGTAAGTAATAGCTTTTGTTTTGAATTATTTGAAATATGTATAGTTCAAATGCAAGCATTTGTCAAAATTGGGATCCTACTGAGTATCACTGGATCAAAGTGGTTTCTTTGGATTGGAATATAGGATCTGATCGTAAAATTGTAATATTTTATAAATTATGCTAATTAACTAAAAGAAAAAAAGATAGAGGTTACTTAACCTTTTTTTCTATAGTACATTTCCAGTGTACTTGGAGTGGCTTTGGTTAATAATATTTCTTACATTACTTGTCAACAAAAAAAAAAGGTAGAGGTTAGACCTTTTGATTATAGCTCTAAAGGTGGAGCCCTCACAATTTAAAAATGTAAAGATCAAGGTTTGACTCCTTGCAAAAAGTACATAAATATGTATCCAAGCTAAATAAAAAAAAATTGTTCAGTTACAAAAGATGTAGACATCCCAAGTTTGCAACAATAAATAAGTGACATAAAAAATATATTAATTTAGCCATCCCAAGATTGCAACCCTGTAGACAAATAAGGAAGATTGCAGGTTTTCAGCAATGTTTAAATTTGTGTAATAGGTAGGTGATGCAGAAAGCCAAGAGTGAGAAACTAATGAAAAAAATAATAAGCAAAGAATGGAGAAGAAGCAAGAAAGAAAAGTAAATAGCTGAGGGAAAAGGAAACTGGGAATTTCATTGTGAGAGAGAGAGAGTTTTGATGCCACTGGTGTTCTGATGTTAACTTCTGCTCCTAATCTGCCTCTGTACTCCTTTGGCATTGAAAAAGGGGCTAATTGCCCTAATGGGATGTAACAGCAGTGAATAAGAGAGCTGATGGCCCAGGAAATTTGTGTTGAGGCATGTTTTAATGCATCTTTGGCCTTGCCTCTTTCTTTTTGAACTGATTTTATATTGGACCTAACGACCAAATGCAAATGACAACCCTGTTGCAAGAAAACATCCCTAAGTTCATACAAAATTTGAATTGGTGGGATCTCACATAAGATAAGATCCTGATTTTATCTCCTGGTCCCAGCTAAGCCTACTACTGATTTTTGAAGCAATGTGGATCGTTTGTTGGAGTTTGGAGCACAAAATAATGCGACTTAACAACAATCTAAACTAAGATTTGAAAAACCAGTAAATAATTTTCAATCCAAGTTGAGAATTTAAAAACTACATTTACGCTTCCCTGTAAGATAATCTGTTATTATTTTTTTGTTTCACCTTGCCCCATATGTGATTCAGACACCAAGAAGATGTTTTGAAAGAGCTTCTGAGAAGTGTCACGTGGATTCTCTGTCGAGCATTGTTGCATCATGTTCCTGGGGTAAACATGTGGCAGTGGGTACAGGTTCTAGATTTGATGTGCTCTGGGACAAGAAGGAGGTATTAATGATTTTAAAGTTCTCCAAATGTCTTTACAACTGTTTTAACTTACTTTGTGGGGTACTGCTAGATTTGTTTGATATTGTTTTCTTTTCCAGGGAGGATTGAATCAAGAGGGTGGAATAGATGTTTATAACTTTCTACATATGGTGAGAGGAAGTGCAAATGGAGAAGAATCAAATACTGACTGTCTGGGTGTAGATGTTGATGATCTTGTGCTGGAAGATGAATATGCAGAGTGGGAACCCTCCCCAGAACATAACTCAAGTTTTGATAAGCCATCCTTTGAAGACAGTGCTGAATTTGAGAATTGTCTAGATAATCTGCCAGGTGAATCAACTTGGGAAAAGGTTTCGGCTTTCAATTCAGGCTCTAGTGGAGGATGGGACGTTGATAAAAATGCAGGAACAACTACAGGAAAGGGGGATGTATGGTCTGGTTGGGGAAGGGACAAAGCTGAAAACCAAGATGCCTCATCTTTGAAACCCCCGGAGGATTCTGCTGGGTCAGGTGGTTGGGATTCTGTGCCAGCTTGGGGGACTAGCGATAAAAAAACAACAAATGATTGGGGAAGGGACAAAGCTGGAAAACAAGATGTCCCGTCTTTGAAACCCCTGGAGGATTCTGCTGGGTCAGGTGGTTGGGATGCAGTGCCAGCTTGGGGGACTAGCGATAAAAAAACAGCAAATGATTGGGGAAGGGACAAAGCTGTAAAACAAGATTCCCCGTCTTTGAAACCCCAGGAGGATTCTGCTGGGTCAGGAGGTTGGGATGCTGTGCCGGCTTGGGGGACTGGCAATAAAAAAACAACAAATGATTGGGGAAGGGACAAAGCTGTAAAACAAGATGTCCCGTCTTTGAAACCGCTGGAGGATTCTGCTGGTTCAGGTGGTTGGGATTCTGTGCCAGCTTGGGGGACTAGTGAGAAAAGAACAACAGGTGATAGTGTTTCATCTGATTGGGGGACCCTTAAATCTGAACAACGCGACATCATCTCCACAAAAGCCCAAGAAGATTCTTTCAGATCTGATGGTTGGGATGTTGCAGCGTCTTGGGAGAAAGGAACTGCAGCAAAAAGTGAATCATCTGGCTGGGGGACCAAGAAAGCTGAAGCTGGTGTTGTCATCTCAGAAAAAGATGATTCTTTCAGATCTGATGTTTCAGTACCTTGGGAGAAAAAAACTGCAGAAAAAAGTGAGTCATCTCTTTGGGGGACCAAGAAAGCTGAAGCAAGTGATGTCATCTCCTCAGAAAATGTTTCTTCTGGTTGGGGGATGGGTGGCAATAAATCACGAGATTCATTTGTCTCTGCAAAAGTTCAAGAGAACTCTCCCAGAGCTCGCAGCTGGGATGCTGCAACTCCTTGGGGGAAAAAGGCTGGAACTGGTGATGAATCTCAGCCTTGCAGAAATGATGGGAAGCCTCTACGTGACCGAAGCACAGAGCCTTTCGATTGGGATAAGAAGTGGACACAGGAGAGAGTTCAGTCAACATCTAGTGGGGACTGGACTAGGGATGAACACCCATCCCAGTCTGTGGATGTTGAGTCACCTGCCAATAAGAAGTTGACACAGGAGACAGTTCGGTCAACATCTGGTTGGGCTTCTTCAACTGCTGAAGACTCGAGTAGGGATGAACACTCATCCCTAACCGTGGATGTTGACTCACCTGCCAATAGTAATCCATGGGGGCAGGTGAAGTCACCAGAATCTTCACAAGGTTGGGGCTCTCAGAATGAGTCAAAGCATGGTTGGGGTTCACCAAATGCTGGTAGTGGCAATGAAAGTGACAGACATAATAATCAGTGGGGAAGGGGAAGCATGGAACCACACTTCAAGAAAAACCGATTCGAAGGTTCAAAGGGTTGGGGTACAAATAATGGAGAATGGAAATCTAAGAACCGTCCTGCAAAATCACCTGGACCTGGAAGGACTCATGATGATGCTGGTGCAGGTGGAATATTTACTGCAACCAGACAACGATTAGATATGTTCACTTCTGAGGAACAAGATGTTCTTGTGGAAATTGAACAGATTATGCAGACTATCAGAAAAATAATGCATCGGACTGGGTATGTTTTCTATGGTTTATACCTGTATAGCTCTAAACAATGTGTGCTTTGTTGCTAAGCAACTCGATAATATGGGATGATTGATACACTTGCATTTCAAGTGATATGAATAAAACTGTAACCAAAGGATATTGGCATTTACTTGTCATATAAAATGTTCTGTGTCCAATTAGAATGGACCAGTTTATTCAGGGAAATCTCTCCTTTGGAGTTGAATAGAGTCCAGGTTGAGGACGATGGCAAATGAGGCGTGCTTAAAATTTTATTGACAACCGTGAATCATAAACTCTTACAATTGAATTAGAGGCACTACTCAGTACATTATTCTTTTAAGCTATAGGCAACTAACATGGTACCATTCTAATCATTTAAATGCATTACTTTTTGAAGTTGCTTGATGCAATGTGTGCTGTTTATCATGTACCGTGTATCCTGCATTTGTGCTCTGTTTCCACGCTTAGCCCTTTTTCCCAAGGCTAAAAGGCTGACTGTACTTTATGTTTTTATTGATATATATATATATATATATATATATATTTAGTATTATACCTTTTGTGCATTTAGGATACTGGCTAGGCACACACCCACTTGGGAGCCACTTTTGTGGTATCACTTACCCCTTAGGTAAATGTGCATTGGCAATTATGGTCTTCATTATGGGATCTTTAAACCAGAAATAAAATCCAGAAGCTTTCATTGATGCCTAATTTTTCTACTCTTTGATCTCTATCTAATTTCTTTTTTTAACTTGGTCATTTCCTGAAATGTGATCCATTCCCATCATATGGACATCTTCTGATTTTAAGTTATTTTCTGTAGGTACAATGATGGAGACCCGCTGTCAGCCGAGGATCATTCCTATGTACTTGATAATGTTTTTAACCATCACCCAGATAAAGCAGTGAAAATGGGTGCTGGAATTGATCATTTCATGGTATGCTTCACAACAATGTTCTTGCAATTTTGTCCTTAATTATACCGTCCTCATTATATGATACATTGGATTCAGGACATTTTTGGATGTTTATTGTTGGATATGTGAGAGTTTATTGTTTGTTTTGCCTTTTCAAAAGTGATTATTTATAATAAAAAAAGATCTTTTGATCTGGCAAAGTTTTCCAAACAGAATGTCCTTGCCTATTTTATTTCCAATGATTTCAAGCTACCATGTATACAGTGAAATCCTTTTGCACACCAAATATGTGCATTGAATTTAAAAATCAGTGCAATTGGCTTCTTAATGCATTGGTGGACAAACATAGGGGAAAGCTATGCTCTCCAGTCTCCACCTACCTGAGGTGAATTGCCATGACCACGATTCAATATACAAGAGTAATAGTTTTACAGTTTGAGTTGATTCAATATACAAGAGTAATAGTTTTACAGTTTGAGTTACATTCGAGGGATAATTATCTTGTTACTGCAGAAAACTATTGGTCACTTTTTCCCACACCATTCAGGAATGCAATGTCTCAAATTTACATTAATTAAACATAATTGTTTACAAAATTTAATATTTTGCTCAGTGCCTTTCTTTTTTTTGCTGACCTTCCTCTTTGGTCTAACTTTACTTTTTGTAAAAATGTCCAAGACCATGTGGATAATTTTCTTGCAAAATTTTCTCTAATGATTTCATGTGATCCTTACTCTTTTTCTTTAATTGGTTGATAAGTTTGTACTACAGTACTACTTAATAAATGGATCTAAAATAGTTGATACTTCATGATCTTACATCTACCATAACTGAGTTTCCATGATGAGTTCTCCCAAACTGGTGAAGTGATGTGTCTCATTATTCTAAACAGAAAATGTATATAATTTGCTGATTATTGAAATGGGGTGACACATCTATTGTGTAGTTGGAAAATCTTATTTGTGCTTGTGGACTGTTTTACTTCAATGCTGCAGTGTTGGATGAATCTTGTAGTCCAGAACAGATGACTTTGCAAACATGGATTTTGACTTGGCTAATTTGCATTGTTTCTCTATTTAATAATAGGGAAGAAAATTTTAGGTCTTTGGTAGGTCTTGAGAATGGAGTAACAACACCACCCCCCCTTTTTTTTTCCCTTCAATTGGTAATTTAGCATTTGTGTTGCATGATAATTGATGTTTGCTATAATGTTGAGCTCGACATGTAGGTTAGCAGGCACAGCAGTTTCCAGGAAAGCCGGTGCTTCTATGTTGTCTCAACTGATGGTCGTAAAGAAGACTTTTCCTACCGCAAATGCTTGGATAACTTCATCAAGGGAAAGTATCCAGATGTTGCTGAAACATTCATTGGTAAATATTTCAGAAAACCCCGTTCTGGTCCTCCTGGAGGCAACCGGGAGAGACACACCAATCCAGAAGAAACTGGTTCTTCTGGAGGGAATCAGGAGAAGAACAACACTCCAGAGGAAACTGAGAATGAAAATAGGCAGTAAGGCCGAGTATGGGGGTTCTAATTTATGTTAATTGTAAATCTTTTAGCTTGCCTCCCAGATGTAACTAGATACAAACAATTCCCATCATCTGCTATTCTGATTTGTATATATACTGGGCAGATGTTTTTAGTTTACTTCCAGCTCATCCACAACAGAATCAAACTGAAGCGTGCTTCCATCTCAGTTGCTCATTTTTCATACAAGAGCGGTTCTTATTTACCCTGTAGTTAGCTTATTTGGTAGTTTGTAACCTATACAGTGGGTTTTGGGAAATCACAGGCTATTTATTCTTCTTGTTTTTGAAGCAAAATAGATGGAAGTGTAGCATTCTCATCAAAACTTCTCCAATTTCTACTTTCTTCCTTATTTTCATTTATTTGTTGTGTTTTTCCAGTTTGATTAGTCTGCTGCTTATCTTAGTGAGATCAATTGTGATGTGTGATTGAGAAAATGGACATGGTGTGCGATCCTAGCTTTATAAATGTCGGGAGTGTTTTGCAAGACACTGAAGAGTGAAGACAGCATAGGGGTCTTGTTTATGTTGAGAAGCAATGCAATTTGTTGTATATAGTAACTAGCATGATTCAAAGTTGTCTTATAGGATTTGAGAAGGTTTTGCACGTGTAACAAGGACTTTGAAAACGGGTTTATGGGTGGGGCGATGTTTAATCATGGGTGCTTTGTCCCCTTTTTGGGCGGGGTGGGATGTGTATCGAGGACTGTAAAATCTCCGGTTCCCTGCCTCAAGCCCTATTTGATAAAAATGAGAGAAAAGGGAGGGATGAGAGAGAGAGAGAGAATACTTGAATGACCAAAACTATTTTGGAAACACCTTTAAATTAGCAAATTCTATCTCACCAAAAAAAAAAAAAAAAAATTAGCAAATTCTACTTATCCAATCTGGCACGTAATAACCAACAGCTGTATGCTCTTAACTTATCCAAACCTACAAAGACGAGTTCAATGGTACATCAATACATACACATTAGGCTTTAACCTGTAATGTTATATTAAAACACTAAACAAATTAAACTAAATGATTACAAATATACATTTTTTTTAAGTATTAATAACGTGGTATGGGTTAGTTAGATTGAAAGTTTTGTCAACAACTCCAATTTGTGTGTTTTTAAGAGAATCTATCAACTCATGAAAATTAATTTAAAGTGTTGTGTTGGGTTAGATCAGTTGATGGGTTTAATACCTACTCATTATCACAAGAGAAGTGTTTCGTTTATAATATTTTTACAACAAATTTTAGATGGTAAGTTATAATTGATTCTAATTTGAATTCATTATTGTAAGTCTGAAATTACTTTTTCACCCACAATTAACATCCGACAACTTAAAATTTGTTGTGAAGATATTATAAACATAGTATTTCTCTTGTTATCGGTACATTGATGATGAGTATCTTACTCATATCCAAAAACCTCTTCTTTAATTTTTTTTTCCGTTTTTTAATAAATCATATCCAAGCAGGAAAGCACATTATTTGTTTTTTTTCTAAAAAAAGAAAACGTTAAAGGTACACGCACGTTACAGCATCAAACCACTGTCCAATGGAAAGTCCACGATGTTCAAACCATTGGCCAAAGGAAACATTAAGAAAACATTGAATGTTCAAAAGTCACGTGATAGTTCAAGGTTGTAATCATCTAATCATCAACTCCACGTTTTGATCCACAACAAAGCCAGTTCAGTTCACTAACATTCTCTCTCTCTCTCTCTCTTGTATATTTGTATTTGAATTGTGAACTTTATCTGTGAGTGATTGTATTCACAAACAGAGTGTGTGGAATGAACCCAATGGCCTCTTTGGTTGGGCAGTCTTTGATGGCGCTTCCCTTAGAAAATGGGAAATATAAGGTTTGGGAGGACCAATCTTTCATCAAGTGGAGGAAGAGAGACTCCCATGTTACTTTGCATTGCCATGATTCCATTGAAGGTCAGACTGGTTCCCTCTGTCTTCATTTTCAATGTTTGTACTTGTATCAATAGTTTAATACTGTTTCTTTATGATCTGTGTTTTTGTTTTTGCTATTGTTTTGCTTTCCCATGTTATTTTTGTTATCTGGGTAGCTGTATTTTGAGGTTTTAACATATGGGTTTCTCTTAAAAATCAAGAATTTATCTTTAGTACATTTTTTTTTTTCTATAGATACCATGGAAATGATTGCCTTTTATCATCAGGCTGAGTCATCAATTCGTTTTTGGTGTAGTTGTGATTTGAAGACTTTACCATTTAATCTAACTGGAACTTGCATTTTATCTTTAGTACATGGCAGAACTGGTTCATTTTCTTTGATTACAAACTCATCTAAACTGCAATGAGGAAAAACAAACAATCTTGATAAAAAATGAGACTGGAGCATGTAAACTGTTCGTGGTCTTTTTTAACAGCATGGGTCCTGATGGAATTCTTTTTGTGGTCTATGAAAAAGTCACACCACGTTGTAAAAAGATTAAAAATAAAGAGAGAAATAAAACAAGGATCTTTATGGTCAAACTGATTCAAAAAGTGTGAAATGTTGGAGTGGTTTGGGGTGCTTGAGGCTGGAGCAGATAATATGATTGTGGTATTTGTTATAACATGAGTTCTGATATAATTTTCAAGTGGTCTATGAGTATTGTCTATTTTTCTTACGCCAATTCTAATTGGATATCTCTTCACATAATAAGCACCTTGGTTCCATCATTTTTGAAATTCCTATTTGTATTAGTTTCTTTCTTTTTATTTCTCATATGTAGGGAATCTGACATTTTGTTCTATTAATAGGATCTCTTAAATTCTGGTATGAACGCAACAAAGTTGATGTTGCGGTAGCTAATTCTGCTGTTTGGAATGATGATGCTGTTCTTGGAGCCCTTGAGAGTGCTACTTTTTGGGTCAAGGGCTTACCATTCGTTAAGACTTTGTCTGGCTACTGGAAATTTTTCTTGGCTCCCAATCCTAACAGTGTCCCTGTGAATTTCTATGGCGGTTCATTTCAGGACTCCGAGTGGGAGACTCTGCCAGGTACTTGCATACATATAGATGACACACACACATGCATACATATATATATCCATGCACACAAACATACGCACACACAGACTTATGTGTAAATATGAATATATTTTCATTTAATTCACCATTTTCTATTTGATTTCTTTTTCATTTTGAAATCTTCAATTGCCACCTCCTAATGCTTGTCAGCTTGCGGTTATGTGTTCCTAATTTGCATTGTCTTTTGAATTTCAATGTGACACTCCTAGTCAATCTAGGGCAACTATGTACATTTTAGTAGGTCAGTTTAGAAACTAGAAAGACATGCACTGTGTCTTGATGTGCTCTTTCCTGCATTGCTTTTCGACTTGTATTTATGACCCTTTTAACTTCTGGATGATATTTGGCATTGTGTGAAACACTAAATTAATTAAATAAGATAACCTATTTAATTTTTATTTTTATTTATTTTGAAGCTATGATTGATACAAAATTGAAATCTGAGTTTAGATGAGCTTTCTGATAACTTTCATGGATGCTAAATGTAGCATCTAATATTTTGCATTTCTTCTACAATATTAAATACTCTTAGCCTTTTTATTTTCCTTTGTAGATAGACAAGCTTGAGGAAGATTTGGGATGCTTATTGTTTCGCGATTTTCAATTTTGTTATAGTATTTTGAGTTATGCAAACACTGGCATTGAAAAAATGTATCAAGTTCTTAATTGTTTGATGTTTGAATCATCTTAAACATTGTGTCATATCTAATGCTTACGAGTGATCCTCTTTCAAACATGTCTCATAATTTTTTTTTTCTTTAATTGAAACAGTTCCTTCAAGTTGGCAGATGCATGGATTTGATCAGCCTATTTATACAAATGTAGTATATCCATTTCCAATGGATCCTCCATCTGTTCCTGTGGAAAATCCCACGGGTTGCTACAGAACATACTTCAATGTTCCTAAAGAATGGAAGGGTATGATCTATATGGACATTAGTAGAATTTTAGCTCATTACTGTGTCTGTTGATGCATCTTGATCCTTTTATTTATTCTCTTCTCTTCTATGGTTTTTGGCTTCTTGATCAAAGTATATTAAATGGAAGCTTATCTGTTCAAATGTTTTATTCATGTTTACTTGGTTTTCATATGAACTCTGATATACTATTTATATTTGACAGGTCGTAGGATTTTGTTGCACTTTGAAGCTGTTGATTCTGCCTTCTGTGCATGGGTAAATGGGGTTCCTGTAGGATATAGGTAATTAAGCATATTTCTAATGAAATTTTTGTAAATTAAATTAAGTTTACTCCATTTAGTTTCTGTCATTTGGATTTTCTCTACCATTTTATGTAGTTTTCTCAGTGAACATATCCTGTTTCAGTGACATTTTATATGTATTTCTAAAGGAGCCTTAACATTGCACGTCATCAATTTACAAATTTTAGTTTATTTTTAAAATTAAATTGTCTTAATTAGGTTTTTTTTTTTTTTTTTTGGATCGGTAAGTTGTCTTGATTAGTTATGTGTTACACACGAAGAAAGAGGGGGGAAAAAAAAAATTCTTAAAGTTTTATGGTATATATTTTGTTTGAGAAATGGTCACACCAAGGCATCCCACATTTTATGTTTTTTGAGAAAAACAAATATGCTTCTAAAAATTTTTAGTCAGTAATTTATCTCTTAATAGCAAGCTAATACCCCTGCATACTTAATGTGAAATTTTTAATAAATATAATTCCACATATTTAAGCTAATAAAATATAGTGGTCATAAACTATGTACTGCTCTAAATTGCATCATAGTGAAACAATGTGTCTCGTGTCCAGTTGTATGGGATGTGATGCGATGTTTGATATATATCTTGTATCCATTAACATGTTTTTTATAATTGTGTTAGGGCAGTCAGGATAGTAGACTACCTGCCGAGTTTGAAATCACTGATTATTGTTACCCTTGCGATTTGGATGAGAAGAATGTTCTAGCTGTTCAAGTATTTAGATGGAGTGATGGCTCGTACCTTGAAGATCAGGATCATTGGTGGGTATCTGGTATTCATCGTGATGTGCTTCTTCTAGCCAAGCCACAGGTTTGTGTTCTGATCAACCTTGCTTCCATGTGTTGTTCTATTACAGCTAAAATAAATTAATGGTTAGTAGTTGGAGTTCTTTGTATATCGGCAGGGGATGCATGTGATGAATTGAGTAGTTAGTACACTGTACCAAGAGCACCCTGCCACTTTCATGAAACAATTTATTTCCTCTGCTCATTTCCCTTAACATGAGAGGCATTGAAACATTACAGTTTGATGTTACAGATGGATGTACCATCTTTTTATTTTATTGCAATTCTGTTATGATTGAGGAGATAAGGGAAATCAAGAAGGTATCAGAAACTATCTCAGGGTAATAACATAGCAAGAAGGCCACAAAGCAGATTTAATTCGAAAACAAGAATGCAAACTATAGATTAGATGTGTCTAATTGTTATATAATTTCTCCTTCCTCATATCACTAAATCAAGGAGCACTGTGCACAAAAAAGAAAAAAAAGAAAAAAGAAAGAAAAAGAAATATACTTAACCTTAATTGATTATCTCAGATAAGTTGTCTACTTTGTTTTAAAAAATTGTGCCATTTTCTTCCTTTTGAATTGGCCAGGGAACCACTAGATACTTCATCAAATATTTTATATTGGTGTAAAAGCAGTAGGTCTTTTAGATATTTTCTATATCTGAAAGTAATAATTAATTGAATATTGCCGCCCTTGGAAGTTCAATATTATTTTTCAACATCACTTTGCTTCTGACGTTTTAACTGAACAAATGCATTATCATTTTTTATATCTATTTTGGGCAATTTGTTCCAACTTTTTAGAGTTGCACAAGAGTTAACTTAAGAAGTATATGGTATGCAGGTATTCATTGCTGACTATTTTTTCAAATCAAACCTGGCGGAAGACTTTTCTCATGCAGATGTACAGGTAAGAATTAAAATTTTAAGATTAGAAACTGATAACTTGCCAGAGTTTAACTTTGTTCTGTGTTGAGTGGAGAATATTAGATTTATCTTCTTGATCTCCACTCTGTTGTTGGTGAGTAAATATACAGTTGATAGCGTATCTGCTCTCTTAGTTTACCTACTAATATGTGCAGTTTGCTTGTTTATATATCTGAAATATCCATTTACACATAATAAGACTTGGTTTTCATTCACCTGTGTCCATCTTTCATAAGATATAACCACCTCAAAAGTCTGCCGGTAAGTTTCACCCTCTAGGTGCCAAAGTTTCTGTGTCACACATGAAAACAGAAATTTGGATTTTTAAGGTGAAACTTTCCTGGCATTGCTGTTGTCTGCTTAATCTTTGCACACGTTCCTCTCCCTCACAGGTGTTATTTCTTGTCCATGCAAAATTCACCATAAATAGTTACAAAAAATTAGTCATTGCCCTCTCCAAATGATGTTTAATATTTTAATGATATTGTTCCTTTTAGGGTTCATGTCATCCTTTAAAATCCACTAGGTGCACAACTAACTTACCAATAAAAAAAGATTTTGCACGCACAAATCTATTTTTGTCTACTTTTAAATATTCTTCAAATATTTTATCAAAATTTAGGTATGATCAATAGTTGCAATATGTTAAGATTATGTTTTCCTCATTACAAAATCCAATTATGGGAGACATTTCAAGTTTCTTTTTCTTGCACTTATCATCCAGGTTGAAGTGAAAATAGACAACTCTTGTGAAGCATCAAAACACAGAGTTCTTGAGAGCTACACTATTGAAGCTGCATTATATGACACTGGGAGCTGGTACAACTTTGATGGACATGCTGATCTGCTTGCATCTCATGTTGCTAATATAAAGCTCAGTCCCTCTACAACAAGGCTGGGATTTCATGGTTATGTGCTTGGTGGTAGACTTGAAAGTCCAAGGCTTTGGTCTGCAGAGCAAGTGAGGGAGCTTACTTAATTTGATTCCTTTCCAATTTTAGACCTAAGCTGGATGTTCTTTTGTTGATAAATACTGGCTTTTGGCCTAATGGTCAATGTGTTTCCTGACATAGGTTCAAGCAACAGTGGACGCCAATTTTAACTTTTGGCGTTCCCTGACTTGACCAGTTCATCCACCTCAATCAAATGGGTTAAGCTAAACCCTGGTGGGTTACTCGGTCTTGACTGGGCTGAATGGAAGTCTGATTAGCTAGGTGCCAGGTGACCAGTTTGCCTGGCAGAATATACATAATGCGCTGTTACACTTGCCTAGATAATATTTTATAATATTCTTTAACCCCCCCATCCCCCGTGGCCCCAACAAAATAAAGGGACATCTTCATAAGGAACAGAGGAAGATGGAATGAAGCACAATAATTTCTTCAAACTAAAATATGATGAAAAGATGAATCTATCAAGATAGTTTGGAATGTGATTGATATCTGTTTGAAAATATTGTACCTACATTCTGCTGTTATTTTCTTGTGTACTATATATACTCCTTTTGATTAGTAAAAAAAATTAATTCCATGTTCCTAATATCCAGCTCAATTAGAAAATTTAGTGTAATTATGAGTGTTTTAGACAATATGCCTTCAATTAGTTTGAAAAAGCTTTTACTTTCTTAGCCTTGGAAGTTTGTTACTTGTTAATGGATATTGTTGTAGAAAAAAACACTATAGGAAGCACCGTTTACAGACCTTCATTGTTTTCAGTTAAGAATTTTTTACAAAGTTTCAGTCTCTTTTGATATCATGGCCTTGAAAACTGGAACTCATAGAGTTTACTAATATTTAATTATTTGACTATGAACTTAAGTTGCTTCTCATTTCACATTGATTATGTGTTTGTTTCTTTGAAGTTGAATAGTTTGATTTTCATGACCTATGATTGAAAGTGTGAAATGTTAAGTTGTTAAAGAGTTGAAAATTTTCATGACTTATTAGAAAGCTGAAGAGTTGTACTTTAGGGGGTTCAAGTTACACCCGGTGTAATTCTAAGCAATGTTACACCACCTAATAACTTGTTATAGAATTCATATTTTGAAAATCCCACCATTAAATTACATGTTTTATATGTTCTTAACAATCATGCCAATTTTCATGTCAATTGGATATTATTTACCATTTGATCTATAAACTCATCTTTTATGCATTATTTTAAATTACAAAAACTTGAATTTAAAAATTTGATTGATGACATGGCTATTAATTTTTGATCACCTTGAAATTTTGCAAGCATGGAGAATATACGAAGACGATGTAATCTAACGGTAGATTTGTCAAAATTTGCATTCAATTAAAAAATATTGAGTGGTGTAACATTGCTTAGAGTAACACCAGGTGTAATTTGAACCCAACCCTGTATATATATATATATATATTTTTTTTTTTTGGTTTTCCATTCTATGTTAGTTACTATTTCCTCTTTGTTTTGTCCAAGATTATGTGAAGCCCTCCATTTCATTTTTTTCTTGACAATTTTGACATAATTCCATATTTACCAATGAATTTGCATTTGGATATCTTACGCAATTGTTTGCATTTATTCTCAGCCAAATCTGTACACACTGGTTGTTGTCCTGAAAGATGCATCTGGCCGTGTAGTGGACTGTGAATCGAGCCTTGTGGGCATAAGACAAGTGTCTAAAGCCCCTAAACAGTTACTTGTTAATGGGCATCCCATTATAATAAGAGGTGTTAACAGGCACGAACATCACCCACGTCTGGGGAAGACAAATGTAGAATCCTGCATGGTTAAGGTGACTGCTTTTTTTCTCCTGGCTTTATCTCTGCTTTCCAAGTTGATGTCTCGGATTATGATGATGGTACTGGTTTAGGTATCATTAAGACATTCATTACTATTCTGCCTGCAGGATTTGGTTCTAATGAAGCAAAACAATATAAATGCTGTGAGAAACAGCCATTATCCTCAACATCCCCGTTGGTACGAGTTGTGTAGTTTATTTGGCATGTACATGATAGATGAAGCAAATATTGAGACACATGGTTTTGATCTATCCCGACATTTGAAGCATCCTACTTCTGAACCAAGTTGGGCTGCTGCCATGCTGGATCGTGTAATTGGCATGGTGGAGAGAGACAAAAATCATGCATGCATTATTTCTTGGTCCTTGGGAAATGAATCTGGATACGGCCCTAATCATTCTGCTTTAGCTGGTATATATCCTTGTTTTGGGTGTGCTATTTGCATGTGCTTGGAAGCAACTTTGGCAAAAGATTTCTGCCTCGTTATTTTAAATCGTACATATCATTAGCTTGTTTTTAATTTCTAGACATGTTTGATATCATAAAATTTTTTAAATAAGATTTCTGTACAAAACTTGGTTAATGATGTTGTTTCTAAAAAATATCATTTGCTTTTGTGGTAAACTCGTATTAGAACCGTGGTTTGTGTTTCAGAGAAGCTTTTTATTGAATACAAATGATTGAGAATTTGAATTTCTGCTTAGCACATCTCACATAGAAGAGACAATAAATCTTTGGGAATAGCCGGCTGGCTATTAAAATCAGTTTGACAGTATCAGAAGTTGTTTTTGCTTGATATGATGATTTGAGCTTAATGAATTTCACACATAAATTGGTGAAAATGTTGTGAGAAGTTAAGATTAAACTTAATTATGGAACAGCGATGCTTTCAGGGAGAGAGGTGTGCACTCTAAATTTTTGACATTTAATCGTTATATAGAATTTTATATAAAATTGTTCTCTCTGTCTCTCTCTGAAAGTCTACATCAAATTTCTTTCACCATATTTGGGGAAACATGTCTATAAGTTACTTTAAACCTGGGCTTTATGCAATGCAGAAGATGTTATTCATAATTTTGGATTTTGTTTCAAAGTTTTGACAATATTACTGAAGTTGCTTCCACAGACACCTTTTCCTTTTCATTCACTTTCAGTGTGTAAACTTTAATTCAGGTTGGATTCGGGGAAGGGATCCCTCACGGGTAGTACACTATGAAGGAGGTGGATCTAGAACCTCATCTACAGATATTGTATGCCCCATGTATATGCGTGTTTGGGACATTTTGAAGATTGCAAAAGATCCAAGTGAAACACGTCCTTTGATACTGTGCGAGTATGTTATCTTTGTTCTTAAATATGTTACTTTTTTTTAAAGTTCAACATTTCTTAATAATTCCATGAATTTCTTTTCTTTTTCTTTAAAAAAAATGTTCTAGTGGTCATGGCCTTTTGTACTTGAGGATACTTATTATGAATGAATGGCAGGTATTCGCATGCAATGGGAAACAGCAGCGGGAATCTACATGAATATTGGGAAGCAATAGATAGCACATTTGGTCTACAAGGAGGCTTTATCTGGGATTGGGTTGATCAGGTCAGGAATCTTCAAGTCCTTATGAATATATTGAATGACCAGTAAACTATTTTGCTTGTCATATAGAAATAAATATACATGTCAAAAGTTTGAATTTTATAGAAAGAAATGACCAGGCAATTGCAACGTTAATTTGGACCCATCAACTTATGTAAAAAAGTTCCCACAGCTGAAACAAATCTGAAGGTTACAGACTCACAGTACAAAGTGAAAATAAGATGGTAAAATCACTTTGCAGAGCCAGAAACAAAATGTAGACAATGACAATGTGGTTGATCTCAACTCACCCCCGCACCTGCACTCCACGCCCCCCCCCCCCCCCCCCCCAAACACACACACACACACACACACACGCTCGCCTTTTTCTTTTCCCTCTCCTGGTGTTGTTTCACAAGTTGGATATATAGTTGAGGGTTAAAGATTTGCACTTTGTATACAGGGGTTGTTGAAGGATAGAGAAGATGGTAGAAAGCAGTGGGCATATGGAGGTGACTTTGGGGATATTCCTAATGATCTGAACTTCTGCTTGAATGGCCTTACTTGGCCAGATCGAACTCCTCATCCTGCACTACATGGTAACTCAATGTTTTGTGTCTTACTTTGAATTTAAAACATGCTTGAAGTTCTGCAACATAACAACTGTGTCATTTATCTGTTTGCCCAATGACTCATGGCTTTAATTATTATTTCAGAAGTCAAGTATGTCCATCAACCAATCAAGGTTTCGTTAAAGGAAAGAATACTTAAGGTACTTACATACTCCATTCACATTCCGCATGTCTTTTGTTGAATCTTTTGCTTATGTTTGGTTGGAATTTTACTTTGCAGATAACAAACACTAATTTTTATGAAACAACACAAGGATTGGAGTTTAGCTGGGCTGCTCATGGGGATGGATGCGAACTTGGAACTGGAGTTCTTCCTCTTCCCTCAATAGGACCACAGAGCAGTTTTGATATTGATTGGGAGTCAGGTCCATGGTATTCTCTATGGGCTTCCTCATTTGCAGAAGAATTTTTTCTTACAATATCTGCTAAGCTTTTGCACTCCACACGCTGGGTTGAGGCTGGTCATGTCATTTCCTCTACCCAAGTACAGTTGCCTGCCAAAAGAGAGATTGTTCCTCATGTAGTTTCTCTTCCTTCGTTCCTACATTGATACTATGAACAGTTTAATCACTTTTATGATCTTATTAACTTTTTTATTTTACTATACGACTAAGAGGTTACAAATGACTTTGGTTACCAGGTCATTAAAGCTACAGATGCTACCTTCCGAGGAGAAATTCTTGGGGACAAAATAAGAGTGAGCCAACACAACGTTTGGGAGATAGAATTGAATGCTAAAACAGGAATAATTGAAAGCTGGAAGGTAGTCTATACCATTGAATTTATAGAAGTGGATGGTATTCTGTTTTTGATTCGTTTGAAAGGCAAAGGTTTTCTTTTAATGTAATTTACTTGTTAAATGAAGGAAATGGGCATAGGAATGTTTTGATGTGATTTTCTCTGCAACTAATAAAAGTGATTTGTATAGATAAATAAAAGTAATGAAAAAGGGTTTTAAATAGAGAGGTGACACTATGTGCTTAAATAGTATAAAATGGCAGAAAAAGATACATATGATCAAAATCTATTAGTTTATCAGGATCTGTAGAGTCGTCTCCAATTTAATTGGGAATTTCAGTTTAGTTGAATTGACTAAAGTCTTGGTATTTTATAGTGCTTCCTTAAATTATAAAGTTAGTCTTTGTGCCTCCTGCTGTACCTTCTCTGCTGATAGACCTTCAGGTTGTTTTCTTTAGCCAGATTATCTCTATAGTTGGAATATAATGGTGTGAAGTTTCATTATTAGGAAAGGAGAATGACCAACTTGTCTTGGACTTGTTTAAAAACTGTAAATTGAAACTTCTCTACAAATATCATGTTTTCCCGAAACTGTATAACATACTTTTTGTTATATACATATCTTTTTTTTTCTTTGATTTATTTATTTAAAAAAAAAAGAGGATCTGATGGAAAAATATAAAATTTTGAAAAAAAGGAAGTTTTTGAGAACTTTAATAAACATGCTTGTGGAAGATGAAATGAAGCATGCCATAATTGAGATTTTTTATAGAAAAATTATTTGGATATCCTTTGGTTTAACTTCAGAGGGATTGTCTGTCAAGGATATTAGGATTTCATTTGATAGATTTTCTTTTTCAAAATTATATTTTGAAGAGGGATGTAAGCTTCCCTCTATATGTCCTTATAATAATTCTGAACTCTCTCTCTTCCTTTATTTTTGGTAACATTTGTCTCAGTTTACATCCTCTTCATATGATATTTTAAATATCTAACTTCTCAAGCAGAAGTTGTTTGATATGTACTCATGTCCTGATACACACAAGAATATTAACTTATGATAAATGACAGCTGCAACTCTAAAGATATGGTTTTGAATGATAGGTTGAAGGAGTGACTGTGATGAATAAGGGGATATTCCCATGCTTTTGGCGAGCACCTACTGATAATGATAAAGGAGGAGAGGCAGAAAGTTATTTATCCAAGTGGAAAGCTGCTCGTTTGGATAGTCTACGTTATATTACAGAAAATTGTTCTGCACAGAATATGACAGACAACCTTGTGAAAATAGAAGTGGGTTTTATTGCTGTTCCAAGGGGTGAGAAGGGTTCTGTCCCAGAGTTAGACAAATCAAATGCATTGTTCAAAATTGATATGATTTACCAAATCTATGGTTCTGGGGATGTCATTGTTGAATGCAATGTGAAACCAAATTCTTCAAATCTTCCACCTTTGCCACGTGTGGGTCTAGAATTCCATTTGGAGAAGTCATTGGACCAGATAAAGTGGTATGGAAGAGGTCCATTTGAATGTTATCCAGATAGAAAAGCAGCCGCACATGTTGGGGTCTATGAGAAGGAAGTGGGTGACATGCATGTTCCTTATATTGTTCCTGGGGAATCTTCAGGCAGGGCAGATGTTAGATGGGTGACATTTCAAAGGAAGGATGGATGTGGGATTTATGCTTCCATCTATGGCAGCTCTCCTCCTATGCAAATGAGTGCAAGTTACTACACTACAGCAGAGCTTGACCGGGCAACACGCATCGAAGAGCTTATTAAAGGAGATGACATTGAGGTAATTTCTACTGATTCTTCTAGTGGTCTTGCTATTATTATTATTATTATTATTTATTTATTTATTTATTTTTGCAAATGTGTGTGTTATGCCCCACAGACTTGAAGTTTGAAACTCCTAGACTATATTTATTAGCATTATCATTAGCAATAATGCTTTTCACCATCATTCTATAAATTACGTAGAGGAGATGGAGTGGGTTGAAAGATTTGTAAGCTGACAATCTATGCATTGGATTTGTTGCCATAAATATTTTTAATATTTGTAAAAAAAAATAATTGTAAAGCATTATTAGAATTTTCAAGCTGCATCTACATATAGTCATAGGGGAAGCTACAATTGCTTCTACATATGGTCTTTCAGGTGGCCACTTAAAGGAAAAGTCATAGGGGAAGCTACAATTGCTTGCTACCATGAGCCTGCCTTCATTCCCATAGAAGATACAACAATATGGATTTCGATACCTAACAAAATTCAAGAAGGAAGTTATTTGATTTTTACCCCCAAAAAAAAATTCCAGATTTCTCATTACAAACATGTGCATCAAGAACAGTAATTTTGTAGTTCCATGCATACATAATGAAAGAAAAGAAAAGAAAAGTGAAAAGGTCTTCTCCAGCTCAGGTTTACAAGTTTGCATGTCTATTTCAAGCTGCAATTGATTGCTACTTGTTCTACTGCTTTCCTCCTTTTTCCCTGCTTCTGTCATTGTTTTTGTCATCACCATGTTATATTGTTTTATGGTGTTATAGGTTCATCTTGATCACAAGCACATGGGAGTGGGCGGAGATGATAGCTGGTCCCCATGTGTCCATGATAAGTATCTGATTCCTGCTGTACCCTACTCATTCTCAATGAGGCTGTCTCCAATAACTCGAGCCACCTCTGGCCCCGACGTTTACAAATCCCAACTTCAAAACTAGCAACTTTTTTTTGGTTGCATGGCTTGATGGAAGGTTGAGGATGTATATTAGATCATATGTTACCTTATAAGTTAGTAAATAAATGTCCAATCCAAACCATATACATCATTAAATTGGGACTACCACCTTGAGGCTAGAAAGCTCTCTCTATGCAAGTTGGGTAGCTCCACTACCAAGTTGGGGCATTTAGTCATGGGGATTGGTCATTAAGTTGTTTACTTGCCAAGATCAATGCTTGAAAGCCTATGCTATGGACATAATACTTTTATGCAAACTACTTTGTCATCTTGTTTAATAAAATCTCATGGGAAAAGTAACTAATTCAAGATTTTGATCTATTACAAGTAAAATGGTATTGGACTCTTTTAGAAACTTTTTGCTACGCTACTTTTGAAAACTCTGGTTTCTTTTGGGTGTAATTTTTACGAGTCCTGAACCTAACATAAAATTAGCTACTTAAGAGGGAATTTATAAATGGGTTGACATGTCTAACTTGCATCAACCCAAATAGACCAAATTAATTATTTGTGTTGGATTGACGAGATTTGTTATAGTCCATCTTATTTAACTTGTTTAATTACTGTGCATCTTTGGTGCGGTGGTCACTTCACAAGTATAAATGCTTGTGGGGTGTGGAGGGTAAGAGCCGTGGTTCAAGTTTTTAGGGGGGAATTTCACACATATATACACTTAGAGACCGTTTGGATTGAGGGGAAAGGAGAGTGAGTGGAGGGGAGTATAGTAGAATTGACTGAAAATAGGCTAATTTTGAGCTAAATCTACTCTACTCTTCCTCCCTCTTCTTCAATCCAAATGGACAACTAGATTAAGTTAGAGTAGAATTTCTATTTTGTATTAAAAAAAAAAAACTTGTTTAATCATATGACTTTTTTTTTTAATTTAATATAATTAATTTTTAAAGAAATAAGTGAGTAATTAAAATAAAATTATTGTCTATGATGATAATAGCACATAAAAAGATGAAATAGCCCCACCCCCCCCAAAAAAAAGAAAAAGAAAAAAATCCATGACTTATTTTCTTTCTGCGTCACTTTGGCTACTTGGTCTTATCTAGCTGATTATTTGTTTGTAAATTTAGATAAAATGTCATAGGCTATTATATAGTATGTGAGATCTTCATTGATTCATTTCAATGCATTATTACTTATGTATTAAATATGTCAAAAACAGGTTGGTAGCCTTTTTATAAAGGGTTCGGGTGCCTTGGAGACATTTGTTAAATGACCATTTTAAGAAAGTTTTGATATCATTTTTATGGAAAATATAAAAACTATCCAAAAAAAAATCACTTAAATTTTTTTTTCTTTTTCTATAAATGTTTTTAAAAGCATTTATTGAACCAATGCTTTTAGGGCATTTGTTAACTTTTTCCTTGAACCCTAGACTATTTCGATGGAAAAGAGTAATAGAACCTCAATAATAACTAGGTAATAAGAGCTAGGATAATAGGTTCTCGTACAATGACCTAGACCCCAGCCTCTAGCTAGTTCTCCTTGAAATGCATTGAGGCACAACAGTTGATAGGACATCTAGGGGTAAAGCACTATTTCGGTGTGGGCCGTGAGAGTGGTACCAAATTGAGGTAAACTCTGAATACTAGATATGTCCTCAAAATAACAGAGATCAAAGTCTGCTAGTGAGACAGTGGGGGATAAGCCAATAGAGAAGCTAGCAACAACAAAGCCTTTTTTTCTTAGGGATGGTGAAATTTCTTTTTATAAAAGGGATATCATGTCACTGATTTGATAAAAGGCTTGTGTTCAAGTATAATATTTTACGTCTTTTAAGATTATATCATCATTTGTCACAAACAATTTGTATAATATGTTGAAGTAGTCGATTGTAAGTGGCAGACAATCACTAATACATGAACACCCATCCACCACCCACAATCTATTCAAAAAATGTGGCAAAAATTGTTGTGATGCCTCAATTTGATTGATTGTGTGTGTTGTATGGGTGTGTAATGAATCCTACATCAGGTATTTATTGGGTAGATCTGGACTTTATTAATAACTATAAAGAGTCTTAATTGTGACTAATTCTTTTGAGGTTTAGCCCAGATGTGGCTAGTGTTTTTTCTTGCGTCATTATAATTGTATTCCTAAATTTTCTCATAAGATTTTGACATTATTAATAAATGTTTGGTTAGTGCTCTCTTGAATTACTTACCTAAGAAAATTTTAAATTTGTCTCCTTTGTGGGAGAAAACCTGAAAAAAGAAGATAATTTAGGAGATGCCTTAAAGACATTGATTTTGGAAATATTTTTAGAATTATTAGAAACTTTTTTTGAGAAAAAAAAAAAACTAAGTGTATGTTTGGTAACTGTTTTTTTCCTCAGTTTTCTATTTTCAAAAATAAATTTCAGTTTTCTATGACAAAAAACTTGTTTGGTAACTTATTTTAGGCAAAAATCAAAAACTATTTTCAATTTTCATATTGTTAAGGAAACTGAAGGTTTTTTTTTTTTTTTTTTATAACTTTTATGCTCATATAAAATAAATGATAATAAAAGTTATGGGCAAATGTGTAACTTCATGTCATATTATGTTATATATGTGGGCCCCATTATTTAAAAACCATTCTCTCCCTTCAAATCCACCCAATTTGGGCGGATTGCAAATATGTGGGTCCAAGAAAAATGGTTTCTTCCTTTTTTATTTATTTCTTCCATGGTAACCAAACACAGGAAATAAGTACATATTTTTTGATTTCTCTTCGCTTCCTCTCTCCTCCAGCCTTTCCAAACACACTATAAATTTTTAATTAAAAATGGTCCCACGATCAAGAGGTTTTGTTTTACATGGCCACATTCAACGTTCCTTTGTGTTAGGACTTAGCAGCTTTATTTAAATTTGACCCTGTGACACTTTGTGACGTGCTTGACGGATTGAAGGGTCTCGCAAGTGACAAATGGCCACATTCATTATTCAATCCACAATTTTTGTTTTTGCTAAGTGGTACAATTGGGTGTTTTTTTTTTTTTTTTTTTTCTTTTGTGAAGACTGACTGAGTTTGATTTCACAGCTTAGGAACTTAGGGAAAAGCACATATCTAGAATATAGTAGGGGAGAACAAACTGGCCACAGGGACTAGAAGGATTATAGAAATGTCTTTTTTTTTTTCTTTCCTATTTTATTTTTTCCCCCTCAACTTAATAAGGGACATTTGACAATAGAAAAAAAAAAGGGAGAAAACTTCCCCTATCAACCTCATTCAATATTGGACAAATGTTTTTTTTTCAGACTCTTCCTTCATTTTTTATTATTTTTTTATTATTGAAAGTGAATTATGATAAATTTACCATTAGATTGAATTTTCTTATTATATCAATTATCAATAGCTATGTCATTTAAGAAAATATCTAAATTCATATTTTTGTAGTTTTAAACTATGCATAAAAAATAAGTTTATGAATCAAATAGTAAATAATATTAAATTTGAATTAAATTTGAAATGCATGTTAAGAACATAAAAAAAATTTAATCTAATTGTTAGTGTGGGGGGTGAAAAGCCCAACCTAACGTATTGGGCTCAAGGCCCTATTTGAGGACCACTGTTCGTCCGAAGAGATGAAAACACTCAGTTAGAGGCCCATGTAAAAGGAGCATGTCTGGAGAGGAACACGTGCACTATCCGAGGAGATGTTCATTTTTTCGAGGAGTCCAATATCCTCGGATTCGAAGAAATTTGGTCCGACAGGTGTATGGGAAGCTCAAGTGATCTTTCTGACAAATGTAATGAGGGAAATGAACCTTAGACACGCATGAGGATAACAGGAACGGAGAAATATCAAGGAGACAGACTTCAACCACCGCATTAAATGCACTGCACCTACTTTCCTGACCGCATTAATATGGAGAAGACACCTGAACAGTGCACTCTCAGCTACCACCATTCACACAAGGCTAGAGATGGTGCATGATGGGACATGCACTCAAGTAGGCGTCTAGATGATGAACAAGTGGACAGTGAAGATGTAGGAAAGGAGTACTATATAAGATGGGGATGCCTCTGATAGTGAAGGGGAGGAAAATCAGAAGAAAAAGAAAAAGAGAGAGAATTCCATTACTGTAGCTCCGAGAGTTGTAACCCAAGTTTTATCAAATACAAATTCCTTTTCAGACGTCACATTTGTGTCCGTCCGAGCACGTCTGAATACAAATTTATCCACAAACACTGCTGTCTTATACTGTTAATTCATTGTTAGCCTAGCTCTTTCACCCACTCTCTACAAATTTATTGTCTTGGGTTCAGTGGGCTCAAAGTCCATACCTTCTTGGGCTTGGGCTACAAAAATTGACCCTACAGTTAGATTTTCAAAATATGCAGTCATGTTAATTTTTTAGTGAGAGTTAATTTAAAGCATTTTTCTCTAAACTAATTTGTAGCTGAATTGGCATCCATCTATGTACAAAGTGCTTGGGGGTTTAGGGGGGAAAGGGTTCGAGCTGCGGGGTTAGCAGCATGTTGTAATTATCTCTCAAAAAAAAAAAAATTAGAAGAAATTTTTTCTATCAATATTTTCCAAAGCTTCTAACCCTTCTCAATTTTAGAACTTAGAAGTCCAATGTACGAAATACTATGTTCCACTAAATTTTCTTTTAGCAAGTAATTTTACAATTTTGTTGAAGTGGGGGATTAAAAATTATAGAAAAAACGTGGTCATTCATCTAAAATGTTATAAAAAGCTATGGATCACTTATAGTAGATCATTTCTTCATGTGGTAAAATTGTGTGAGATTGCAAATGGGTGGGTCTTAAATTTATTGAAAAATATAACCCTACTCAATTTTAGAACTTAAAAGTCCAATGTACGAAATACTATGTTCCACTGAATTTTCTTTTAGCAAGTAATTTTACAAATTTTAGAAAAAACGTGGTCATTCATCTAAAATGTTATAAAAAGTTATGGATCACTTATAGTAGATCATTTCTTCATATGATAAAATTGTGTGAGACTGCAAATGGGTGGGTCTTAAATTTATTGAAAAATATATTTATTGTACATACGTTTATTTGGTTTTTATGTGTAAGAGAGTTATTTATTATTTTTTTTCCTTTGCTTATTAAGAAAAGGTGGAATAGTGGGAACAATTCACTTTCTACCATGACGAGTTCAACTCCAGCTCTAAATAACCGTGTTAACTCTGGTACTAATATTTTTCACGTCTTGAATCCAAGTGCTAAGATTAGATAAACGAGATGCTTGATCACTTAACTCTTATAAATAATAAATAAATAAAATTGAAATCTTGGAAGCAAGTAAAAGTTTCCGTGTAGGAGAGTTTTGGTTGAATTGCAATTTGCAAGAGATTGATGGACATCTGACCAGCCCTTGTCATATAGTCACTGATAAAAATAGTCCCACTTTCAGTGAGTCGTGTTCTAATTCCACAAGACGTGCATGACGGATTGAAAGGTCTCTAGTATCCACATGACCACATAATTCTAAATTTTCATTGCCAATGATATTCCAATGAAATTGTGTATGAAATTGGCGTGTCTTAGATTTATAGAAATAGTTAAGGGACATATATATTTGTTTGGCTTTTATGTGTAAGAGAAATCTGATCCGCCATTGTCAGATTACATAAGGTCACCTTACTAACTATGAGAATGAATGAGGCAAAGTCTACAGTTGATCCTTGACCCTTGTGACTAAAAATGGTCCCACGTACAAGACGTGTATGACAGATTGACAGGTTTCTCAAGTCCCACATTGATTATTCTACATTTTGATTGCCTACTATATTCCAATCCATCGTATTCCTAGGAAGAAATTTCAAACATAGGAGGAAAGATATTTAAGCTCCAATTGACTATTATCGCATCGGCATGAAGGGGTGAAATTAGGAATTTCTGCTTGAGGTGACAACTTCTATTTTTTGAAAGTTATATCTTAAAAACAGTGGCGGCTCCAGGAATTTTTTTCAGGGTGTTCCTCAATAAGCATAAATTACACAATTTAATAAAAAGAAAATTTTGTATATTGACAACAACAACAATAAAAAAACACGCAAATACATAAAATTTACAATTGCCTTCTACGTGGTTTTCTTATCAAATATTTGTCCATAATTCTAGCAAAAGAATAAACAATAAGCTATAAGTTCATTTGAAATATTAATAAAATTATTAATTATTATTATTTGGTTGTTTCATTAATTTGTTTGTCTTTTATAAACTATAATTTGTTATATTGTTGTTTCATTAATTATAAAATTATTAATTATTGTTTAGCCTAACATAATTTAATTTGTTTGTCTTTTATAATGTAATGTTTTATTATTGTTTAGCCTAACATAATTTAGTTGTTTAATTTTTTTATTAATTGTCTTCTATAATTTGTTATGTGTATAATTAATATGTATAATGTAATTAAGAATTGAGTGGGCAAATCAAGTGATAAACCTAAGCCTTAAATTATACCCATGTCAAAACCCAAACCATTAACCAAGGCCCACCCTTTAATTTAATTTAATTTTTAATAACTTTTTTTCCCTTTTCCTTTGTTTTCTCCTTCAAGTCTTTTTTTTTTTTTTTACTGAAATAGTAGAAGTATATTAAAAAAAAAAAAAAAAAAACACAAACAAACAAACAAAAAAAAAAACAAAAAGAAACCCGGCCCAAGAGCTTTACAACCACAGGACGGCCCAGAGAAAACAATGGACCTATAGCTCCAGAAACCTCTAAGGCTCTTTTTTTTTCCTTATTTTAACTTATGTGTCATTTTTGCTTTAACCCTCCTTCACACGTGCTTTACATATCCTGTCTCTTCTAGATTTTTCTTCAGATCTACTTTCCTTTTTTCTTTCTTCGTCCTTATTTCTTAGTCACAGCTTTTCTTCTCTCTGAATGTTCTCTTCAAGCATCGTTTTATGCTGCCACCTTGCTTCTTTCAACAAGCATTGTTCATCCCTAATAGCACCTCCATGCTCCTCTCTCAAGCCGCCTCTACCTGGCACAATGTCTCCTCAACCTCCATTACTGATCTATATCTGCTTTGTTTGGATTATAGGTTTATATTTTCATTATTTTGTATGGGAAATCAAGAGTTTTTCTTTCGGCCCGGAATCCGTTTTTGGTTGAGGGTGTTCCTAATTTTTTTTTTAAGGGTAAACAAATATATATTTTTTAATTATTATATATAATTTAATTTAATTTAATTTAATTTAATTTTTTTTTATTATATATATATATATATATATATTTTTTTTTTTTCAGGTCAAAGATTTTTAAAAAATTATGTCAATTAATAGTTTTTATTAACTTTAGCCTTTAAGCTGTTTTAAAATATAAGAATTCCCTAAGTACTTTTTAGTGAAATTGTCAAATGTGTGAACATTGAATAGAAATCTGAAATTTTAATTTTGAGAAATAAACAGTCTTTCTTTTATTTTAAATTGTTTCAAGTTTCAGCAAGTCGGCTCTAGAGTTGAGACCGTGCACAGTTGCACGCATGAGTATTCTTAGGGGATGCATTGGCATGGTGAGACCATTTGAGTATTGATTTTCTAAATTAACCACACCAAAGATGATTATGAATTCATATTTGGTATGCATGCAATTGCTTCCGCGAATAAGGATAATAATTTATTAGGATCAATACTCAAAAAAAGTCAACCAACCATCATCATCCTCAACCAAGGCCCAAAGCAGGTGATGTATATGATGGGTTGGAGTTTCCAAGTTGTACAAAAGGAAGCCTACTGATCAAGTGTCAAGACATTGATGGTTTTTTCTATTTCTTTTTTAAGTTTTAAATTCAAGAAATGCCAAGATGTTTTATTTATATACATTCTTCTCGCTTCTGACGTACCATATTTTGTGTTTTTCTTGAATTGGAAATTGATCAAATTCTTCATTAAGATTAAGGTTGCGTTTGGCATTGGCTGAAAAATGCAGTTTATTATTATTATTTTTTTATACTATTTAGCTTATTTTTGTTACTATTTATGGATTTCATTGTACTTTTTGATACTATTTATGTTTCTCCTATACTATTTTAGCTAATTTTTAGCTTTATCTATAGTACTTTCAGAAAAAAGTTTTTAGTTTTAGTTAAATAGGCTGTTCCCAAACAGACTCTAAATATTACAATTTCTTTTTTGAGAATACTAAGTCTTTTTTAACACACACACACGGGAAGAGGGGAGAAAGTTTTTTTTAAAGAAACTTACAGTAGTGTATATCCAAAAGGGTCTAACTCTTGAATACACAGCACAGACTTTAAACCTTTTTAACTCACACTCATTTTCCAATGTGGGATTAACCCACTATTTTTTCTTTTGAGAATACTAAGTCTATTTTAACACACACACACATGAGGAGAGGGGAGAATGTTTTTTTTAAAGAAACTTACAGTGGTGTATATCCAAAAGAGCCTAATTCTTAGACACACAGCACAGACTTTAAACCTCTTTAACTATTACAAATTTAAATATGTATTTAGTATTGCATTATTTAAAATTTAAAATAATGTTATAGTTTGTATATAGTTAAATTCATAAAATAAAATCTAAATTAATTTTGAAACAAACCATCTTTATTTATTTCAAGTAAACTTCAAAAGATATTATTTGGAAAAAAAAAATCCTGTTAAGCATAGAAAGACTCTCATTATAAGATCTACAAGAAACTATTCAGCAATAACCCTAATGGTATGATCTTGAAGTATTAATCGCTTTTTCTTGTACGTAATCATCAAATTATGGGTGACAAACAACTTTATAGTGCTAATAATTTGCAGTGACAAAGGAACTAATAACTACCAAACTAGAAGCCTTGTTGGCTACTCGTGCTATCCAAGGCTTGAAGCTGTAAAATTCCTTTGTGAAAAATGAAGGCAAACAAAAGGAAGACAACAATTTTAACGTGGTTCGGCCATAAAAGCCTACATCCACTAGTCTATATTATTTTTTAAAAGCAATGTTACAGCTACAAATTATTCCATGGATATTAAAAAAAAAAAAAAAAACTATGACAAATACAAGATAAACTAATAAGTGACTGTTAAAAGAAACAAAAGGAGGTGCTACAAATCTGATTATTTTGTTCCAACATTATACAAAATCAAAACCTCATCAAGTCATGATGCCTTCCAATAGGGTCACTGGCCCTCTGTACCTGCATTCAAGTAGGACAATTATCCCTCTAAATCATTGAATTAAGGGAAATCATTTCTATGTATAGGAAGAAGTTTTGGTTTTCAAAATAGTAGAGGGGATTCATAGTAATGCAAGAAGGTTCAACTTCTTAGCTAGTAAAATTCCATACTTAGAGTAATTTAAGCCTATGTCTACATCAAAGTCATCAAACGCATCTCTATAAAAAGTATTGAGTGTAAGTACAATACCAATACTCACTAATGGTAGAAATCACCAAATCGAAAATAGCTTAAATGTCATTTTGATTTATGTATTTTTCAACAAACATTTTGAGGGGGGCGGGGACAAAAAAGAGCATATTTTGAATCATAGAATACAAATTAGATGAATCTTAATCATATGAATAGTACCATCATGTAATCAAATTTCACATGGCATCAATATTATCAATTTCGCTAGAATAAAAGAAAGTACCGTGACAAGCACATGGCATTGTGTTGGATATATGAACAATTTACCTGTAAGTTGAAGTCTTTCTAGGCGTCTTCTTGTTCTGAGGAGCTTGTCTCTAATCAAATGCAACTGAGCTACAACATCACTAATGTTCATCCTTTCTCTTGGAGATTCCATAGAACAAGAAACTCCAATTCCAAATATCAAAATCAAGCACTCCAGAATTTTGGGACATCCTATTCGATTTTGAATGTGAGTGTCATTTGTCCTTGTTTCCATATCTTCTCTTTCCAAAAGAATAATAGGATCCACAATGTTAACCACTTGTTCTGGCAAAGCTCCTCTAACGAAATCATGAAGGTTCAAGTCGTCTTTGAAAATGTTATCAGTGGGCTTTTTTCCTGTGAACATCTCCAATAATAATATACCATAACTGTAGACATCACCAAAAGTTGACACCTCATTTCCCATACCATATTCTGCAATTGCACATAGCATTTAGAATATGATTGATCTAGTTTCATATTAAAAAAATAAAAATAATATAATAGCACAACTTTGAAAGATATTTCTACAGGCATATAAAATGAAAAAAAAAAATTATGATAAGTAGAAATTTTTTATAGGACACGCTCCATCTTCTAAACGGCTTCCTTAAGTTATTTTCATGCTTGAAATTAGCATAATAAAAAATATTATGAAAGGAAAAGTATTTAATGTTCAAAAAATGGAAAAGATATTCACCTGGAGGAGCGTAACCAACTGTTCCTTTTAATCCGATAGAGCTTGATTGATTAGGGAAACACTCTTGGGTGGCCTCACGAAGGAACTTTGCTAAGCCAAAATCACCAACATGTCCAATCATTTCATCATCAAGAAGAACATTGCTAGGCTTGAGGTCACAATGAACAATTGGTGAATGGCAACGATGATGAAGATATTCCAATGCATTTGCAACATCAATAGCAATATTCAGTCTTTGAAGAAAATTCAAATTGGTTTGTTCTTCAGGAACCTCATTTATTCTTGAAATCGGATGCAACCACTCATCTAGGTTACCATTAGTCATGAACTCGTATACCAATGCTTTGAAATCATGGCCTTGATAGTCAACACCTGAACATGCTGTGATTACCTTTACCAGATTCCGATGTCTGATATTTCGCAAAGCCTCACATTCAGCAATAAAACTTTTTGAAGCTCCACGCTGCAAAAGGTTGAGTACCTTGACAGCAACTTTATGTCTGTCATGACCAAGAATTCCTTTATATACAGATCCAAAGCTACCCACACCAATTAAATTAGTGGTAGAGAATGCATTTGTAGCCTTTAGGAGACTTTGGTAAGATACATTCAGTATTAAATTTCCTGAATTATTTAAAATACTTTCTCTCCTTTTCCTTTTTAAAGTGTGGAAAAGTAAAAATAACATTACCAAAGTGACTCCAAGAAGGCCAGAAACTATAGAGATTATTAGCTTCAAAGAAAGAGTCAACTTCCTCTTCTTGGGTTTATTGTATTTACATATAGGAAGATCAAACTTTGGCATGCCTCCACATAACTTACTGTTTCCCTTAATCACAGTTGCACTTATGTTCTTGAAAACTCCCTTTGTTGGTACCTCCCCTTCGAAATTGTTATAAGACAAATTCAATAACTTCAAGAAGATAAAGCTCTCCAAAAATTTTGGAATATTGCCAGAGAAATTGTTTTTAGAAAGATCTAAAAGTTGAAGGCCCCTTAATGTTTCCAAAGATGAAGGAATGACCCCTTGAAAGAAGTTGCTTCTCATGGCTAGATATTCTAGTTTTACACAGCTACCAAGACTTGTTGGAATTTTTCCAAACAACATGTTTTCAGAAATATTAAACTCTTGCAGATTCTTGAAATTTCCTACTTCGATGGGAAGGATACCAGTAAATTTGTTGGCTGACAAGTCTAGAAAAATTAGTGAGGATAAGAGACTAAAGACTTGATATGATGTGGTACCACTGAGATTGTTATTAGCAAGATTCAAATCAATCATATTCTGACACTTGCCCAGACTTAAGGGGATGCTTCCTTGAAGATTATTATCCTCTAAATGCAAGCTTATCAAGAGAGTTAAATTTCCAAGAGAAGATGGAATGTTCCCAAAGATATTGTTTGCAGATAAATCCAATTTTTGTAACTTATGAAGCTTTCCAATTTCAAAAGGAATATGGCCTGATAATTTATTATTCCCCATATCTAGTTCCAGCAAATTGGTCAAATTTTCTATTCCAGTAGGAATGTTTCCAGATATATTATTATTAGTTAGACTCAGAAAGTTGAGAGTAGTTGAGAAATTGGCAATGCACTTGGGCAACTCACCCCCAAAGTTATTGTACTCTATCTCTAAAATGGTTAGATATGTAGAATTTGTCAAAGAACAAAGAAAACCCAAGTCATTTGCCCCTCCATTTCCAAGCTCGTTAAAAGCTATGACAAAAAATGAAACTCTATGTAACTTCTCCAAAGAAGGAACTCTTCCTCTTAGTTTATTGTAGGAAAATTCAAGTAGATTTAGATTTGAGGCATTAGATATTGAAATAGGGATAGACCCAGTAAATTGATTGTAGGAAACGCTAAATTTTTCGATATTTGGTAGAGTGATACCTATGTCCGATGGAAGATGCCCTTGGATTTGGTTGACTCCTACATCAAACGTATTTAACGAAGACAAATTGAAGATTGAGGGAGGAATTCTTCCAGACAACCTATTTGAACCGACACCAAAAAATGTAAGTTTTGTCAATTGGCCAAAAGACGCAGGGATACTCCCACCCAAGTTATTATAAGCTGCAGAAAACTCATCTAGAGAGGATAAATTCCCAAAAGAAGGTGGGATACTTCTTGTCAAATTATTTATTTCAAAAGAAATGAACTGGAGTTTTGACAAAGTGCCAAGAGTTGTAGGGATTTCCCCATCCAAAAGGTTGCGACCGAAATCAATGACTTCGAGATTGGTGCAATGGGATAAATTTCTTGGAATTTTGCCAATATGTGTGTTATTGTACATTTGTAGGAATTGCAATCTGCGTAAACGGTCAATTTCTGAAGGAATTTCATTGTGAAAGTTGTTGTCTGTGAGTGTTAGATTCTTCAAAAAACTTAGATTACCAACATGTGGTGATATAGAGCCTACCAGTTCCGAAAATTGCAGGTCCAACACAATGACCCTCTGATGTCGACGACCACAGGTAACCCCTCGCCATTGACAAAAGTGGAAGCTATGATTCCAAGAGCTCAAAACCTGGAGAGGATCATCAGTGATCTTGGCTTTGAACTCAAGCAACGCCAACCGGTCCGTCTCATTATTCCCGCCAACGACAGAGGTGACTAACAAGCCACACCACCAGAGAAGGATAAATGCATGCATGAAAAAAGAAGATGAACTCCATTGGGAAAGCCCCATCTGCCAGTTGGTACAAGTGTTTATTGTGAAGGAAGGCTAATTTGGCTGTGTATAGAAGAATCTCATGAACTCCACTGGGAAAGGCCCGTATGCAATATAGTTGAAGAGGCAGTTGGTACAAGTGTGTATTGTGAGGGAAGGCCATGTCAAAAATTGACTGAAGAAAAAGAAGTTGATTGTACAAAAGTCAAAAGTTGGTGTGCTTGCATCTATTGTGACTTGATGTAATGAGTGTGAAAAGGAAGAAAAGAAGAGAAAGGTGTAGAAATAAAAAGAAAAGCCATTCGGTCATTTGCTGAAGAAGAGAGAAGAGTGAAGAGGATTAGGATCCGGTGCTCACATAGTCACATCTAGTTCTAATTCTACAAGATCGTGCATGACGTTTAATGGGTCTCCGGTCTCTACACGACCACATTCATTTTTTTCTAAATTTCCATTGCCAACTATATTCCAATCCATCGAATTCTTATGAAGAAATTTTTAACATAGTAGGGGGAAAAAAAAAATTAATGCTTCAATTGATTATTATCAGCGAGGACAATTTTTTTTTTTTTTAGATTAATAAATTCTTAATCTTCACCCAAAAGACCAAAACCCACGTTATTGTTTAAGAATATTGGTGTTGATAAGGTTTTAATTTTCAGTTGTGGAATGCTAGCTGTTTGATGGATGTACGAAATGAGAGAGAAACAATTAAAAAAATTTTAAAATTTTAATAAAATAAAAAATATATTATTATGTGAATGTTTTTGAAAAATGGCCTAAAAAGAAATAAATTTTTATATTAAAATAAACAAAATTTTTGCATGAGATATATATATTGAGTAATGCTATAGTTACAAACTATTTTACAATATTTCTACAAAATGTTAATGTGACCAATTTCTTATTAGTTTTCATCTAAACCTACTATTAATATCACTTTTTTCTTTACCAATAGTTACTCACTACATTACCAATAATTACTCACTTTTTCCTTTATCAATAATTACTTACTACATTACTAAATATATTACTTTTTCCGGTCTCCCGTCTCTACATGATTCATGTGGAATGCTATAGTTTTGCCCCCTTTATATTAAATCAAAGTTGTGTTTATTTGGTGTATTTTAAGTTTTAACCATTAAAGGTTATTTGGTACATGTATTTAAAAATTAAAAATTATTATTTAAAAATATTTATAAAAATATGTGTTGATAAAAAAATGTGTAAAAATACGTATAATATTATTTAAAAATTAAAGTTTATTGTTCGAAAACACAGACTAAGCCCTTCAAGTATTTTGAAGTGCAGCGTCCGTACTCGGCTGAGCCCAAAATACACGTTTCAAGAGCGTGTGGGACACGCTGAAGGAAGAAGAAAATTGGCTGAAGAAAAAGAAGTTGACTGTACAAAAGTCAAAGTTTGTGTGCTTGCATTTATTGTGACTTGATGGGAAGAGTGTGAAAGAAAGAAAAACTATAAGAAGGTGTAGAAATAATTTAGAAACCATTCTCTCCCTTTAATTCAACCCAATTTGAACAGATTGCAAAGGACAAAGTTTCCTCTAAACTAATTTAAAAAAAAAACTTTGTTCGATTGCAAATATGTGAACCCAAGAAAAATAGTTTCTTCGATGATAACCACACTGAGGAAAGGACTACATATTTTCTCATTTCTCTTCTCTTCCTCCTTCCTCCAGCCTTTCCAAATAGATTGTAAATTTCTCTAAATACCTATTCTTTCCACACCATAGACCCCACTTCCCACATGGGTGCGCAGTAATCCTTGCCGGACTCCTGGCGCCACATTAGCCCAAACCCACCTTCCCCATTCCATCATCAATTACACAATGACTCGCTCTCTCACTATAGCTCACACAAATTAGATAAGAATTTTATTAATGTGTGTCCGAGAAGGATTTTACTAATGTGTGTCATAAGGGCATACAATAGTAAATTAATTTTGGAAAATGTTTATCGGGAATTGAAAAATTTTTGATAACTTTTTCAATGCTCAATAAAACTTTTTTAAAAATGAATTTGTTAATTTTGGAAAATGTTTATCGGGAATTGAAAAATTTTTGATAACTTTTTCAATTCTCAATAAAATTTTTTTAAAAATGAATTTGTTAATGTGTATCTTAAGGACACACATTAATCAGACCCATTAAAAAAAGCAAGGAAGAAAATAAAGAGCGAGAGATATGGAGGTCAAAATCAAAGGACCTAACGTTTGTCATGATGGGGGGTTTTAGTGGGGTCCAAACGTATCAGAAAAATATTTTATATAAAAGAGAGAGAGAGAGAGAGATGGAAAGAAAGAGAGTGATGGGAAGTGCTAGTGCGTGTAAGAATCCAAGTTAAGAAAGAGAGTAATGGGAAGTGCTAGTGCGTGTAATGAGTGCGTGTAAGAATCCATTGATGGGAAGTGCTAGTGCGTGTAAGAATCCAAGTTAATCAAACGAAACAGGGACTCCCACACTCAAAAACAGTCACTTTGGTGGCAAAAAATACTGTTTATATACGGTTTTAATACTGTTTACGTATTATTTATAAGATTTACAGTCACTTTATTAAAAAAATTAAAAATGACTTTACGGTACTATTTATATATTTAAAAATTATTTTATTATAGTGTTTTTAGCAATAATTAATTTTCAGTAATAATAAATTATATCCAAATAGACCTTATATATCAAAGAGTGTCTCAGATAGTCATCCATTGGTTTTTTTCTACATGGCCACATTCAACGTTCTACATTTTTTTGGTGAAATACATTCAACGTTATACATGGCCACATTCAGCGTTCCTTTGTGACGTGCTTGATGAATTGACGGGTCTTGCTAGTCACATATGGCCACATTTATTATTCAATCCATCGTATTCTTATGAAAAAATTTCTAACATAGTTGGAAAAAAAAAAAAATCAATGCTCAAGTTGAATATTAGCAATTTTTGTTATTGCTAAGAGGTACAATTGGTTTTTTTTTTTTTTTTTTGAATACAGACTAAGTTTGATTTCACTGCTTAGGTGCTCAGGGGAAGGCACATATTTACAATAAGATAGGGAAGAACAAACTGGCTACAAGGACTTGAGGGATTATAGAAATTTTTTTTTTTCCTATTTTTTTTTCCCCTCCACTTAATAAGGGACATTTGACAATAAAACAAAAGGGAGGAAACTTCCCCTATCGACCTCATTTAATATTGGACAAATGTTTTTTATTTCAGACTCTTCCTCTTTTTTTTTTCTTTTTCTTTTTATCTTTTTTTAAATTTATTGATAGTGAATTATGATAAATTTACCGTTAGATTGATTTTTCTTATTATATCCTCTATATTTGCAAATTTTCAAGAAAATCAAATATCGATAACTATGTCATCAAAAAAATATCTAAATTCATGTTTTTGTAGTTTTAACTATGCATAAAAAATAAGTTTATGGATTAAATAGTAAATAATATTAAATTTAAAAGAAATTTGACATGCATATTAAAAACATAAAGAACATTCAATCTCATTGTTAGATTTTCAAAATATGCAATCATGTTAATTTTTTAGTGAGAGTTTAAAGCATTTTTCTTTAAACTAGTTTAGAAAGAAAATTCATCCATCAATATTTTCCAAAACTTCAAACCCTATTCAATTTTAGAACTTAGAAGTCAAATGTACGAAATACTATGTTCCATTGAATTTTCTTTTAGCAAGTAATTTTATAATTTGTTGAAGTGGGGGATTAAAAATTATAGAAAAAGAACATGGTCATTCGTCTTAAAAGTTATAAAAAGTGATGGACCACTTATAGTAGATCATTTCATCATGTGGTAAAATTGTGTGAGATTGCAAATTGGATGGGTCTTAAATTTATTGAAAAATATAGTTATTGTACATACAATTTATTTGGTTTTTATGTGTAAGAGAGTTATTGTTTTTTTTTTTTTTTTTTCCTTTGCTGATTAAGAAAAGGTGGAATAGTGGGAACAATTCACTTTCTACCATGTAGAGTTAAACTCCTGCTCTAAATAACCTTGTTAACTCTGGTACTAATATTTTCCATGTCTCGAATCCAAGTGTTAAGATTAGATGGATGAGATACTTGATCAGTTAACTCTTATAAATAATAAATAAATAAATGTGAAATCTTGGAAGCAAGTGTGTTGAAATACGTGCTGGTAAACAATTTTTGTTGTTTAAACACCGTTACTAAACAGGACCTAAGTTTATAGGAGAGTTATGATTGAATTGCAAGAGATTGTTGAACTTCTGATTAGCCCTTGTCAAATTACATGGGTCACTGTCAAGGTATAGACAACCCAAAGCAATTTGTAGCTCACATAATCACTGTTAAAAATAGTCCCACGTACAGTGAGTCGTGTTATAATTCCACAAGACGTGCACAATGGATTGAAGGGTCTCTAGTATCCACATGGCCACATATTCATTGTCAATGATATTCCAATGAATCCAATCCATCGTATTCCTATGAAGAAATTTCTACGTAGCGGAAAAAAAAAATGATGCTTCAATTATAAAGCAATTATTTTTTTTTATTTTTTTTTAATAAGAATAGATTTTCATATTTGAGTTTACTTAACGTGAGCCCCTCTCCCATTGTTATACCTTGAAAGGAGATTTATACCACCAAAACACAACTCACACCTATTCAGAGTATAGATAGTATTTTGGAGCTTGGGACATATTGGGTATTTGCCAAAAAGGGCGGTGAGGCTTGGAAGTGCAATCGAGCAGTACTGCGGGATCTAGATAACTAGTGAAGACAAGACTCTGAGAAGTCCGTTGGTAGCTGGAGCTTGGAGGGCTCAAATACTTTGGGTAGACTAGGCTAAGAAGGTCTTTTTAGTATCCTTGTACTCCAACTTATTCACTAGTGGATTATTTCGACTTAGAGGGTCGTAGAAAGGTTTTCCACCGAGTTCTTTGGTTTTCTTTTCGATAACACATCGTCGTGTTATCTTGGATTTGCTATTCTTTTACCCACTACCCTTTCAATTTTAGTATTGCACTTATTTGTTCATCCATACAATTGTTGAGTACTTTGATTAGTTAATTTGCTAATCATGTATATTCCGCATCTAGTGTGTTAAGCTTAAAATTAATCAAGCCGCAATTAAAAATTGGGGGTCTAAACAAGCTATAGTGGTTTACACTATTTGAGCTTTTAGTGGGATTTAATTATAATGAGTTTAGTCTTAAGTGGAGAAAATTTGGTCAAAATAGTTGAATTCGCGATTGGTTTGGGATTGCGGAACCCGCAAAAGGCCATGTTAGGAGCACATGTGAAAGTTCAAGAGTCAGGATGTCTCGCGAGTAACTAGCAACTTGGCCAACTCATGAGTGACCCGCGAGAAACTCTGACAATTAGGATTTTAAGTGTGACTCCCCTACTCTTCACCCAAATTATATATACCCTCATTACTCAAAATTGTAAGGAGACTATTAGATAGAAATCCCTAGAAATTGAGGTTTTCACAACACCCACCTCTTAGAGAGAGATACTAATCCTTAAGTGAGAATTGCTTAGTAGTTTCTTCTCTTCCACTCTCCCATTGTTATACCTTGAGAAGAGATTTTACCTAAACATAACCCACACCTATTCAAAGTGTGGAGAGTGTTTTAGAGCTTGGGAAACCTTCGATCTTTATCAAAAATAAGCTAGTGAGGCTTGGCAGTGAAATTGGGTTGTATTGCGGGATCTAGGAAGCTAATGAAGACAAAACTCTAAGAAGTCCGTTGGTAGCTAGAGCTTGGAGAGCTTGGAGAGCTCGGAGAGCTTGGAGAGCTCAAGTACTTTGGGTAGATTAGGCTTTGATGGTCTTTTTGGTATCCTTATACAACTTATTCACTAGTGGATCATTTCGGCTTGGAGGGCTGTAAAGAGGTTTGTAAGCCAAGTTCTTTTCCCTACAGCCCTTTACATATTTTCCTTGCACATATATGTTCATCCATGCAATTTTTGAGAGCTTTGATTAATTAATTTGCTAATCACATATATTTCACATTAAGTGTGTTTAAATTAAAAATAATCAATCCAAAACTTAAATTTGGAGGTCTAAACTAGCTCTAGTATTTATACTAGTGAGCTTTTAATAGGTATCAGAGCGATTACACATGTTTTTGTTTAATTACCTAAGTGTGATCCTTGACCCTTTGTGTTAATTGTTATGTATAATGCTTCTTTGCATGTTGTTGATGATGTTGAATGTAACATGCCATGTGTTTATGAAAATGCCTCTATGAGTGTTTATCCTCATGCTTGTGATGATACATTGCATGACTCCTTGGGTGGTGTTAAAATTGTTAATGTCAAACTCTTGAAGAAAAAAGCTTTGAAATTTGAAGAGAAATTCAGCAATTTTTTTTTTTGGTGAAAATGATGGTTTGATTGCTAAACTCAATAAATCCAACAAATTGGTTGAAATGTATAAGAAACTTGCTAAACATTCTCTTGAAAAATTAAAAGAGTTTGAATGTTTGGACTTAGATGATAAACTTATTTTGTTTAACAAACTTGTTGATGATCTTAAATATGAAAATGAATCTTTTAATATGCATGCCAAGTGTTTCATTGTCAAACCTAATGATAAAAAAGAAGAAAATCTTTGTTGCAATCTTCTTGTGAAACCCAATTTTGTGCCTATTATGAGTTCTATCTCTAAAGACAAATCTGTGTACATACCTCCATATAAAAGAAATCCTAAAGTAGAGAGAAATCAAATAAGCTAGTGAGGCTTGACAGTGAAATCGGGCTGTATTGCGGGATCCAGGAAGTTAGTGAAGACAAAACTCTAAGAAGTCCATTGATAGCTAGAGCTTGGAGAGCTCAAGTACTTTGGGTAGATTATGTTTGGATGGTTTTTTTGGTATCCTTGTACAACTTATTCACTAGTGGATCATTTCAGCTTAGAGGGCTGCGAAGAGGTTTTTATGTCTAGTTTTTTGGTTTTCATCTTTGATAATACATCACGTGTTATCCTAGGTTTGCTATTCTTTTCCATATTGCCCTTTACATATTTTCCTTGCACATATATGTTCATCCATGCAATTTTTGAGTGCTTTGATTAATTAATTTGCTAATCACATATATTCCGCATTAAGTGTGTTTAGATTAAAAAATAATCAAGCCAAAATTAAAATTTTGGGGTCTAAACTAGCTCTAGTATTTATACTAGTGAGTTTTTAATAGGTATCAAAGTGAGTGTACTTGTTTTTGTTTAATTACCTAAGTGTGATTCTTGACCCTTTGTGTTAATTGCCATGGATAATGCTTCTTTGGATGTTGTTGATGATGTTGAATGTAACATACCTTGTGTTTGTGAAAATGCCTCTATAAATGTTTATCGTCATGCTTGTGATGATACGTTGCATGACTCCTTGGGTGGTGTTAAAATTGTTGATGTGAAACTCTTGAAGAAAAAAGCTTTGAAATTTGAAGAAAAATTTAGCAAGTTGTTTTGTGAAAATGATGATTTGATTGCTAAACTCAATGAATTCAACAAATTTGTTGAGATGCATAAGAAACTTGTTGAACAATCTCTTGAAAAATTAAAAGAGTTTGAATGTTTGGACTTAGATGCTAAACTTATTTTGTTTAACAAACTTGTTGATAATCTTAAATATGAAAAATGAATATCTTAAGATGGATGCCAAGTATTTAATTGTCGAACCTAATGATAAAAAGAAAGATAATCTTTGTTGCAATCTTGTTGTGAAATACGATTTTGTGCCTATTATGAGTTCTATCTCTAAAGACAAATCTGTGTACATACCTGATAAAAGAAATCATAAAGTAGAGAGAAAGACTCTTAAGTCAAAACCTTTGTTTTGGCCTCATCCTAGGGATTTGAATGGATCTAAATTTGTTCTTACTTGCCACAATTACGGCGTGATTGGTCATATAAGACCTCAATGTTCTCTCATTCACAAGGTTTGTGTTTGTCAATGAGGAGGGGGTTTACAGAATCTCTATCAATACAATGAAAGAAATG